>RQTK01000503.1:215264-234940 GCA_003991915.1 Elysia chlorotica
GAGAGGTATTCACACAGGAAAGGGGGGGGGGGCGGTAAACAAGCAAATAAAATATTGTGTATATTATTAGTTTCCCCATTTAGTAGCTTTCGGCGCTTTGGAATTAAATTTAACAGTTTGAAAATTTACAAACAATCGATAAACTTATATTTTCCGAAACAACTTATTATGTAAATATAATAAAACGAGCCCCTTATATCTAAAACTGCAAGGGTAAAAAAGTAACTTCAGTTTGTAATTATTTTCAAATGTATATTTAACCACCCTTTTTGCTTTTAAATTTCATTAAATCTTTTAAGCTCTAATTCTAAACAACCATGCTAAAAAGAACTTTTTTTTATCTTTTTATTTTACTCGGGCTTCCTGTTGAATTTCCCTCCTTATGTGACGGCAAAGTGCTTTGCCTTCCGACAAAATTACATTATATTCGTTTTATTTTTTATTTAAATTATGCATATTTGTTTTAAGAATTGCGAAAATTTAAATAAAAAATAAAACGAATATAATGTAATTTTGTCGGAAGGCAAAGCACTTTGCCGTCACATAAGGAGGGAAATTCAACAGGAAGCCCGAATAAAAAAAAAAGATTAAAAAAAAGTTCTTTTTATCATGGTTGTTTAGAATTAGAGCTTAAAAGATTAAATGAAATTTAAAAGCAAAAAGGATGGTTAAATATACATTTGAAAATATTTACAAACTGAAGTTACTTTTTTACCCTTGCAGTTTCAGATATAAGGGGCTCGTTTTATTATATTTACATAATAAGTTGTTTTGGAAAATATAAGTTTATCGATTGTTTGTAAATTTTCAAACTGTTAAATTTAATTCCAAAGCGCCGAAAGCTACTAAATGGGGAAACTAATAATATCTCTCTCTCTCTCTCTCTCTCTCTCTCTCTCTCTCTCTCTCTCTCTCTCTCTCTCTCTCTTCGCCCCTTCTCTTCCCATATCCCTCCCTCCTTCTTTGAGTTCTTTCTCTCTATTAGTTGCCTTACGCGTTGAAGTTCACATCACTCATGATGATTCTAAAATAATCCCTTTTCTTCTTTAGAAGAGGAAAAACTAATGATGATAATCAGAACAATTATTTCCTGGACTCGGGCGAACTTCAAAAAATTAATGATGATAATCAGAACAATTATTTCCTGGACTCGGGCGAACTTCAAAAGAGGCTCACAAAGAAGCTTTAACATTAACCTATTTAACTTTATATGTGTTATTTCATCTTTGCACTTCATGGAAAAATGCTCTGTGGGCTAAAAAACATCACTCACAATTCATTTTTTTAAATCGTTCAGGAAGTTAGCTCTTAAGCTATGTTGGATTGATTGAGGATGTGCAAGGGATATTAAAACTTTCGGGAAAAGGTTCTGGTAAAAGTTAAATGGGTGCTTACATTGAGTAAGCAAAGCTCTGTCCTAGATTAACGCACTAACGGTTCTTCAAAGATCATTAAGGTTGATAGGACTTTAAAGCAGGGTAATAATAATAAATGATACTAATGTATGGCATTTATATTGCATATATTCAAGATTATAAGAAAAAGTGATACTTTATTCACTAATGAAATTAAATAAAGTATGTATGTATAGTAATTCAAAAATACATCATACGTGACATAAGCATAATACGAATAAAAAAATACTGGAGATGATAAAAAAACAATTGAAAATTGTTCTGATGACAATGATAAAAATATGAAATTTTGATATTGTTTTAGAATGCAAAAACAATAACAACAACAAGAAAAACAACAACAACAACAACAACAACAACAACAACAACAAAAACCTTAGCCTTCTATATCATTATATTTTTAAATGGATCATAAAAAAACACAAACAGCTCATAGCATAGAAATAAAATAAAATAGGAAGAATAACTAACAAAAGCTACTAAGACAAACTAGTTGTGTTCACTTTGGAATGAACGAAAGTATTAATTTCCTTTAACTTCCTAAATGGGGTTTTTGTGTGCGAAATCCATCATTATAATACAAACATTTAACCGAGAAAGTCAATAAAATAAAGGAGAAAAACCAATTTAGAGAAAACAGATGGCAATATTGCGTGACAAATTTTATATGATAATGCAACTCCACAGAAAAAAATGAAATAATGATAATTAAGGTTTATAATACCTATAATAATATTATTTGAATTTACATATAGCTGTCGAATTCTTTATCTCCTGGCTATTGTAACAAGTATTCCCATTATCTCTTATGTTTATTTGTACGTCATATCTATTCCACAGTCCTTTTTCTCTTTGTCTCTGTTTTATATGTCTGCCTCGTTCTTTATCTCTCTCCCTGTGTGCCATTTCTTTTGTTTTGTCTGTCTTTTTGTCAGTCTGTATGTGTTTGTCTCTCTCTCTCTCTCTCTCTCTCTCTCTCTCTACGCCCATCCCTTTTTCTCTCTCTCTTACTCTCCCTCGCCAATTATTTCGTCCTATCCAACTTAATTTGTTTTTCCTTCAAGAAAAAATAGTTATTCAATCAAGCATCTTTGTTTACGTCATCAAATTATGCGGATGCACACAACTGTCTATGGCGTCACTGGTTCTTGGGGTTCAACGAATCGATTAAATGTACATAACGTTGCCAAAGGAAGCAATCTTTGCCAAAAAAGCTATGACTAAAAAAAGCTTTATGGATGATGTTTGCACGCAATGAACTTCTATGTCATATTTGGGGCATACGATGAAGAATCTTATTACAATCGAGCTAAGCGCAAAATAATGATTGATAATATTATTATGGTAAAGGCTTCGTAGCGTGGGGACAGAAAATTCTACATAAATGTGCGATGCAATAGTTAAGTGTCATAGATTTAAATGGGCATAATCTTTAGGTAAGGAAAACACTGTCCATTCTTCTCATTTGAGAAATTGAGCCAAAAATATGTTGAGTGTGATTTCAATTTTTAAAAAGAAACATTGTGAAACAGAGACAAGGACAGAGATAAAAATAGCCTTAGCTAAGATGATAAAGAAAGATAGAGAGCGTGGCGCACACAGATGCAGAGAGATAGAAACAGAGAAATAGAAGCATAAAGATAGAAACAGAAGAGACTCCTTCCATTAAGAATGAGATAGGTAAAACGCGAAGAAAGAAAGAGTAAAATTAATAAGAGAGAGAGAGAGAGAGAGAGAGAGAGAGAGAGAGAGAGAGAGAGAGAGAGAGAGAGAGAGAGAGCAGTGTTTGAACTAAATATCTAGTTACTAGACACTGAGGGGTGAGCTAACAATAACTCTGATTGCAACAAACACTGTTGAAAAGATGTAATTCACAACATTAATTAGTTCATTGCCATGCGTTAAAATGATCGCTCATATGTTATGACAAAGAGCATTATTTCTCTTATCAGGACTTTATAATTTTTTGAGGTACATCTTAAAGCTACAAGCGTATAGTTTTATTTTGAAATAGATTATCATAAAAAAACATAATATAATCATAATATATTTGCAAAAGATTGTTAACTATACTTGAAAAATATAAAGGTTAAAATATCAGGTTTAAGCAATGTGCAAACCACTGCTCTTTTTAAAGAAAATTTGTTTACTTTTTTTCTTCTGTTTATTTACCAACCAGTAAAATCAATGTCCACAGTTTCTTCACAAGATGCATCTACTAATCTACGAAACTTATAAACAGTTCTCTAAAATTTATTATTGTTGCTAAATAAAGCAAACCACTTTGCAGTGACAAACTAAGAGCGTTACTATTCAGCCTTCTCAGCCTTCTCAAATAAAAATCTAAACTGAGCCAAGTCTCCCAAATAGTTAAATGGTATAGTTCACTTCGTATTTTTTTTTTGGCCCACGTGCTCATCACGATACAAGTGGGTTTTGAGTTATGTCAGCAAAGATGGCTTTGGGCTATAGTCAGATCCATTATCGCTTAGATGGAAAGGTGACATTGTGTCAAAAGCCTCTACCGTTTTCGTGACCTGAATTTTTTTTTCATTTTGCCTTGAGAAAGTGAAAGATTGTACAATATTGCCATTGAAGTAGAGTGTCTATGGTTTAACAAGAAATTATTTTGAAGCTTCTGAATCTCTATAAAAAACGTTTTGAAGCAGGCACTACAGTAGAAAAAGTACTAGCAGCAACCGCAGTAGCAGTCGAAGTAGTAGTAGTAGTAGTAGTAGTAGTAGTAGTAGTAGTAGTAGTAGTAGTAGTAGTAGGAATTCTACGAAGAACATCAGGATTAGTAGCAAACATGGGGACGGCAAAAAATAGGAAATGTAGAAGTTATGTACTGTACATGTATTTTTGTGGTAGCAATAGTATTAGCCTCGCTGAATGCAGTAGAAAAAGAAGGCAGTTGCAGTAACAGTAGTTGAGATAAAAGTTAGTGTAAAACATCAATGGTACATGTTTTATATAATAGTATATGCAAAAAACACCATTTAGCTTAGCTGTTGTAGTAGAAGTTAATAGTAGTAGTAGTAGTAGTAGTACTAGTAGTAGTAGTAGCAGCAGGAATTCTACCAAGAGCATCAGGATTAGTAGCAAACATAGTTATGTACATGTATTATTTTTGTGGTAGCAATAGTATTAGCCTCGGTGATTGCAGCATAAAAAAGGCAGTTGCAGTAACAGTAGTTGAAATAGAATAATGTTTTGCAGAAACAGAACATTGCAATTATACAGTAGTGCTGACTGCCCTTTACAGGAACGAAAGATAACAAACAAAAACAAAACAAGAAAGGCAAGGTGAAACATGAAAGTGAAAACAGTTACAAATGCTTGCCCGCTGAACATCTGACACCATTATCGTAGACAACGCTTTATCATTGTTTGAAAACAAAACCCAAAATAATATATTCATGGCCTGCTGACTTAAAACAAAAACATATGAATCAGCTTGGTCTGCTGCCAGTTTTGCTCCAAAACATTCTCGATCTCTTATTCCTGACTGGCTTTTCTCGTTCACTTCGTCATTTTCACGTACATTCAGCAGGTAGGTATTGCCGTGTAGCTTGTAATTTGCTAACTCTCAACATCAGCATGAGGCTTTGGCGTCATGCAGATACTGAGATAGTCATCTTTCTCTCACAGACCTCTGTTATGACGTGAGCATGTCATCTCTAGCTGCTGTTTAATGCTGTACTACTACTAGTTGGTGTTACCGTGGTCTGGAGGAATTAGGAGGAATCAGAGAACTGTGATTGGTAGGATTGATAATGAAGTAAAGGTGTCAGTGGTGACTCCTTCCATTAAGAATGAGATAGGTAAAACGCGAAGAAAGAAAGAGTAAAATTAATAAGAGAGAGAGTGAGAGAGAGAGAGAGAGGGGGGGGCGGTGAAGAGAGAGAGAGGGGGGGAGAGAGATAGAGAGAGAGAGAGAGAGAGAGAGAGAGAGAGAGAGAGAGAGAGAGAGAGAGGGGGGGGCGGTGAAGAGAGAGAGAGGGAGGGAGAGAGAGAGAGAGAGAGAGAGAGAGAGAGAGAGAGAGGGGGGGGGGCGGGGAAGAGTGGGAGAGAAGGTAGAGAGAGAGGGAGGGGAAACAAAAAGTCTTGCTATCCCCAGAGTTTTATCTCAGAAAAAGCCTTGTTGCTAACAAAAGGCGTACAAAACAAAAATAAATCAACAACAGCAACATCAGCCACAACAACAACAACAACAACAACAACAACAACAACAACAACAACAACAACATCAACAACAACAACATAGCAAAAGTGAACCAATTGTAAGAAACGAACAACAAAAAATTGATTGTTTTAGCCTATTCAGACCTTTACATAACGTCATAGGTCTTGTGGCCATTTTAAGTTGTAGTTTCATTGCCCAATCCATTCAGTTTATAGTTCCCTCAAATCAGCATAGGTGTACTCTATTTCTCAATCATTCTATCTTAGTTTTCCATATGCCCACCAATTGAGGCTACCCAAACTAACAGACAGTCACCGAATTAACTGAATGGAACAGATTTTTGCACACCGAGACTGATAGTGATCTATTTCTTTTATATTAGTATCATAGTTAGGACGGAATAATATCAGTCAGTGTTTTTGTTTCGTCTTAAAGCCTACTAGAGTTAAAATGTAAACGTCCTAACTGTAATTAACATCTTGATGATATAGGTAAATTTGGTTCTAAATGAAAATATTTGTTTATTTTTTTTACTCTGCCTGTTGTTGTTTTTTAACCCTTGCCACCAATGGTTAGCATAATTATTTCACCATTGCGCTTTATTCTGAACGAGTAAAAAATGTTTCATTATTTCAGCCTTCGGAAACAACAACAACAAACACATGGAAAAACAAATGGCTTCCTTCTTATCCGATTCGCACCCGTTAATTAATTTAATGTGTGACAACAAATTAATTATTTTTACATGAGTGCATCTCACAAAACATAATTTAATTTTGCGGGCGTGCGTGGGTTTTTCTTATCTGTGCTTGACCAATTTGTTCCTATATCAATTACGACTTAAAAGAAACCCCACCATTTCTACGGTTTCGCAGAAACAAAATGGAAACTTTTTATTCAGCAATGTTGATGATAGTGGTTGAATACTTTCGTTGTTGTTTTTGTTTTCCCGGTTGAGTCGAGATACAATCAGCTTTATGCTAAATCATAGCTCTATGCGATTTGATTACAATAATAACATGCCAAACAAAATACAATGACTCGTGTTTTGGTGACGTAATAGTTTGTGATGTTGTGTTTCTGTGTCATATCTCTTTTGTGATCTAGCCAGCTGAGCTCACCATTCTGCGGGAATTCTTTTTATTATCCTTCTTTTTTTCATGCTCCCTGCACCTTGCGCACCAGGAGATTTATGGTGCGGGCTGTAATTGGCTCGCTCATACAGAAACTGAACACCCCATCTTATCAGCGGATTCGCTGAAATAAATGCAGAGCTGCCAACCCAACAATTATTACATTTAATGTAGAGATTTTTACTAATAAAAAGTGCGTTTAAAAACGCTTTTTTAAGGTAAAGGTAGAAGGTATGTTAAATTGATATAAACACACCGATGTCAACGAAGAAAAATGATCTGTCGATGCGGAGAGTGTTTTGATTGTTTATGTGTAGAAGGTTTTCCTGTTCTTAAATACAGTTTTAAATGTTTTTAACCGCTTAATTTTTTCTCTCCGTATATTTAATTTGTAATATATTAAGAACAGAAAAAAACAAACAAAGCAAAACAGCAATAAACAAAACAACAACAGCAACAACAACAGCAAAAACAACAAACAATAACAAACTAATGATTGTGTTTGAAACATAAAATGACCTTTTTTTTCACAAAACAGTTTAGCACAAAATGGGCTATATTGTGGAAGGTACGGGCCCCAAGACTAATGTCTGGCAAGTTTACATGGTGCCACACAGAGACAGTGCGAAGATACGGTAACTCTGTCTCAGTCGGTGACATTAAACTGACACCGACCCAACTAGTAGGGGACGAGATCGCCAAAGCGGGATTCGAACCAAGAACCTCATGCGTCGAAAAACGATGTTCTACCCCAGGGCTACCATGCCCCCTACCCTCTACTAATGGTTAAAGTAAAGCAGAGTTTATGTCTTTCAACTAAATTACATTTCTTCTGATATATTAAATCTCATTTAATTAAGGATTAATGTCACTAGATTATTACTGTTATAAGATAAAACTATATCTTGAGAACCTCTAAGATGTAAAATTAGGAGGCGGCTGGAACTGTTTTGCTATTTCTTTTCACTGTGCAAGTTTGATTTTTGTTTCTACTCCGTTATGTAATTATACAAGAAAATGATATAAAATAATGTGATAAGAAAACGAAAAGCACGTTCAACAAGTCATAAAGCTGAGATTTCGTTTTGTAAAAATATAACTTACCACGTTCCTGCAGAGGATATTAGGTTTATCATTGCCTGGCTCTTGTTCCTTTGGTTCTTCTGGTCTAGATCTCGAGATTCACAACGTCGGTTAGCTATTGAGGATTAATTTCTTCTTTCACTGTTATTAATGGGTACACAAGTGGTGTGGATTAATGTGCATTCAGGGGCAGTCTAAAAGATAGTGAGGACACAGATTTAAAATATTAGTGTAACCAAGTTAGGCGAGGTATTTGAATCAACTAACAAATCATAAAAGATTTTAAGTTTCTTTTTTTTTTTGTAGTTACGTATTTAGAAATACAATGTCGTGCAATGTCGTAAACTAAAGATACATCTACCAAAAAGTTACTATGAATTAGAGTTTAAACCATCGTCACTTAGGAGGAAGGGAAGAGTGAGTTAAGTTGAGTTGGTTTAACGTCCAACGTGAGCACTGTTTAGGTTATATTGTGGATGAACCCCAAGACTGACGTCTGACAATTTCATGTGCTGCCACATACGTGACAGGACGGGGAGACCTGAATCTCTGTCTCAGCTGGTCACATTATACACCTACCCAACCAGTTAAGGGAATAGTGATAAAGGGGTGATAGAGGGGAAGATTGATAGATAGATAGATAGTTAAGATAGGTAGATAGATAGATAGATAGATAGATAGATAGATAGATAGATAGATGGATAGATGGATAGACAGGTAGCTAGCTAGATAGATAGATGGATCATTTACTCCAAAACTTCAGAGAACAAGCGTTAGAAGTAGAAAAAGGCGGGATCCACGCAACTAAACGCCAGTTACGCCAGACGCCCGAAGAGAGCGGTTGCTGAAACCGCTCGAAACACATGTGTCACATGGAATGGCCGTAAACTCAAGGTAGGACAATACAAAAATAGATGGATAGATAGATAGATAGAGACAGAGAAAGAAAGAGACAGAAAGAGGGGAGGCAAAAGGCTGCAGAGTTAGATAGGTAGAGCGAAAGAGAGAGAAAGAGATAATCGGGAAGGGTAGGAGAGTGGATAGAGAAAAAGAAAAAGAAATAGGAAGAGGAGAAAAATTATACAATTTTGATGTGCTTAAAGATCAATTTACTCTAGCCCTTTCTTTGCCATTTCCGCTTTGAGAATGAGCGTATTCGTTATCAGCTGCAATACTTTCTTTTTTCATGAGCTGTGCGCATATACATTTTTTTTCTGTCCATAAGACGGCAAAATTGTCCTGTTGGGAAATTGAATGCTTTAAGACTATTTTAAAGTGAATGTGTCCTCTCTGGCTTTTCATCCTCTCAGTTTTAATGGGGACGTCTATTTACTTTAATTGCATCTAAATCAATTTAAGAATACATGTTATAATGGCTAAAAGATGATTATTAGTTATGTGAACTTACCATGAGCGACGAAACGCAGCGATCGATTAAATATTTTATTTGTACGGTTCGCCGACACCCACCTGCCCATCCCCACCCTCCTCCACCCCAGTTTGTTAGTTGTCAGTAGGATGTTACCGACTGAGACAGGAGTCATCTAACCCCGCCCTGCCCATGTGTGGCTGTAGGTAAAATTGTCAGACGTCAGTCTTGGGACCCCACACCATGACTCCTGTCTCAGCCGATCACAAATACCAACTGGGAGAGGGGGGGGGGTGCGACTCAAACCCGGACAAATAATATATTTGATCTAGTTTCGGACATGAGACCTCCGGATTGGGAAACCAATTGTCTACCAAAGTACCATCGCGCCTACCTTGGTAAAGATGGTTCACCACTCAAGCTACTATTTGTTGGTTTCTGGACCTGTTACTTTACGCCTAATTTCTAACACATGTATGCATGTGCGTGAGCAGGTAATGAATCTGAGTTGGTTCTCTCTGGTGCATGCAGCCTGGGCCAAATCTCCCTGCTGATTGATGATCTGGGAAAAACTGATGGTTGGTCTGTATACTACAAGATGGTTTGGTTGTGATGGGAAGGGAAGGGAAGGGATGGAAATTTCACGATTGTGTTGGTGCTGGGCTAAGTTATTTGTGTTTGCATCATTAGGCCAAGCCAGATGCGATACCTTGTGGAGAGAGAAAGAGAGATGGAGAGAGAGAGAGAGAGAGAGAGAGAGAGAGAGAGAGAGAGAGAGAGAGAGAGAGAGAGAGAGAGAGAGAGAGAGAGAGAGAGAGAGAGAGAGAGAGAGAGAGAGAGAGAGAGAGAGACGCATATTGAGCATATTAAAGTTGTTGATAAAAAGAAATAAGATCGAGCGAATAAGAGATAGATAGATTGGTGGATAGATAGATAGATAGATAGATAGATAGATAGATAGATAGATAGATAGATAGATAGATAGATAGATAGATAGATAGATAGATAGATAGATAGATAGATAGATAGATAGATAGATAGATAGATAGATAGATAGAACGAGAGAAAAAAGATACCAAGACAGACATAGTCATTCAGAGGAAGACAGACAGGGCTGCAGAATGAGACAGACCAAACAATAGAGCGATGGTCAAAGAGAGAGAAAAGGGAAAAGGGAAAAAATAAAGAAATGAATACACCTGTATAATACTGATAAGGAATAGGATAAAGAATGAAATATCTAATGTGTTCAGCATCACTGATAGCAACGGCGTTAATGATGGAGATAATTGTTATTACTTAGGAAAAGATGGATGAAGAGGGCTATGTTGATGAATTAAAAATCATGATGTGCCTATCGATTACGGTAATGATGATTATATTGGTTCTCTCTGGTGGAAACAGCATATCCTGATCTCCCTGCTGATTGACGCCTGAGTTTTGTTGTTAGATCAGGTTCGAAAACGGCACGAGTGTCTAGGTTCTGGGGTACACTTTGTGTGTCTGACTCATAAGGCCACGTAGTTGTGTTAAGTAATTGAATTGGTTTAACGTCCAACATCAGCACTATATAGGCTATATGGAGGGCGGGTCCCAAGACTGGCGTCTGACAATTTTATGTGCTGCCACACACGAGACAGGGCGGGGATACCATGACTACTGTCTCAGCCGATCACATTAAACTGAACCCGACTCAGGCCGGGTAGAGCAGAACTGATGTTTTACCTTGCATTTAATTATTTGTTGATACAATAAAAAAGAGGGAGGGGGTGCTGGTAATTTTGACGATGATAATGGTGACGGTGTAACTAGTTTCTTCATTGCAAAGTAAATAAGTCTGCGTTCATATTTTTAACCCTCCAACAAATCTACTATCTCACTGTTCCCATCCTATTAGACCTATATTTGTTTCCTGAAGTCAACAAAATCTGTTACGAAATGACATCGCGACTTCAACAAACATGTGATCACAGTAATATTATTCAGATCTAAAACAAATATTAAATCACACTATGTGCAAGCATGAACGGCCGTTGTACGCGCTGTTGTTGGTAAACATATTACACACCTTTCCAAACTTCAACAAACTTGGTACCATCCTATTTGCAACCTTAATTACCCTGTCATTACACTATTCACAACGAACTTGGCTTCCACGTAATTATTTAATGGAGCGCCGCTCATGGGTTCGATAGATTTCGGAGATTTCCGTATATTTTCGTATGTTTCGGTGAATTTCGGTATTTGGCAGTGCTGCTGCTGATGAGTTCATTTCGCTCTTTAAATTGTTGTTCATACTTGTTAGTCCTAATTCTCATGCACGCTTAAAACTGTTTCGACTTGAAAAAACAAGCAAGAACAATAATGTTCTGTATGCTGATCTAGTTTGACATAATATTATTTCTATTTAATCATGATTATTTTTTGTTCTCTATTTGTTTCTCCATAAAAATGATAAATAATTTTTGTAATTCACACTATTCTCAACAACAACCTGAGTTAGTTTCATATTGCATTGAGCTTGGGATAAACTTTTAAGCTTTGATGCGATTTTTCTAGGGGTTGGAGTGTATACGATCTAAACACTTTTAGTAAGTTCATTAAAAAATACAAACCGCTCTGAACTGTTAACCTAACTTCTAGAATACCTTTAGCATTAATCATGCAATTGCAAGTTTAGTACATTGGCTCAAAATGCCTGTTAAAACACTCTGTAACACCTGTTGCAGGCCAGACTATTTGTTTTTACGTTCACGTGATACAAAGTAGCTAGGGGTAAATGACTCTTGTATTTGACCTTATTATTATTACATTGTGGTTAAATTTGACATTTGAATATATAGAGAGCGGGACGTAGCGCCCGAAACATTCACGTTTGCGTGTTATTGAACTACTTCTGATTCTCATAATAAGAATAATAAGAAACAATTTTTTATTATACCTTATTATTATTACTACATCGTAGTTAAATTTGACATTTCGAATACATAGAGAGCGGGTCATAGCGCGCGAAACATACATGCTTGTGAGTTATTTAGCTACTCATTCTGATAAACAGAAACAGCTTATTGCTTACTATTTTCATCTTTTTATGAGAATAATAAGAACACTTTAAATTGATCAATTTAGTTTTCTATTTAGTTAATTAATAATCTGCCGTGCTAAATGTAATTTTTTTGTATGCAAGTTTCCCAGAGTTTCGTCAGGTCATTTTACGATAAATAACATAAAAATGCGATTATGTTAGTAAAATTGTAAACACTTCATTTGTCTACTCATTCAATTTTTAGTCCATTGAGAACAAACAGCAATCTTTGCAAAACTTTACGAGTATTGCAATCTTAAAATGTATCAACAATTATTTCCTTCTAAAATGTGCAATACTCAGAACTTGGTATCTCACAACAAAGTATCTAAAATACTCAGCTCATCGAAAGCCACATTACTAAGGTCAGGGTTAAAAGGGTTCCCGTCAAAAAAGACTTCTACCTTGGAAAGATCAACAAGCAAAACAAAATACAGGAGGGGGGAAAATCGGACATTCGTTCCCTGTGGCTGTAAAACTCCTCGACATCTGAGCTGTGAACAATAATATTCCAGTTTTCCACCCTCCCCGCACGCTACGCTGTAGAGCTCAGGACGTGAATCTAGGAGAGGGCTTTACAAACCCTCCCCACTCTAAATTCCAACTGGTGCGGGCTGTTTGGTGCGGCTTGGTGCTCACCTAGCGATACTGAACGCGCGCCTGTCTCTCCAGTCTACAACCTCTAGAACAGAGGCCTTGCGATTACGGGGTCCATAGTAAAACGAAGACGATAGGTATCGGAATCTGTACCGGCGTCCAATCATAGTTTTGTCCTAGATTTACGAAGCCAATGAGCTATTAGAAAAATCCTTGTCCCAGGGTTGTGAATACGTTATATGCTATTGTCATGTAGATCGCCAAGCAACTAATCAAACTCTGTACGCAGTCTGGCGAATAGCCGAATACCAAATACCGCAGTCTAGCATTTCCCGAGGCTCAGATCTAACTTGTGCTTTACAACCTAGTAAACCTAGAGGCAGAAAGAGGAAAGAATGCGCTCGATCGTGGCTGAATAGTGCTAGTGAGTCTTTCGTGTCTTGCTATGCTGTCTCGATGTCTTGGTGAGCCTTCCCGGCTGGAATGCCCGTGCTGAATCTTGCTAGCCCATTCTTGTATCAGTTTCAGTTACAGAGAAGAGCGGATGTTTACTTCGGGATTAACGGCTCTCGGCTATTAATTAATGAAAAGTGTAAAACCGTGAAAGGTGTTAGACGTGTAGTAAAACGACATGTGTTAATGTTGGATCGTTCTCGGTACATACGCCTGTAGAGGTTTTTTTAACATTCTATTTTTGTTTGAATGACTTTCTTTTAAGATATATACATTGAAAAACAATGTTGTGTTTACTTAACTAAATCGACTATACTGTGAAGAAACTACTTATGTGCTTAGTTATGTTTAAGGTGATAAAAAAGTGGTTTTAAGCGGTAGCTTAAATTTTGTACAACTAAAAAAAAAGTTTTAAAAAAATCCGCCAATTATCTCTCTCAACTGAATTTCGAAGGATCAGGTATGTTTACTGTTTACAGGTATGTTTACTGTTTAAAGGAATAACGGCCAATCCAGTTTTACTTGTTCGGAACTTTTTATTGTCTTGTTTGTTGGCGTTGGTTTAACCAACTGTGGTGTAACTTTAACCAAGGTGCTCAAATTGCAAATTACGGTGTTTTAGAGACATCGTTTTCAAACTAGGCATTATTATTATTTTGGCGCATGTAAATTTTTTTTTTCTTTTCTTTTTTTTTTTTTTTTTTTTTTATAATTTTTGTGCGCAATGGCATTTACCTCAAATGTTTATCTATTTTGGATTATCTTATGTATAATGTTTTGTTCATCTTCTGAAAACACCAGCACTATCACAAAAACCGCATGATGATCATCATCATTATCGCTACATTAGCCTTTTCATCCCTCTACCTTTCGTTATCTTTAACAAATAATATGTTTACAAGCGTTATAACTATTTTCTTGCTAGAAGTGTTAAAACAACAAGACTACATATATTAGCATTTTTTAAATTGATCTTCGGAGCATTAGAAGAAATATTTCATGATCCTAATTTTCTTCTTTTCATTATTTATAACTGAGCTATTTATGTAGCTTTCTTTCTTAGAAACCGTTATAAACAAAGGTATTATAACAAACGAAATTATATGTCACCAAACAAGCATCATTCATGATTGTTTTTAACACCACGGTCTTCAAAAAGCATAAGAACATTTTAAAATAGTTTATTATTATAGAAAGGATATCCTTATCACAGGATTCCGTTTCCGATTACAAAAGTAAAGATCCAGACAGAATTTGAATCCAATGGAACATTGACAAGAGCTCATAATGATGCATAATACAGTTATCATGATTGGGGAATTTTAAAGGATCTTCATACAACAGGCACGCACGACACGTTTTCATCCGGCCCTAGCATCATAAAGCCATTTCACGTGCTGCCATATCTGGGTTTACCAAACTGTTAAAAGCAATCTGTTTGATTTTTTTACCCATTAATACTGTTGATAATGATAATGGTGAAATTGGAAGATGATAGAGAATTAAAAACAGTGTGTGACATCTGGATATTAGCATTGGTATTCATGGTATATTTTCGTATGGTAGGCTCTGAACAAACTTGTAAACACCAGTCACGCATTGTCTAAAATTATAATCATGAGTTATTTTTTATTTTATTTTTAGAAACCCTTACGAAAAATTATTAAGTGACAAGAGAGATAATATCCAACCAAACTGGCACCATTTGAGCTTTTTTTAAACACCACGATCTCCGATAATTTATTTTCATAACAACCGCCCTCGTATTACAAGGTTTCATTTCTGATTACAAAAGTAAATGTCTAGACGTAATCTGAATCCACTGGATTCAATGACAAGAGCTTATGGTGATACATAATACAGTTAGCACGATTAGGGAATTGCCTGGTATATTGGATCTTCAATCAACAGGCAGACATGAAAAGGTTGTTTTCCGTTCCTGGCTTCATTAAGTCATTTCACGTTTTTCCAAGTCTGGGGTAACCGGATCCAACCTGTTAAAAGCAACCTGATTGATTTTTTAATTTTTTTTATTATTGGTCTATTAATAACATTAATAATAATAATAATAATAATAATAATAATAATAATAATAATAATAATAATAATAATAATGATAATAATTATAATAATAATGATAATAATAATAATAATGATAATAATAACAATAACAAATTACATTTTTTGGCCTTCCATTACGAAATAAAACACTCTACATGGTATACACTAAATAAACACATCATCAAATTTATCAATAAAATGTCAGGCAATTAATCATCCTAACTAAACAAATATACTTAAAAATTGATCTGTAAATGACATGCCGTAAACAAACCTTCATGAACAAATGTACGTAAAAGTCTATCTTTAAATATCATGCAGTATATTATTTATTCTCTTATATGAACAAATATAAAAAATTATATAAAACGCAACTTTTTAATTTAACGATGTGTAATAAATAACCGTATAATTATGAACAAATTATGTCCAAAAATGAAACCTCTTAGGAGAAAAGCATAGACTATCACGCGTTCCATAATGGTAATGGTGAGGTTGATACATGATAGTGAATTAAAAAGAGCATGAGAACATCTCCAAATTTAGTATTAATATTTATGGGCTTTTTTCCTTTGATAAGGTTTGGACAAATATTATGATTTAAGGAATAGTAAAAAAAAATCTCTACATTTGTGATAGTGACGTATGGTATGACGTATATGTCCCCCCCCCCCCTCCCTCCCCTTTTTTATGTTCCAAAGATAGAGAATAATATAAACAGCTTAGTTATTTACGATAAACGAAAAAATAAGATCACGAATTTAATATTGTTCTGATGACCTAATTTTTGTGTTCTATTATTAATTGAGGGAAAGTAATGTCTCTACATATAATTCTAAAAGCCAATTTTTGGTGCTGGTTATGTTGATGGACTGACTGTTTTGCCAAGTGAATACTTACTGATTGTTCTTTTGGAGCAGATTTATTATCATCTCACGAAGACCTTCAATTCAAAAGAGATCGCATTATGTTGACGTTAGTGCAATAACTAGTAAATATACGTATATAGTCTTCATAAAAGATCGCATTTGACGTTAGTGCAATTACCAGTAAACTTACGTAAAGATTCTACCCCAATTTGACGGTAGTGCAATTACAAGTAAATAATTATACGTAAATAATCTATCCCAACTTGACGTTAGCGCAAAATATTACTTGTAAATTGACGGAATATTTCTGTCTAAGTTAGGTGCTCTATTGATTCCTCCATCAGTTTGTCTACACATACCATAATAGAACATAGATCTCAACGTGGAATATTATGATGGGCAGTTATCTAACTATCCCTCTTATCACTGTAACCACCATTATGTCGATGTAATCCCCCTACATGTATGTACAACCCGGGCACTCGCGTGAGTAAACCTACTTATTATTATTAGTACAAGTCATGATAGCATTAATCACAACGTGCGGGCGAGAAATGATAGTATCAGGTATATACCTATTAGTAATTAGTTCAGACTTAGCAGCCCCGCTATAATAGCGCTTAGCAATAACCAAGGTTGGTTTAACCTTTGGGTACTCAACCTTGTATGTCTCGTTTTTTATATTATTCAGCACGACCTGGCGTAAAGTAATACACGTTGCAGGACAAGCAGAGTTTTATAGGGAAAGAGGAGAAAGGCAAAACGTATAATAGAATCTGGCGAGATGAAAAGAACACACACACACGCACACACGCACACACACAGGCACATGCATAATAAATCAGTCATAGAAGAAAACTTATTTCAATTATGTCTAGTTATGTTAGTTAATCTACGTTGTGTTTGAATACTGTCCAGTGAAGTCAGAACATTTTGTTTACTGTAAGTTTAAGCACTTCTGTCAAGTCTGATACAACTGGAAACACTTTTCCAAACCTTTTTTTTCAAATATTAATTTAATTCAATGATCCTTAAAGTTCTTCCAGCATTGAATCCATTTATTCACTTCGTTATGGTAACGGGCTGTACTACAGTTTTGGCTTTGTACCCTACTGCAAATGGATTCACATAAGATATCGTTTTGCACCATACAGGGTTAAGTTGCTACGTTTTTACTGCATGGTTTACTGGCAAAAAAAATACCAGACGAACCCCAATCATGCTGTCTCGTTTAGTAATAGTCAGGTTGTTGTCAGTATCCTGTGAACGGCTGAAACTAAAATCCTCGCATCCTTGACTTCCCCCTTTCTCTTTCTCTTCCTCTCTCTCTCTCTCTCTCTCTCTCTCTCTCTCTCTCTCTTTCTCTATCTCTCTCTCTCTCTCTCTCTCTTTCTCTCTCCCATCTCTCTCTGGCAGCACGCCAATATAGGGGGGGGGGGGGGGGGACCTATCTGTAGCAGAGCCCTCTTAATTTTTGTGGGAGATGTTAAATTTGGGAACAGCATTGCCACATCCAACTAAAGATTGAGCCTAGTTGCCAAAAAACAAAACAAAAAAAAAACCAAACAAACAAAAAAACAACAACACACAAACAAAAAACATACATAATAAATCATTCATGTAAAGTCCTGTTTAACGTACAGCGTCATCACTATTTAGAATAAGAAGTGATGCGGACAAAAAAGACCATTCATGCTTATCGTAAAAAAAAACAACAGAAAATTATGAGCCATTCATTATTTTGATTTTTGTCTTAGTGTAAATTGTTAACCACCAACACAGTCTTTATAAAACCCTTCAAAGGATCATATATCGGATAAATATAATTATTTTGCTTTTGTGATAATGTCGAACAATTTATGGTCGTATTTTTTGCAAACATCAAGATATATGCATTTTTGTCAATCGTGTTAGTATACAGCCATTTTATGAGGAAAAAAAACAAAACAACAAAATATGGATTAATGTGAATCTTGAAAATTCTATAAAACAACTAATAAAATAATCATATTATTATCATTTCGGATCCCACTGATGGAAGAAAGAAAAAGTCAAGTTGTTTTATTTCGATTATAGCTTTTGACTTTTCATCATCCAGAACACGTCATTATATCTAAACAAAATCAATCGGAAAATACTTAGCCTAATCCCTAATATGAGCTTACAACATCAAATGAAGCGGTAAACATTAGGATAATGTACGTAAAGTACGCCCGTCTCAAGAGACCTCTAAAACATAAATTAAACACCGGAATATGGCCGTCCAGTAACGATTATTATGAACTACAGTACACATTTTTAGTTGAATAAATAATGTAATCGCACGTTAAGAGCGTAATATCTCATTTGCTCGCCTAGGGTGCTAATTACAAAGAAAGAGTATGTTTTGACGTGCGACAGTTATTATCAAATACATACTTAGTAACGCATCGAAGTCCAATTTCCGTTTCTGCTTACAAGTAATTCAGCACCTATTTTTTGGGATCCCTACACGTCAGAAAATGCTTTCCAAGAACCGCAAATTAAAATAATTATTAGCATGACTTTAATGTTCCGTGAAGTTTCTGCGTGTTTATGATTATCGGAAATCAACTAATTGATTATTCATTCTAATAATTATTGTAAACGGCAGTCGTTAGAGAACTATGATTCTTCGAGGACAAGTAGGTAGATGCTTTAATATTATTTTAATTACTTTGTAATATTCTTTATAAATAGATTTGTAGCAAAAATTAATTTTTTACCAACTGTTCTTATGAAGACAGCCGTCTTCGTCGAAGAAGAAATTAAAAAATTTCGGTAACTTCAAATATTATATTTATAATGATCCGTCTGGTTATGATTGTAACTTAAGACACCTAAATAATGAAGGGATGTAATTTTATACCTTGAAAAGATATTGAATTATTTCACCTTGGCGCCGAATTAGAAGACAGTTGTCAGAATATCATTTATATTCTGCCAAATAATGGTTTGGTATTAACTAAAATACATCGATTTTCATCCCTCACAAAGTTATGCAGACAAAATCTAACGAAGAACAGATGAAGAGGTAAGGGAGAAAGAGAGACACATTTAGAGCTAAAGAGAGATTATGAAATACAGAGGTATGATAAATAAGGAAATAAAGAGATAGAGTGAGATATTTAGTGGGGACAAACTGTTAAAGAAAGATTTACAGAAAGGGAAAGAGTGAGTGAGGGAGAGGGAGAGAGAGAGAGAGAGAGAGAGAGAGAGAGAGAGAGTAATAATAATAATAATAATAATAATAATAATAATAATAAGAATAAGAATACATTTCGATCTAGGAAGAGACACCTAATATGATTTGTAAGCATATTTTTCCCACCCCGATTAATCCTTCCCTAACGGAATACCCACAACACTAATCCTTAGCACTAATCATTAGTGGTACAAGCTTTCAG
>RQTK01000503.1:237148-260822 GCA_003991915.1 Elysia chlorotica
TCTCTCTCTCTCTCTCTCTCTCTGTCCCTTCCTTTTTCTCGGCTATCTCTAATTTTCAAGTTCTATTACCTGCCTGTAGCACATTTCGATATCCCTTGACAACTTCTATACCTCTTACGCCTATCTCCTCTATCTTTCTGAACACGGGTCGGATATTGCGTGATTGCTTTTCCAGACACAGCTAAAGAATCTTTTCAAAATATGAAGTGTTTTCTTTTTTCTGGAAGGGAATAACGTTGGGATGTGTGTTTACGTATATATGTATATATGTAAGAGAGAGAAAGAGAAAGAGAGAGAGGTAGAGAGAGAGAGAGTTAGAGAGAGGGAGAGAGGGAGAGCAAGAGAGATAGAGAGAGAACGTGTGAGTGCGAGAGATTAAAGGAGAGAGCAATCGAAAGAGCGATAGAGACAGAGGGTAGAAAAAGGGGAGATAGATAGATAGATAGATAGATAGATAGATAGATAGATAGATAGATAGATAGATAGATAGATAGATAGATAGATAGATAGATAGATAGATAGATAGATAGATAGATAGATAGATAGATAGATAGATAGATAGATAGTTAAATAGAAAGAGAAAGAAAAAGAGAGAGAAAGAGAGAAAGTAAAAGGCTGCATAGAAGCGATTATCAAAAAAAAAAGAAGTCACTAACTCCGTATGGGCTTTGATAATTTGATTGATAAAACGCACACACATTTAGCAAGGTAGGGTAGTCTTACAGTTAAATATTTTAAAAAGATAATAATTCATCGTCCCTTCAGAAAATAATCTAAAATTACTATAAAACACAGGTACACCCCCAAAGATGAGAACAACTCGTGTCATCATAACCTTTGAAAATTATAGACCTCAGACCTCTCATCACGATATTAACGTTTTTGCCAATATATCAGACCAAGAAACTTTTCAAAATATTATATTTATAAATTTTTTTCTTTATGGATTCATTGGGATTTAGAGTTGGAGAAAGAGAGGTGGACGATCAAAGGCTTCGTAAAAGAAAGAAAGAGAGAGAGAGAGAGAGAGAGAGAGAGAGAGAGAGAGAGAGAGAGGTGGACGATCAAAGGCTTCGTACTAGCGGCTAGTAAACAATAAGTTATTATAATTCTTTATAGACAAGAGTTTTTGGAATAAGGAAAAATGAAAAGAAAGAAAGAGAATATGTTGACTGATCAAAAAACGCACAGATTAAAAGGCACATGTATCATGCTCTCCCAGTTCAAATCTTTATACACAAAAGATAATACGTTAATTATTCCTCAAAGGGAAATTTTGAAATATGTTCAAACTGAAATATATCTGCGAAGAGAACATAACACTCAGGTCATCACAACCTTTAAAAATTAATACATATCTGAGCTTCTATGATATAAACGTCGATGTTGCGCATTGCTTAAGCTAAAGAGTCTTTCAAAAAAGATGTATAAGCAATTTTTTTGGAGGTAATGTAAGATTCCGTGGTTGCGTATGTACAGAGCGGAGGTGATGAAATAACCCAGGCATCCTGTTAGCTATAAGTAAACAATAACCCTCACAGACCATAAAAAAAGTGTATGGGAAGTGATTGAAAAGAAGGCGCTTCGTGATAGGAACTTGTACACTTAGTTTTCTAAGGAATTCTGTTAATTGCATAATTATATATTTCTGGTACGATGAATCTAGACTCGTGATCTCATCATCTTTGAAAATTGCAAAACTTAATATCGCACCATTATACTCAAGGTGTGAGACATGCTTCAGTTGAAGAATCTTTGAAAAATATTATTTGTGGAGACTTCTCTAGATTTCAATACTTGTGCCACCACCGCCTTTAAAAATATACATTACTCAGCGTACATATCATAATAGTCCAGACTGTGCCAATGCTATCAGCCCAAGAATCTTTTAAAAACAATAAAGATGGAGATTTTTTCAGGGTGCAATGTAGGAATGATTTATGTGGTTGCATAATATATTTCCCTACAGATAGGGGGTGAGAGAATCCAGGCTTTATATAAAGGATTTGTAAACAATAACCCGATTTATCCTCACAGACTTTAAAATAGTAGAAACAATTCATAAGAACAGTTCAACATTTTCGACAGGGTTGCATACGATAACACATAGTTAACACTTCAGGGAGAGGAGAGAGGGAAACTTATGTATACGCAAAGATGAAAGAGTAACATAATTGTCTATTTCACAGATATATAATTATATCAAAATAATACTGACCCAACGTAAGAACCTTTAATTCATTCAGCATCTATCTGTTCTATAACCAAATAAAATCGGCTTTTGCCAAATTTTAATATTAAAATCAACTATATTTTGAAAAGAAGATACAGTTTTGAACAGGTTATTTCGTTTTTCTGAAAATTACTGATTTTGACATAGACCATTATGTTAGCAACGCGACTAATATTGTGTAATCACAACCTTTAAAAATATACACAACTCATCTTCCATAGAATAATAGTCGAGATTGTGCCATTGCCTTCAACCCAAGAATCTTTAAAAAATAATGTAGATGGGGATTTTTTCACGATGCATTAAATGTAGGAATCCGTGGTTGATTATTTAGGCCTACAGATAAGGGGTGAGAAAATCCAGACTTTACATTAAGCATTGACGTTTTGTAAAAACAATAATACCTTTTATCCTCTCATGCTTTGAAACAGTAGGAGAGGAAGTGATTAAAAAAGGAATACTATTTTTTGTTGTTGCTAGAAACGCGCATCCTGTTTGTCAACATTCAGGGCACGATATGGTAAGATAATGCTTTAGTGATTTCTCAAGGGAAAATTAAAAATAATATTCAAACTCATATATATCTGCAAAGAAGATATAATAACTGGTGTTGATCGTATGTCATCACAACCTTTAAAAATTAATACAGCTTCAATGATATTAAAGTCCAGGCTGTGGCAATGTTTCAGCCCAAGAATCTTTTCGAAAAATATTTTTAAAAGATATTTTTTCTAGAAGTTCAATGTAGGAATGTCTTTTGCATACGTACTGAGAGAGGATGGGAAACTCCAGGTTTTGCATGGTTGGTTTGTGAACAATAACAACTTTGATCCTCACAGACTTTGAAATAGTAGGAGGTGATTTGATTGAAAAGAAGGCATTATAATAGTTATATTATTTGCTAGGAACGCGCATCCAGTCTCTTGTACTTACAAACCAACATTTTTGACAGAATATGATTAAATAGTGCTTTATCAACTCCTCTGGGGAGAGGGGAGTCGAAAGTTAAAAGTACATGAAGATTTAAGCACTCACTATCTACAAAGATGGGACTGGAGTCGTGTATTCAAAACCTCTGGGAAAAAAATACAAATAACATCTATCATAGCATAACAGCCGAGTCGTGTCAATACTTAAACCCAAGAATGTTCGCAAAGCATGAAGATTTGTTTATGGATGTTGGTTTGTTGTTTGCGTATGGAGAAGAGCTAGCGAGAAAAAGAGAACGGTGAAGGAAGAACGCATGTTATTGATACGGGGAGCTAGCGTGACGCGTGCTCACTCTATTTCTTTCTTGAAATTGAGGCGGTTCAGTAATGTTCAGAATGAGTTTTTACAAAGATTTAAAGGAGGAAGGAACCACCTTTATTATTATCCAAACCCATATTTGCGAAATTCTCCCCCTGAAAGCTCTCACTACTTCACCATCTCTGATAATATAACATCGATACATGCTATGATTTTACTAATGTCCCAGGTTTTGTCAATACGTCAGCCAACAACCTTTACAAAATACACATGTTTGAATATTTTTTATGTGGGTTGTACTGTGTGATTGTATAATTGAGTACCATGCAGAAAGGGGAACAAAGAAATTGGCGTTTCATAAGCGACTTCTTATAAGCCATACATACTGTTTAAATTATATGAGAGGAAATGATAAAGAGAAGAAATTAAAAAAAGGTAAATGTACTCATAAAAACGCACCATACATTTAAGACGCACCTGAAATCAAATACCCTTTAACGTCCTTAACAGTCAGTTCTGTTTGATTTGTAAAGCATCGTTAATTTACAAACGATGGCAACTTAACTTTAATAGCTATTATTTGTTTAAAAAACAACACTAATGCGCAGAGAAAACATTTAACACGAATTCGTAGTTTAAAAGTTTTCCATTTATTTTTTATACACAAAGAACATTTCTGTCTGCCTGTTTGTCTATGTGTCTTGGTCTGTCTCTGTCTGTCTGTCTGTCTGTTTGTCTGTCTGTCTGTCTGTCTGTCTGTCTGTCTGTCTGTCTCTGTCTGCCTGTCTGGCTGTCTGCCTGTCTGTCTGTCTGTCTGTCTGTCTGTCTATCTGTCTCTGTCTTTCGAGTTTATCCGTCTGTCTGTCTCTGTCTCTGTCTCTGTCTCTGTCTCTGTCTCTCTGTCTCTCTCTCTCTCTCTACCTCTCTCTATTTCTTTCTCTCCTCAAATAGAAACGTATAGTCACACTAACACTTCGTGAAGTCTTGTTAAAAGTGTGTGTGTGTGTTTTGCAGTCTATGCTAAAATACTGGATTGTAAGAGAAGAAAAAGAGAACCATTTGATTGTAAATAAGAAAAAAAAAGTTTAACAAAAAATTGGACTGATTAAACAGAAATTTAGCAAACATAACAACAACAACAATAACATTAACAACAACAGCAACAACAACAACAACAACAACAAAAACAACAACAACAACAACAACAACAACAACAACAAGAACAACAACAACAACAGCATATCACTTATGATGAAAATTAATTTGTAAAAAATAATAAAAAGTATAGTAATGCAGAACCCAACTTTCGCAACTTTAAGTTCCAAGCTGTTTTTTTTAACGAAGCCAACAGCCTTTCAAGAGCGCCGACGCGTTTTCCGTCTCGTTCCGTTCTTAAAGTGGCTTATTTTGGTCATTCCATTCTATTATTGAACTACTAGCGTGTTTCCTGAAGGGTACCTTTGAATGAGAGATAATAATAAAAGGGACGGCAGTTCGATTTGGGGTCTACAAAAGATGTTCCTGTTTTTTGTTGTTGTCGTTGTTTTTTGTATTCGGAAAGAGAAGTTCATTTTCTTTTCATGGGTTAATCAAGCTAGTTTTATGGAAAACAAAAACAACATGAAAAGCAACACACACAAAAACGAAATCTTTGAGGTGTTTGAAATTCCGGTACTTGTTGGTAATCAAACTCAAGTGGAGAGTGAAATATATTTTTATTGAGAGTCAGGGTAATGGCCAGGGAAGTAAAGAGCAGTAAATATATACTTGGGTTTTATATATGAATTATATTTTTGTCCTACTATCGGGCTCGAAGTTGTTGATTAATATTACGTGAACATTTCAAGTTTACTTTCTTTAACTTCCGTACACTATGAGCAGTAACAATAGAATGATACTAAATCGTGGTCAGAGAGTACTCCTACACTAACTTATTATAATATAACTGCCTTGTTATAATAATGGGGGAATAGAAAGAAGGAGAGAGGGAGAGAGAGAGATTTGACTGTACACCATAATATACTGATGGTGCATTGATTCAAAATGTGGGCATTGATAATACAGAACACAGTGGCGGGGCTAGTAACAAGGTGTTTGCTTTAAGGTGGTGCTCGTATTTGATAAAATAATTATGAATATTCTAAGCTGTTAGCTATTTACTCACGACTGTCTATTTAGATCTAACGTCTCCATTTAGGCTCCGTCCGCGAGGCGTGCTTCTGCCCAACTACTAACGGGGTCGAAATTCCAGATTATAGTGCGTAAATTATCAAACGTGCTAATGTAGAGTTAAACTTGCGTGAAATGCTATAATATAGACAGGTAGATCTATGTTACAATGTATTACCATGCACATTCAAAATATAATCTACGCAAATAGAACTTTATAATTATGTTTCATGTTGGCAATCTTGTGTTGAATTCTATAATTTAGACAGGTAGATCTATGTTTCAATGTATTACCAAAACATAAGCTATGCAAAAAAAACTTTATCATTATGTTCCATATTGGTATTCTTGTGTTGAATTTTATAATCCAGACAGGTAGAACTATACTTTATTTATTATTATAGAATTTCCAAAAAGCATCTAAGTAAAAAATAACTTGACTTTACACATTCTGTTTTATGTTGGTAGCTGAAATCCTTTCTTCAATCTAAATAGCTAAACAAGATTAAAATATAACGATATTTTAGCCAAACGAAATAATTGAGGCTAAATACCAACCAAAAGCTATCGGGACAATACATCAACATTAATTCTCGGAAATCGTTAACCTCCAACACTTTAAAAGACTTCTAGTAGGGGAAAGGGTTCACTGTCATAATAACTTCTGAAGAACAAAGAAAACAACAACAAGACCAGAACCTTGGAGGAATAAAAAAAAAAGTATCTTGAAAAAGTATATTATGAAAGCTTCCCCATATTTCTCTGTCTGTCTTGTCCGTCACTCTGTCTGTCTGTCTGTTTGTCGGTCTGCCTATCTTCTCTCTGTCTGTCTGTCTTTATGTGTGTCTGAGTGTCTGTCTGTCTGCTTGCCTGTTTCTGTCTCTGTCTTTGTCTGTTTGTCTGTCTGTCTGTCTGTCTGTCTTTCTCCGCCTGTCTGTCTGCCTGTCTTCTGTCTGTCTGTCTGTCTGTTCTGTCTCTCTCTCTGGTTTTATGTCTCTGTCTCTCTCTCTGTCTCTCTCTCTCTATCTATCTCTCTCTCTTTCACACTGTTCAATCTCTTTGGCCAGATTCAACGGTAGAACCTCTATTTTCATCCGCTGAAGATCACTTTACAAGTCCAAAAAATCCACAAAGTTTTATGTTTTCTAAGATCACTTTACAAGTCCACTAAAATCCACAAAGTATTATGTTCTCTGTTTCTTTATCCATTTCATTCACTTTTCGTCTCCTTTTTTATTTCTGTCTGTGTGCCGTGTGCGTTTCTCTCTCTCTCTCTCTCTCTCTCTCTCTCTCTCTCTCTATCTCTTTTCTCTCTCTCTCTCTCTCTGCCTGTCTTTTCCTCTCACATATCTACTCTCTTCCCTTCTTATGTCCTTCTCCCTCTGTCTATTTATCTGTCTATTTATCCAAACATCTGTAAATATTTTTCTTCAGCTGCTCTTTTTTAAATCCAGCCTCTTTCGATTCTCGACCACCCTTGTCGACGTCCGTAAAATATTTGGGAAATTTGTCTAGAATTTCAAACAAATCTAATTTTTTCGGCTTGCATCGTACTCCCGAAAAAAAAGCACATACACCATATTCTCTCTTTCGAAAGGTTTGATAAATCTTGATCTATATCTGTCATTCTTTTAATTCGATTCTAAGTAATCTTTATACTATTTCTTTCTTTATCTATCTCTCACTTTATTTCTCTTTCTTAAACACACAGTCTTTCTCACACACTTTTTTATTTCTTTCTCTCTGTTCCTCTCTGTCTCTTTCTCTCTGTTCCCTACTTATGGCTTTATCCCTCTGTCTCTTTATCTCTTTTTTTTTCAATCCAAATGTCTATAATTGTTTTTCATCAGACGCTCTTCTAAATATCCAGCCTCTTTCGATTCTCAATTACCCTTTTGCAAGAACCCCGTAAAAATGTTTGAAATGTGTATAGAATTTCAAACAGGTCTAGCCTTTTACGTCTTTGCACTAGAAAGCATCCACCAGAAAGCCCACACACTGTTTTTCTCTCCTTCTCCATCAATTTGCATGTCTTGATCTGTGTAATTGCTACTCACTGTCTATATATACTTCAGTATCTCAATTTCTATCTCTGCATTACTCTTTCTGTTTTTGTACTTCTTCCATTGCTTAATTATCCTAACCCATAAACGCAAAATTCTCGACGTGCAAGCTCTCTTTATTTCAGCCCCTCTGATATAACATCGATAAAATCATGATATGATTGTATTAATGTCCCAGGTTGTGTCAATACGTTAGCCAAAAATCTTTCCAAAATACACATGCTTGAATATTTTGGTGTGGTTGAGTACCATCTAGAGAGTGGAACAAAGAAATTGGTTTTACATAAGCGACTTTTAAAGTTAGAATTCTTATAAGCCATATATACTGTTAAAATTATATGAGAGGAAATTAAAAAAAAAGATACTCATAAAAACACACCATACATTTAATAGGCACCTGAAATCAAGATTAATGAGTCAAGTCACATGATCAAAAGCCCTTTAATGTCCCTAACAGGCAATTCTATTTGATTTACCTATGACCATGTATCTCTTTTTTTTAAAATCCAAATTTCTATACGTTTCTCTCTCTATCTCTCTCTCTTTCTATCTCTCTCTTTCTCTCTCTCTATGTCTATCCCTTTTTTTTCACCTATCTAATCCTTTCCCTTTTTATGTCTTTCTACCTATGACCATGTATCTCTTTTTTTTTTTTTTAATCCAAATTTCTATAATTGTTTTTCATCAGAAGCTCTTCTAAATATCTAGCCTCTTTCGATTCTCGATTACCCTTTTGTACGACCTCCGTATAATATTTTTGAAATATGTCGAAAATTTCAAACAGGTCTAGTTTTTACGCCTTTGCACTAGAAAGCATGCATCAGAAAGCCCACACACCGTTTTCCTTCTTCTCCATCAATTTACACGTCTTGATCTGTGTGATTGCTACTCACTGTCTATGTCTGCCCCTCTCTCTTTACCAGCTCTGAGAAATGCTACTTTAGAGCGCCTCTATGTGTGAGTCATGCTTTAAACACTAAAACTGTGTAAAGTCGGTATGTCATCTTCTTTCCTTAAAACTGCTTAAATCTCTGTGATAAGGACCACTAGTGTCATCTCCATTACTTGCTAAGATCACTTTACAATCCCCATCATCCATTAAAAGCTTTTTTCCCCTGTATATACTTCAGTATCTCCATATCTATCTCTCCATCACTCTTTCTGTTTTTGTATTTCTTCCATTGCTTTTTTCACTGCAGATTCAACTGTCTGCATATTTTTCAGTTTCTCCTTAACACATTCTCCTTGATTCTCGCTTCTCTTTTTTTTTGTACAAGCCACTGCGTAGATTTGTTTGATTTTCATCTAGAATTTTATACAGGTCCAGGTTTTACGTCTTTGCACCGTACCCCCCCCCCCCCAATCTCCTCCTAAGATAAAAACAGAAATAAAGTGAAGAACCTGAAAGCCCACAAAAAGCTTTACTCTGATTCAATCCTTTTGCGTTTATTTATTTTTGTTGTTATCGTTCACTTTCTCTGTAAGTCCCTCTCTTTTAACCAGTTCTAAGAAATGCTATTTCAGATCGGCACAAAGTGTTAATCCTGCTTTTTAACATTTGTTTAAAAAAAACTAATGTTAGCTTTCTCCTTCACTCTTTTCAATCTATTTGGCCACAATCAATGGTGTACTCTTCGTTTCTTCTTCTTAAGATCACTTTACAGTTTTTTTTTATATCATCCATTTTATCTCCCTCTGTCTCTTTCTTTCTTTCTCTCTCTCTCTCTCTCTCTCTCTATCTCTCTCTCTCTATCTCTCTCTATCTCTTCACTATTTCTATGCTTTTTTGTTGTTTCTTTTGTATCTGTCTCTCCACTTGTCTAATTTTACTGTTTATCTTGCGGTCTACACATTTTACAGCTCCTCTCCTTTGTAAACACCGTCTGTCGATTTCTATTACTCAGGTTATACGACTTGCGTATATCTGGATACGTTTGAAATATGTCTGTAATTGTAAACAAGAATTCATTTGACGTCTTCGCATTCTATAGCCGCCCCTCCCCTTAAAAGACTCCAAAAAAGTAACAAATGAACAAACAAACAAAAGAATACAAAGCAAAAAAAAAACCCAACAAAATACGTGCATATCGTTTTTAATTCCTTTCATCTGCATAATATGTCCTTAATATCAAATCGCCTTTTTCGTCGCCTTTTTGTCGCCCTGGTGTTCCTTCTCCTGTCAGTTTTTCTTCTGCATTTTTGTAAAAGAACGTTTTCTTCTTCTTCACTTCACCCTTTTCGCACTATATCACTTACACATTATGTATATCATACCGTGGTCCTGTCTCGAACTTCCCAATGTTTTGTTTTTGTTTTTTTTTGTTTGTTTTTGTGTGTGTTTTTTTTAAAGGAAATCCCACATCCTCTTCTTTCTTCTTTGCGTTTCCTGGAATCAGAATTCGGAAAGAGGGATGGATCGGATTTTAGGCCGAGATTGGATTGCCCTGAGGATTAATCTTTCATCAGCGGAAGGTCAAAAGAGACATTACCAGTAGCGACAGACAAGGAGCTCTACTTGACCCACACTGGGCTTTGTATATTCCGCTGTGGAAACTAAAAAGCGCGTGAGCGAGTGTGTGAGTGAGTGAGAAAGTGAGTTGGGTTTCTCAACGTCCAATATAAGCAGGAAAACTATATTGTGGACGGGTTCCAAGACTAACGTCTGACAATTTTGCGTGCTGCCACTCTGAGACTGTGGCTTGTGGGGGTACCACGATTCTACTTGTCTCAGACGACCACTTTGTATTGAAATCGACCAAATCATTGTGGAGAGGAAATCGGACAGATAAGTTTTGCCTCCTCGTGGGTTTTGAACCGGGGACCTCACTTTTGGGTGACCAAAGCTCTACCGATTTTTTATGCTTCTTAACTTCGCACTTTATCAGTAAAACATTCCTTTCATCTTCCCTCTCGAGTTCCCCAATTTTTGTAAAGGAAACCCCACATCCTCTTCTTTCTTCTTTGCGTTTCCTGGAATCAGAATTCAGAAAGAGGGATGGATCGGATTTTAGGCCGAGATTGGATTGCCCTGAGGATTAATCTTTCATCAGCGGAAGGTCAAAAGAGACATTACCAGTAGCGACAGACAAGGAGCTCTACTTGACCCACACTGGGCTTTGTATATTCCGCTGTGGAAACTAAAAAGCGCGTGAGCGAGTGTGTGAGTGAGTAAGAAAGTGAGTTGGGTTTCTCAACGTCCAATATAAGCAGGGAAACTATTTTGTGGACGGATTCCAAGACTAACGTCTAATAATTTTGCATGGTGCCACTAAGAGACTGTTGGGATACCATGAGTCCACCTGTCTCAGTCGACCACTGTATATTGAACCGACCAATTGTGTCTTTTTTTGTCTTTTCCCGGGATTCGAACCAGGGACCTCGCTGTTAGATGATCAAAGCTCTACAAATTCTATCCTTCTTAATTCGCACTTTATCAGTAAAACATTCCTTTCATCTTCCCTCTCGAGGTCCCCAATTTTTGTAAAGGAAACCCCACATCCTCTTCTTTCTTCTTTGCGTTTCCGAGAATCAGAATTTGGATGGATCGGATTTTAGGCTGAGATTGGATTGCCCTGAGGATTAATCTTTCATCAGCGGAAGGTCAAAAGAGACATTACCAGTAGCGATAGACAAGGAGCTCTACTTGACCCACACTGGGCTTTGTATATTCCGCTGTGGAAACTAAAAAGCGAGAGAGCGAGTGTGTGAGTGAGTAAGAAAGTGAGCTGGTTTCTTAACGTCCAATATAAGCAGGGAAACTATTTTGTGGACGGGTCTCAAGACTAACGTCTGATAATTGTGCGTGCTATGGGGAGATAACATGAATCCACCTGTCTCAGCTGACCACTTTATATTAAAACCGACCAAACATTTTGGGGATGAAATTAGACAAATAAATTTTGCCTTCTCGTGCGTTTCGAACAGGGGATCTCACTGTTGGGGGACTAACGCTCTATATCTACCAATGTTATCCTTAACTTCGCACTCTATCACTCAGTAACACTTTCCTTTCATTTTCCCTCTCGAGCTCTCCAAAGTTTTTTTTAAAGGAAATTCAACATTCTCTTCTTTCTTCAACGTGTCCTGGAATCAGAATTCGGAAAAAGGGATGGATCGGATTTTAGGCCGAGATAGGATTGCCTTAAGGATTAATCCTTTATCAGCGGAAGTCAAAAGGGACACTACCAGGCAAGGGGCTGTACTTGATCCATAGTAGTCTGTGTTTATTCAACTATGAAAGCTAGTGAGCGAGTCAGTGAGTGAATGAATGAGTGGGTGAATTAGTGAGTTGGCTTCGTAAAGTACAACATGAGCAGGAAGGCTGTTCGTTGTCGGGTTACTAAACTAACATAAGACAATTTTACAGGCTGCCACATAAAGGCATTGCAGGGATACCTGGATCCCTGTCTCAGCCGATCACATTAAACTGATTTATTTGATTGTTTTGCTAACATCAGCATTAAGGCAATATCAATATCATGGAGTCCCGAAACTAAAGTCTGACAAATGTATGTGCTTCCATAACAGAGTCTGCGGGGATATCAGGGCTCCTGTCTCAGCCAGTCACGTTACACTGACACCGACACAACTATCAGGGGACCAAATCGGACATATAAATCTTGTCAAATAGCAGAAGCAGCGCTCGTTATAAGCTGTTTTTCGGCTTCTAAGCTGAAAGGCGAGACGTCCTGACCAGGAAACTCCAATTCTACTTTATCTCTCCTAAGCTTTGCATGGATAGTTCCCTTCTCCAGTGCGATTTCGCCCCCTGAGTGATCTGCCCTTTGTAATCTGTTCTAGAACCTAAAAGTACAGATCTTGTCTTTAAAACTAGTTCCGCGGTGGCCCTGGGGTATAACATCGGCTTCCGATGCAAAAGGTACGGGTTCGAGTCCTTGCGATTTCGCTCCCTACTGGTTGGGTCGGTGTCAGTTTAATGTGACCGACTGAGACAGGAGTCATGGCATCCCTGCCCTATCTCGTGTCTGGCAGCACATAAAATTGTCAGACGTCATTCTTGGGGCCGTCCACAATATAGCCTATCTAGTGCTGATGTTGGACGTTAAAACCAACTCAACACTCAACTCACTCCGAAACTCTTGATTATATCCTATTCCTAATCCGATTCATCAGCGTCATAGTGAACGTAAAATGACCTTATTATTTATTTCTATTAATACTTTCTCAGGATAAAGCTGGAAGATTAATGCAAACAATTGGGTCTATTTCTAGATACTTTTCCTGCCTGTAATTAAATTTTCTTACTAGACGATGAAACTTATTGTACCTATACCACATTGTTATTATTTGTTCTGTGTTGTTTTTTTAAATTTAAAATTCATGAAAAACCCATTGTACTGTCACGTATTTAATTGAAATTATAATAGCTATTTTCCTTGCAAAAAGATAGCTTGACTATTTGACAAAAAGTGTTTTTTTTATATTTAAACAGATTCACACGTATCTCTATTGCTCGATGATATTCGTGAAACCATATCAACAACAATTTTTTTTATACCCAATACACCATCGAGTGTTAATGAATTCCTTCAGACAAATTCAAACGTGAGTGTATCACCGGATATTTATGGGTGAGCTGTAATGAAATTTATGAAAATGTGTTAGCTATGCATTAACGGCGAACATGATATTTGTTTTTTCTGTAGACTCTGCGTGTTCTAAGATTGCGCAAAAAATATATTTATAACTGATGAAACGGAACAATGGCAGATTTATTAACATTTTCGCTCTCGCGATATGTTCTCAATCACTGAGTCTGGCATTAATTAAGGCATTTGAATTAAAATGAGAAAACTTTATGTGCTGCGAAGAAGATTGGAATGTATTATTATAAGTTGAGACATGAATAGAGCTCGTAACATGATAGAATTTATAAAAGCCTGAAAACAAGTCTTGTCTAAAGAAATATTTGTATAAACCCCCAAAACGAACCTTGTTACGAGAATGAGTTTTATAATGTGATAAATTTAATAATCCAAAAACAAACACACAAAAATTAGTCATTTCCTTACAACAACAAAAAATTCTCAGAAGCGATTGGTCTCAAATTGGATCCTTCTACTTTTGTAATCGTAAGGAATTAAACTTTCTTGTTGTGCACCATATTTATCTTTTAGGTTTTCCTTATGGATAATAACACTACAGAATACACATTTTGTGAGATGTTTAAAAAAAAAGAGCTCACAATACTGTTATACATGAGCTAGTGTTACCTGTGTTGATTCTTGTTCTTTATTGTAATTAAGGCATTTGATCAATCTTCAGAATTTTTACTAAAGTTTAATGAGAGAGCAAGCGCCTTAATTATCCCGACTTACATACGCAAATCCTCCTCGTTAAACTTCAAACTCTTTGACACTCTCTAATAACACCTTCATCTTTACCAGTCATCGACTTTTCTGCTTTTGATTAGTACATTATAAAATTCAACAATTTTTCTTCTTTCGGTATTTATATTCCCTCACAATAATTGCGCTGGAATGGGCAATGTTAAAAAATTAAAATGAAACCCCTCGTCGCCCCATTTTAGTTTTTCATGTTTTGTTTTTGTTTTTAATGATGTTTCCACCGCGGTTTAAAATCAACTATGGCTTCAGAGTTGGATCCAGACCTCTACCGGGAGGTCCATTTCAAAGTAGTTAGACACTGAAACCCTATCCAGTGTCTGAAAGTCTTCCCCTGTAAAAAGCTGCAGGCAGCCAGGTAGTCCTACATTCTTTTTCCTTTTCTTCTGTTTTGATTTGCGTGTGGTCAGAGTAAACTTGAAATTCGAGTACGTTGGCATCTGACTCTAATCGGTGAATGCAGAAAATACTGAACATAGGTGTGGGTTGAGATAGACTGACTGAGAGTCACACATACAGAGAGAGAGAGAGAGAGAGAGAGAGAGAGAGAGAGAGAGAGAGAGAGAGAGAGAGAGAGAGAGAGAGAGAGAGAGAGAGAGAGAGAGAGAGAGAGAGAGAGAGAGAGAGAGAGAGAGAGAGAGAGAGAGAGAGAGAGAGAAGAGAGAGAAACTGGACCTTATGAGCGCAAAGATAATCGTCAAGTACAGTGATCGAAAGAACGGTACAGATTTACAAAATCTTCGATTGGTCAAAGGTATGTTGTTAATGATAGGTGCATAGTGAAATAAAAACAAATGGACAGATGAGCAAAGGGATACAAAAAGGTAGATATGCTGAGAGGAAGGCAGGGAGATACACTGGAACTAACAGAAAAAATGGTCGATTGATCGAAATACAGTTTCTGATAATAGAGAATTGTCGATTGGTAATGATAATAAGATAGATGCATGGTAACAAATGATTGAACAGACGTATGAAGGGATATTCAAAGATACTCACGCTGAGGTGCAAGGAGAGGGATACACACTGTACTAGAGAATCGTTGAAAGATATTTAAAGATATAGAGAATGGTGGTTATTGAATAGATGCATACTGAAATCAAGATAAATGGACAGACGAACAAAGCGATAGGCAGGGAGATGAAGAGGACAGACCATACATATAGATTTATATGAATCAGCAACTAATGGACAATTGTGTTGTCGGATAGTTAGATCGATTGGTAGAATATTAAATATTTTGTGGCTATAAATATATAGAGTATGATAGAGAAAATTACGATGCACATTACGATACGAAATTTGTGAACTGCAAAAGAGAAATTTCAAACCACAACAAATTCATACCGTTCTGAATCATGCTTTACACCGAAAGTAGATTTTATCAAGAAATGTTTTGCTTACATACCGGGATAAAAAGGAAAATACGCAACAAACAATGCTCACAAACCACTGGATTGGCATTTTTATCGCCTGGTTTACACAAGGAATTGACTTTGTTTACTATAGTTCTCGGCATTTGAGGCAATTTGGGATTCTACCTCCTCCTTTGAATCTACGGTTCCGGAGGTAAAAGTAGTTCTTAAGGCGTTTGTATACGACTGCTCAAGATGGGACCTCGAGATAGATGTTCCAGACAAACATCCTGTTTGTCTTTACGTTTCTATAGCTCTTTTAAACTATTACATTTATTTCAAACCTTAATTCAGAGGTTATTTTAGACCTCCTCATGCATCCGAACCATATGAAAAAGTTAGAAATCGAATATATAAAGACCCTTAGCTTTTTGTTTAGATTACGTCTTTGTGGGTTTGAATTTCGTTGTCTGAAATGTAAGATTCATGTTAACGGCACGTTTCATTCACAAGGTAGTAAAAAGAAATTTCAAAAAATTATGTTGAAAAAGAAAATGTGTACCAATGAAAAAAATGTTTATCTTCTTTGAGACACTGGTGATGGTAGAAGCAGGGCCATAAAAAATTTCTTTTTTTTTTTGAAATGACAAACCAACTAGCTTCAAATAAAGATGACAAACCTTTAAAGCTGTTGGTTCCATACTTCAGTTTGATGGTTGAAATTTGAGGTTTCGTCAGCTCAAGTGTAAAAAATAGTGCGATAAATATTTTTTCGGAATCCCCCAAACTTTAAGAAAATTTAAAAAAAGCCTTTGACGTAAACGGCAAGTTTTAAAAAGATGGCCATAAAAAGGAATATAAATCTTTTAAAAGAAATTCAAATTCACTAAGAGTCACCAGGGTGTGAGGGGGATGGGGGGTTAGCCCTGGGGTAAAAACATCAGCTCCCAATGCAGGGAGATCGTACTTCAAGCCCATGCGATTTCGCTCCCTACTGGTTGGGTCGGTGTGAGTTTGATATGACCGGCTGAGACAGAGGTCATGATTCCCGCCCAATCTCGAGTGTAGCAGCTCATAAAATTGTCAGACGTCAGTCTTGGGGTCCGTCCACAATGTAGCCTATATAGTGCTGATGTTGGACGTTAAACCAATCTTGACTTAACTCAACGAAGAGTGAAGGAACGCAATTAGAAGACAATAACTCAAACTTGGGATAAAGTTAACTCAGCTCATGAAGCAAAAGAGGTGAATAATGTTCATCTAGTCTTTTAGTCTTTTAAAGCTAATGCGACCGAATACGATCTATAGTCAAATGTGTGTGGTAGCCCTGGGGTAAAAACATCAGCTTCCAATTCAGGGGGCTCGTGGTCCAAGCCCTTGCGATTGTGCTTCCTACTGGTTGGGTCGCTGTGAGTTTAATGTGACTGGCTGAGACTGTAGTTATGGTATCTCCGTACTGTAAGCACATACAATTGTCAGACGTCCGTCTTTGGACCCGTCCACAATATATCCTATAGAGTGCTGATGTTCGACTAACAGCTCAACTCAACCAAGAATGACATATTGCTATAAGAATACATGAACTCTAATGCTCCCTACCCTTAAGTCGGTGTCAGTTTATTGTTACCGGCTGAGACAGGAGTCATGATATCCCCTTGCTGTCTTGTGTGTGGCAGCACATAAAATTGTCAGACGTCAGTCTTGAAGCCCTTCCACAATATAGCCTATATAGTGCTGATGTTGGACGTTATACCAACTCAACTACATCTAAGCCCCCTTCAAGCTAATGCGGCCGTATGAGTCCATGGCGGATCTGTTGCTTATAAGCGCCCATAGTAACTAGATCTCGCGGTTGCAGTGATTTGCGCATTTGTTTATGGGTTCGGGAAAACTGGAAGTCTTTGTTCGAGGAAACTGCGTACTTTTATTTTCTTCGTTTGGCCACAGTAAAGGTTGAAAATTGCAATTCTAGACTGAGTTCCACTTTGAGTTACAGAGATTTTGTGATCATAGGTCTATGTTCATAATGGCGTTTGATTTACTCCAATCGTTTACTACAGAACAAAATATAGACGCTGATGGTGAATCAGATTTTGAGGTTGGGGAGATGTGTGATGATGAAGAGCGAGAAGCAAGTTCAAGCATTGATTGGGACAGTCCAAGTCTAGATCTTATATCTAAATACTCGTAGTTCTAGACGTAACGAAGACGGGACTGATATTATGGTGGATGTTGCCGATAAACTCGAACTAAATTTTAACCCAAACCTAAAAACTCAATTTCCACCCTTTTGGTATCCTTTTTTTACTCTATGCTTACTTCTCTTGAGTTGCTAGCATACCAAACACACACATAAGTAACAAGAAAAACAGAAACTATTTTTTTTTCATTTGTAAGAATTTTTTATCCATTAAAAAAATAAAGTTAACAAAAACAAATATATTTACTGAAAGTTTACCCCTTTTTCTATCTGATGATATATTAAAAGAAAACGTTCCTGTAGAAAATCATTGCAAAAAAGATTTCTAAAAAAGTAGTCCAAAGGGAATTATAGTGATCTCACTTGTCTTAGCCACAGGTATAAATAGGCTCAGGAGGGCATTGGGTTGGAAAGACTTAAAAGAGAACATGAAAAGCGCAGACGGAAGAATTTTCTGATCCTCTACAAAATGACACTAACTTTTTTTTTTCGAAATCTCACTTCTATCAATACGACCAAAGTGAATCGGTAGCTCAGTTGGTTGGTGTTCTTAACTGATAAGCATGGGTGCCGATGTTTAAATCTCAGCCAGTGTTCCCGTATATGCGTAGGAATATTCGATTCGGTAAACTTAGTGTGTCCATAATGATACACAACACGTCCATGTTAAACAGCCTGTATTGAAACATGATAACAACCTTGTTAGATAAAAGCTATCAATTCAAAGTGACTTCATTTTAGAAATAAAGGAAACAAAAAACCAATGATATATATAAATCCCTGAATATCTTCAAAGAAAAGCAATCTGAGACGCTCTTTAACGTCATACAAAACCCTTTTAAACAGTATACAAGAGAAAAAGAGAGGCACACTATACTGACAAGAATTTGCTTGGGCAAGTGTTATTGTTTGTTATAATCATAATAAACCACGATGATAGGAAGCAGTCAACAGGTCTAGGGCATAAAGTACAATGAGGAAATAGGTTTAGACTTACTATGCATTTATATGTCATAGCACGGCAACTGAGATTGATGGAACTAATCACAAAGACCAAGTAGGTCTGGGCACCAGACTAACCATGCATTTAGATACCTTAGCACTGCATAATAGGATCTAAGATACTATGTATGCACCTAAGATCTAACATACTATGTACGAAGAGAAGTTAGGTTTAATCGCTCGACTTAAGAGGGTACATGTATTTATATTTCTTCTTATTGGTTCTTCTAAACCTGCATACGTATTGTACTTAGCACCCTTAGCTGGTAGTACCAGGCAGTAACTGGACGCTAATTAATAGCCAGTGTCGGGAGAGAGCCGGTGTTTAAACCGTTATAGGATCTAGCTTTGTTTACGGCAACTAGATGTACATCTCATAGTGGGTGTATAGCCTTAGGCAACTACATCTCATAGTGGGTGTATATATAGTAAAAGTACCCGCCCTACGGGGCAGTTTCCAGACCACTTAGCACGAGTAATGAGTACCTAATGTACTCGAACAAAATGCACTCGTAAGGAGTACAAGGGTGTTCTATTGATTTGTAGTCTTGTTTCCGACTGAAGAATTTGATGAAACATTCCCGCGGCTTTTGTTATTGGTATTGTAGGTGTTGTGTGAGTAGCTACAGAGTAGGATTAGGAGCAGGAATAAGAGACAGTCTTGTCACTATCCTTCACCAATTAAGACAAGTGTCCTGCTTTAAATAATTCTCATTGAAGTAAATTTTCCTTGTGATAGAACTCACTAATTTAAGGCGTATAGTTTTAAGATGAGATAGATATAGAATCTACGCGATCGTGTTGTAGATCCGTTTACCACTTAACGGCTTCGCTAACGCGTATAATGGGAAATTTCACGGTGCCTATAGGGCCATCGACTTTCATTTGTTCTCAATTAGTGGTAGGTACACAAGGTACACACAGTGAGAGAACAGAGGTTTCTCCCCCTGACACAGGTGGAGCCATGGCGATAGAACGAGGAAAGGCACTGAGTAGAATGAAAGAATTGACAGCTCTGTGGTTGAGCCAATATTCTCCAATCAATGTTTTTTAAACAAATTCCTGAGATGCTCTGGTTTTCGTTCAACACTCTTCTTGATTTTCATGCGTACTTGCCTTTTATTTTCTATATGCAGTGATCTTGGAAAAGTTCATAACATCATGGGTTATTCCTGAAATCACGACAGGGCGTAATTTTGTGTGGCATCTCAACTCATATTTGAATATGGCCATATTTTTGCTAATTTTAAATGTTATTATAATAAGGCGTACTGGATATATTTATCTAAACTAACTATAGTAATAGACGTTTAGATAACTTAAACGATTGAATTAAAGATGTAATCATTACATAATATAAAATAATACAATTAAATTTGAAAGCTCAAAAATAATTAAAAAAAACAACAACATCAAACATCATGGACAAAAGCAAAAACACTCACAACAATAACGACGACAACCACAGCAAAAGAAACACGAACGTTAACTATAACACCACAACCACCACCACTACCACCACCAACAACATTAACAACAACAACAACAACACCAACAACAACAACAGCATTAGCAGCAGCAGCAGGACTAGCAGCATAAACTATAGAGATGATCCTAGCAATAGCATTAACAACAGCAAAAACTTTGATTAAAAAAAGAATGAAGATAAAAACGAAGAGAAATAACTGAATAAAAAAAACTAAAAGTGCCACAATGATTTCGTCGACAAGGATGTTTAAAGCCCCCTCAAAATAACTACTCCTGCACCCGACAGAAAATGACCACTGTCAAGGCCGTCTCTATAGCGACTATACAGGGGTCTTGCACATGTTCATTTGGATTTGCCATTAATTATGGTGTGGTGCTGATTTGAGTAATTATAACCTTATCAACGTCCAGTGGTCGTTATAACTACCATGAGGCCAACTCTCACAATGGACCTGGTGTAGCCTAATAACTGACGACAATAAAGTGTATGAGTAAGTTCCAAATACAGCTTTAAAAGAATGAGCTATATCTTGCTGCCTTAAAGGATGCAGGTGCCTAAAAATAAATTAATGGTTAATCTTGGCGTTTAAATGTATCGGAAACGCCAGAAATCATAATTTACATTACATGAAATTGTCGTACCATATACGACTGAAGGATTTACTGTTTATTATAGCGTGTGTAATTTTATGCATACATAGATTTTAATATACTACTGTTAAAGTAGGAAAAGGTGATAATGCTTATTGATTCAAAGTGAATAAAAGATTCAACTCCTTGTGTTTCGAATAAGGACAGTTTATTCTGTTAATGTATGCGAAGAAGATGATTTCTGCACTATTGGATTACTGCAATGCCTTTTTATGTAATGTATATGAAAGTAAGAAACTTAGTTTTCACAGCATTCTGATCAGAATAAAGTGTGCCACATATATTATAATTATAGTAGTGGATTAATGTGTGACTAATGTTTTAACACAAGGTGTATCAATATGCGACAGTTATTATAATTGTAGATGCGGTTTTTTGTGTGACTATAATTATTATAGATGCGGTTTTATAATAATGTGGCTATTGTTATAATTAAAGATGCGGATTGATGTGCGACCATTACAATAATATTATGGATGTGTTTTTTTTTTAAATGTGTTAATATATTTTTTTTTATAAATACGGATTGCTATGTAAATATTAGTATTATTGTAAAGATCCTTGGTACAAGTACTTCTTAATAACCTTTTCATATCTTCAATTTCATCATTAAATAAACACCATAGAGTAGCAGTGCCAAATATAACTACAATTCAGTGCAACTTCAGACATTGTAACTACTTATTAACTGCAGAGATACAATAACAACCAGAACAGAGGAAATAATTTTGTCCTCAAAACCAGAGGGGTAGCCATATTTGCACGACGTTTAATAATGAAACACAGCTGTCATTTTCAGATCTAAAATAATTAAAACTAGGGGTTCACCGACTAACGAGAAAAAGGGTGCTATTCAGATAGGGTCTTCAGAGGGAAAGAGGACAAGAGTGGTGTTAGATAGCAAAAACGCTCAGGGCTTTGGAGTGGCGAGCAGAGGGTTCAAAGTTCGAATTTCATCTAGTTTTTCTGTGTCCCAAAAAGGTTGTTTAGAGAACTAAGAAGGAGCAAATCCAACTATAGATTTTTAAAGTGTATGCAGTTAAAGAGAGAGATAATAGGAGTGCCCGATAGTTTAGTCGGCCTGTGCTTTGGACTGGCGAGCAAAGACTTTAAGGTTGGAAATTCACCAAATATTGCTAGAGCCTTTAAAGTTTAAGAGATAATAATTATAACAAAGTCAAGAAGAGGCAAGCGCGGAGACAGGAGTGACCTTCAAAACCAAGCGACCACTTTTTTCCGGTGGAGCAAAGACGCAAATAATCTTTAAAACCACGTGATCAAAGAAAACTTTAACCACGTGACTCATTTACTAGTAATAGTGGGAACGGGAATTACCCTCTAGACCACGTGACCTCTTTGGAATAACCTGACGACCTCTTCGGCGGCCATGACAGGCAGGAACGACCGGTTGTCGGTGAGCGGCGGCGGGAAGGGGCGAGGGTCCCTCAACATGGGCGAAGACGTGGAGATCCTCGAGGTGCATGAGAAGCACGGGTCCCTGTACAACGCGATCCCTCGCATGCCAGTCGGCCTGGCTGTCTTCTTGTGCATCATCAACATCGTCGTGCCCGGACTGGGTGAGTACTCTATGTATCTTCTTTAACCAGAGAATATACAATAATGAGAGGTCTACTAACTAAGTTTAAATTAACAATATTAAGTCACTTCAGTTGGATTCTAACACATTCTAAAATACATTAAACCTTTTCTTATTCTATAAATGATACAACATTTTTTACGACTACGCTGAGCATTTTATTTCTTTGCATAGGGTTCTATCTTACTAGAGATTGCGTAGACAAAAATATATTATTTTATAAATGATTTGTTTCTCTATAGAGAGTGAGAGATATAATGTCTGTCTGTCTGTCTGTCTGTCTGTCTATCTATCTATCTATCTATCTATCTATCCGGGTTTAACGTCTTGTAGGTATTCCTGAAGGATCCTATACGGCGTATTTTTATACATCGCAAGCGACCACTCTTTCACATAATCGATGGTAAATGATTTTCTAGACTCAAACAATGCAATATTTGGCAACGTCTTTATGCATGCGGTTGTTTCATATTTTGAATTTTCTTTAAGATATTTTATCCACGGCGAATTTCAGAACATTGCGTTTCAGAAAGCTGTTCCATAAATTCGATTTTTGTCGCTTATTATTACATATTTGCTTATATCGGTTTATATAGGAAAGAAGTCCCCATAAGAATTTTTTTTGCTTAGCTTCTTTTGAAGACAGTCATGTTTTTAGGGTAAGTCCAAAAGCGTACCTCCTCTTTATACATTAAATAAATACCTATGCTCAAAACCAAAATTTGAGAGTTGTTTAAAATTGAAACACAGAGTTTGGACTCAAGCCGTCTATACTTCGGCACAACAGATCTACAGAGTTAGAAAATAATACAAAGAAACATCTAATGATATTCTCCATGAATACGGCGGATTTTCGTGTCCGTCGAGAAGGATTGTTCCATTTCCCGGACTTCATACATCACCGAATTCGGGGAGAGCGCAATCATGATCTTTTATGCTCCGTCAAACATGCATGAGTGTAGTTTTGATTCCCCCCTCCTTCCTCTTCCCAGCCTAAAGACGTCTCACAACAGCTGCCAACCCAATAAGTCGTTAAATAGTACATTCTTTCGCCAAAAATGTATCATAAATTCCTACAAATACGACTTTTTGGCGAAGGTTTAGTAAAGCCTGGCGTCCTTAGCTCAGGATCTGTGGCTACAGAAATGATTGCCCTCTTTCAAGGCGTATGGAATTCGGTCTGACAGTTAAAGTGAGGCAATTCCGTGTCGTGTGCGAGACGGCATGAGAGAGAGAGAGAGGGAGAGAGAAAGAGAGAGAGAGAAAGAGAGAGAGATGACTCCTCCCCCTCACCATGGGGACG
>RQTK01000503.1:298346-316128 GCA_003991915.1 Elysia chlorotica
CATCATCATCATCATCATCATCATCATCATCATCATCATCATCATCATCATCATCATCATCATCATCATCATCATCATCATCATCATCATCACCATCAACACCATCACCATCATCATCATCATCATCATCATCATCATCATCATCATCATCATCATCATCATCATCATCATCATCATCATCATCATCATCATCATCATCATCATCATCATCATCATCATCATCATCATCATCATCATCATCATCATCATCATCATCATATACCTTGACTGCAAAACCGTAATATTATATTTCATCATATGGTAAACAATTGAAAACACGAGCGATTCCTAACCTTCTAACGTTTATTGTGGGTATACAATAAAAGACAATAATCGTTTGCATGAACGGAATGCTTACCCCCACTTGTCTATTTCGTTCTGCTGAGTTCCTTCACAAAGTGTGTGTGTGTGTGTGTGTGTGTGTATTTGTGGTGTGGTGTGTGGGGGGGGCGTTATAATAAAAATAGGTCATTATTCATACATCGATAGCGGTGATAATTTTTCTTTGGCCTCCAGAAAAAGAAGACAGGATTTGCATGCGAATTCTGTTATATATCGTCTTCTTTGGGACGATTTCTATCATTTGGTCATTTCTGTCGCCTTCTTTGTATTTGTATGCTAAAATATTTTGTCCCGATCTTTTTATGTGTCGTAGTTTCTTGGTCTATCCGCTTATTTGTCTAGCCGTCTGTCTGTCTGACCGTCTGTCTGTCTGTCTCTCACACTCACTCAGTTCTCTTTCTTTCTTTTTCTCTATCTCTCCAAGTTCTTCCCTATGTCCTTAAATCCTAGCGAACCTCGAAGTCTTACAGTAATTTCCATTAAGGGCAAGTTGGGTTATGTGTTTGAGTGCTCGGATTCAGATAGGAAGACTCAGTTCCTATCCCACAATGACGCCACGTTTTAATTGGATTCCGTTTCCTACGGTTGCGTCAGAAATCCTGGTATGCTCGCTCTGACGCTGGGCACGTAAAATTATCAGACTTTAAATTTGGTCCCTATCGCCTGAGAAACTTAAAGTTTGAACAATCGTCGCTTTCGGCGACCTAAAGAAATTCACATTCAAATTGTATTTTACCGACCACACGAAACGACAGTCATTACACAAATATTTCTTTTTTTTATGTTCTCGCTAGAGGATCATTTTTGGGAACTCTAGGCGACCAATTAAAAAACACGCATTAAAAAACCATTAACTTTCCAGTTGTCTGTTCATGTTTTCCCCTCTTTTTTTTTAAATTTTACGGCACTTTAACTTTATGGATCGAGAAATCCGATAACATCCGTTTTATTCTTGCGACGCAATTATTCGATTCGGCGATTGAGACATCTTGATTCTTAGGAGCAAGGTAAAACAAACATACTCAAACTTTGAGAAAGGTTCGCTTTTGGAGACCTCTAGAAATTTAGATAAAAAAGTGTCCTTTACAGAAAAAAAACACATTTGACGAACATTTCTTGTTTTCTGTTTTTGGTAAAGAATCATTCTTACGAACCTCATAAACTTTAAAGTTTGCGAAACCTTCTCTTTCGGCTATCAATGAAGTACAAAACTAACAAAAATTTATTGTTTTCTGTTGTACAATAGGTTCATATGAGGCATCAAGAATTCCTATAGAATCTGTTTTATTCTCACGGCGAAATTCTTAGATACAAATTCGGAGACCAAATAAATCCATATCATCACCGTGAAGTGCAGTTCCGGTTGGCGTTTGCGACCATGTCCTCGGATCTCTAAATCAGGTCGATCCACCTTCCTAGTCCGCCCCAGGTCTTTTCCTTCTGTCTTCCTCTCGCTACATATCCATAAAACAAACCCATTATTTTCTTGTCTTGTGTTCTTCTCTTGTCCAGGTACCTTCGTCTCCTCGTGGACCTGCTTGTGCGGCTGTCAGACGAAGCTGGGGAAACCCGCCCGCGCGTTCGGCCTGAACCTTCTGTCCGCCTTCCTGCAGATGATCAGCTTTGTGGTCATCGTGGGCTGGGTCTGGTCCATCATTTGGGGGATGAACTTTGTCCAGATCGCCAGTGAGTTTCGCCAACTGGACAAATACCGGGAGTTGAGGGAGAAGCGGGAGCTCGAAAAGCTTCAAAAGCTCGAAAAGCTCGAAAAGCTTGAGAAGTCCCGGGATCAGGCTGTTGCTAATGCCTCAGCTGCGCATGCGCAAACTCCCACTGTAGGGAGCCACGACCCCGCTTCTACTTCCGCCTCCGCTCCGGTGCCTTCTGGGAAGGATGGCCAGATGTAGCATCGGCCTGTGCTCTAGAGTGGCGTGTGTTGTAGATGTGTAGGCTGCATTCTTCATATCACACGTTATCGGTGTAGTGTCCATCGCTTGCCCTGTGAGTAGGTAGAGGTTTGTTTTTTATTTTATTTTTGGTTTCGCTTCTTTTTTTTCTTTTTTTTTTGTTTTGTTTCTTTTTGTTTCTCACTTTTTTGTAGCTTTGCTTTCCATTTTTGCACACTTAATCTTTTTTTTAATAACCTACGTTGTTTTTCAATGTGGCATTGTCACTGAGTAAAACTTTCGCTTTTTCTTGATGATATTCTTAATAAGATGGAATTGTGAAATATTGTATCTGCGAACTCAACTATCCATCAAATTATAGAAAAGTACAACAACAACAAACAAAAAAAAAACACCACATATACATACAACTTTTTTTGTAGTACGGTTGGCAGCTCAGAAATATTGGCCTGGAAATAATGGAGAACACGTAACTTTCCAAGGCCAACTTTCTGTCAACAACAAGCCTAGTTCTCTCTGAAAAACAGATGCCATTGTTTGAAGAAATATAATCCAGTCAAACATTCTCTGCCGAACGTTCAAGCATTCAGGGAATGTCTTTTTTTGTTTGTTTCGCATTTAACTCAATTTTCCCTCTTCCTGTGAGGCACGGTTTGCACATTTTGCACTTTCAAACTCGTTGATTACTGTGATGGTAAATATTGCTTCAATTTATTGCACATCACAAGCTTTGTTTTTTTTTTTTTTTAATTAAAACTACCGTTTAAAATGACTGGCTTGGTTTATTCACGGTAATTACTTTTCTTTTTCTTTGTCTCATTTCCCACATTTTTTTATTTTTGTTCATTGCACGTTTATACTTTTCCTTAATACCGTAACTGTTTGAACAATGTCATTTTGCGCAATTCAACGTTTCCTTTTTTTTTGCATTTTGTAATACCACTTTGTATGCTACATGATTGTACAGCCTTTTTCCTTATTTTCTACCAAATGATAATCGTGTAATTCTTTTTCTAGAGTACGGAAATAAGTTTGCGTGTGTCTTTGCACTGCATCCATCTCATGTTTATTCATAGCTTTTCCTTTCTTTTCTTCATTTCCTTCTTTATTTATGCTTTTTAGTTTCTTTCCTTTTTGCTTATATACTTCCCAAAAATATATTTTGTTTTGATTTTCAAAATAAACCGCACGAGATATTTCTACAACCAATTCCTTTTTTAAAATGATAAATATGTCAAATTTTTTTTTTGCGGTGGCATTTGAATTGCTCTCCCCTCACTCTATATTTATCCATGCTTGTAATGTTTCTTTTGTTTCTTTCTTCCCCATCCCCCTTCTTTTATTTTTGTTGTTGTTGCATGTTAAATTCCCCCCAAAATATCTTATCGCTTGAGTCATGTTCCTTTGCGCCTCTTCATGTTTGCATTAACCTCGTAATTTCAAAATACACTGGACATAAACACGCCTATTTGTATACCACCTCCTACTCTCTATACGTTCAATTATTATTTATAAAGTATTTGGGAGATGATGAATGTAAACATCATTTAGTATAGGGAAATGAGTCACGTCTAAAACTGTCAAAAACACTCTCTCGTGATAAAGCCAATGAATTATGTAGCAAGAAACGTCAATGGCTTAAATGATAACTTCATCTAGCACGTTATGGAAATTGGTGGGTTTTTTGTGTTAGTTTATCCATTTGTAATTGAATTGATATAAATAAATGGAATAAAAATAAAACTCAAGAATGTGTGAAATGAAACTGATAAGAGAAAAAAAAAAGAAAAATATTTACATTCTTTCTCCCGCTTTAAATGTTGTAGGACGGTTCCATGTTAATATGACATTTCTTTCTTTACCTTTATCTGAATTATCTCTCATCTCCGTACAATTTCTAACTTGGTAACAATCCTCGAGTCACTGCCTTAAAATAGTTGATTTAACCAAACGGCACCCCCCCCCCTTTCCTCCCTCCCTAATGAAAAAAAAATGATAATAATAATAATAATAATAATAATAATAATAATAATAATAATAATAATAATAATAATAATAATAACAATAGTGATAATGATGATGATAATAAAAGTAGCAGTTAATTTCCTTTTAAGAAGCTTAAAGCGATTATTAACATACACCTCGAATTAAATTTTTAATTTAGCTTGCACATCTATGTTATTGTAATTGTTTATGTAATTGTTTCTTGTGATGAAGTTTAAGTCTAAACATTTTTTTCTCGTAATTATACATATTTGCGTATAGCATTGTTCTAAAACAAAAATTAAGTTGACGTGTTAACCTTGATCATTACTCATAATGATTACTGTCAAGTCATGATTTGCATGGTGTCATTTTTTAAGCATCCTATTGTAACATTTGCATGGTGTGGACTGTGAAATAACTGATTTTAAATAATGTCAAGATTTAGAAAGGTGTTGGGTGGTTTGCTTAATATGAAACATGATAAAGAAGTGAAAGAGAGAGGGGGCGAGAGATAGAGTGAGAGAGAGAGAGGAAAAAAAAGGTTTGCTTGGAAAGGCGGTTTTAGTTTTGGAATATGAAAACAAATATAGTCAATGTTCAGTAATATTATATCATCAAAAAGGGAGGAAAGGAGGATGGGCAGGAGAGGGAGATAAGTTAGAATGTGGTAGTTCTAGAGCGAAAGGAGGAGTAGAAAAAAAAGATGTATAATACCTGAAAGGAAATGAGGTGAGTTAAATTTTTAAATATCATAAGCTGCATGTGTACTAAATAGTATATTGTTGATGTCTACTAGCTTGCCTCTCTCTCTCCCTCTTTCTCTCTATCTCCCTCTCTTTCGTGTCCCTCTATCTCTTTACACCTTTTTCCCTCTGTCTTTGTCTGTATCTCTGCGTCTCTGTCTTTGTCTCTCTTTCTGTGTGTCTGCCTTTCTCTCCCTCTTTGTCTGTCTCTCCCTTTCCCTCTCTGTATCCCTCTCTCTCTGTCTCTCTATCTCTGTCTTTGTCTCTGTCTCTTTCCGCGTCTCTGTCTGTCTGTCTGTCTGTCTGTCTGTCTGTCACACACACACACACACACACTCTCTCTCCCTCTCTCTCTCTCTCTCTCTCTCTCTCTTTCTCTCATGGTTAATTATTTCTTTACTCATCTTTCCCACCCAGCACAATCGGAGCACGAACCTTCCAAAACCCCTTACTACGTGCGACGACAGAGCAGTGTTGTGGAGTGACCTGAGTTCTGCCTGCCTTTGTCCATCTACCACCTAATGATTACTTTGTATAATAATTATTATTTTACCTGCTTCATGTTGAGAGATGCCCTTGTAAAGGGATTGAGTGACTGTGGAATCAAAGTACATCCATAGAGTATAGATTGAGTAAGACGTTTCACAACAGAAACTACACTTAACAGTGCATTGATATTGGGGGAGAGCTAGATTTACGCGCGCTCACTCTATTTCTTTATTGAAGTTAATGCGGTAGAACAAGGTTAAGATTGAGTTTTTATTAGAGTTTAAAGAAGGAAGCAACCGCTTTAATTATTTTGACCAAAACACGCAGTATCCTTGAGGTGAAACCTCCCACAATTTTCAATCTCTCTGGCACAACTTTGAGTGTTCCTTTTGTACAACTGCTTTGTTTCAGTATGCGCTCTTGTGCTCTTTTATGTAAAATGAAAATTACTCCAAATTATTATTTTGTATGAATTGAATTCCTTTGAGAATACCATTCTTTTTCTATGTTTCTTGTATTGAAAAAAAGTATGTAAGCTTTTTTTTTAACCAGAGAAGATAGCTGTGGATCAGCTTTTTAAAAACCTAAATGTGTGAGCCTGATGGTTATCTGATTTGTATTATATGAGCTTTGAAAACTTCATGTGAAATGTTCTACTTAAAACTATAATTGTGTTTATTGTATTAAATCACTGGGTGTGTATGTATATCTATTTGGTGTAAGCTACCCATTTGGCATACTTGCTGGATCGATGTTAGTATTACATTGTTATCGGTTGAGAAATCAGTATAATCAATCAGTGCATTCACAATCATTCTCTGCGCGGTATGAGAAAAAATGTCAAGTATTAGTGTTGGGACTCGTCCGCAAGAAAGCCTAGTTACTGGTAAGTAAGAAATCTACTAACCGAACAACTCAACGACTCCTCGTCACTTGTTATCACACTGTTAGAGTATAAGATAAGATATAATACGATCAGATAAGGAAATAGAGACATTTCTCTTGGTCGTACAAATATACATTTTTTAACATCAGTCATACATATGTGAGAGAGAAAAAAATAAAACAAAATAAAACGCATACCTCTTCCCGCATTTGAAGACAACTCCATATATTCAGGTGCTGAAAAATATATTGCAATATTTTTGTGTGTGTGTGTGTGTGTGTAGTTTTGTTTTGTAAGCTTTATCAGGACAACACATTATTTAAATACTGACTCGCGCTTCCTTAAAGTTCAGAACTGATAAAACAAAAATAAGGTTTTAAACTTTAATAATCATAAATAATAATTGTATTACGATAAAGCAGTATGTGGACATTCTTTATCCATCATCATCCTAAGTTGTTGATGGGCATGGCTTATTATTTATTTCACACATATGATATTAGATATGCGTGTTGTATAAATTGGGTCTATGCTTATGACATAATTATTGTGCGCAAGGATCATATTCCATTTGTAAAGGTATGTGCGCGGGATAAATGATTTATTCCAACAGGGCTAGGATATTTTAATATACATTGAAACATACCCTATCTGTTTAGATACTTATAGGAAAAGGTTATGATAGCTTCCTTTCTGATAGATTCAGATCACATGATCAGCCATTTCATGAATATAGAATACAACGCATGATAACTTGCTATGGAACAAATGTATGGTTCAATTAAGAAATAAGATTCTTTACAGTTGTTTATAGTCTTCATCATCTTTATAATTTTTTTAGTTCTGCGTTTATATGTAGATGAGGTGATATCGAATTTCAGATTATGCATACAGATACGTAATTTACTGTGAGTAATTTATGACCTGAAAGTTGATATATAACTTGAAATAAAGTTTCCTGACTAATGTGTGTAAAGCTTAGTACGTCAGTTTTATAATTAGATTTTTGAGGAAGTATCTTGGTATTGTTACTTTTGTGCATATTTTAGAATAATGTGACTAATAGCCCTCTTATCGTCTAAGACACCTAATAACCTCATCTCATCTAATCGCCACATTTTATCGCTGTTTTCTCAATCTCTCTAGAAAAAAAAAACATTTTCTTCTTAAAAGGAAAAGGGTGGAAAGGGGTGGAAAGGGGTGGAGTTTATGTTTCCTAAAATAACAGGCAGAGCCAGCGATGTAGGAAAAATGTGGATTTAGAGTCAATGACAGCTATATTGGTAAACAATTAGACACAGTTGAAATAATTAACATTCTTAGAAAGTAGGTTTTGTAGACTAAAAAAATTTTAATCTGAGTATAATTTGTCCTAAATTTTTATTCGATAACTTGACCTGTACCCAAGGAAACCTCATGAACGTAGGACCAAGGCCTTACCAATCCTTATAGGTCGACATGTGGGACAAAGTAAACATCGTAACACGCGTTAAAAGTTCATAATATTTTATTGCTATGCTGAAATTGATTAATTATAGGAAGATATAATAACTATGATGTTATTCATGCATGAATGTAAAGAAGTCTACCGTATGATAGTTTTACCCTATTATGTAGAAAAAATAATAATCTTTCGATTTATTATTAATATAAAAAATTATTATCTTATAAAAGAGACGTGCTATGGCTTTTTAAACGGTACAATAGGTAATGGCTATATTGCTCTTTCGTGTGGCTCTTAAGAATTATAGAGATCATTGCAAAAACTGTGACTGCATTTATGTGATGCTTATCTTTACTGCTCTTTGTTGTGATTGAAATATTGTAAAGACATTGAGTATGAGGGCTATTATAGTACGTGGGAAAAAGAATTGTAAATTGTGATTACAGTGAACCTATGTCTTTACATAAGGTGGTACCACATTTTATAAAATCGCACCCAAGATATACTTTGTTCTTTATAATGAATGTTTGTTTCCCTCTATCCCCCAAATATTTATATGATCGTAAGAATGTTTTTCTCTTATCATCTTTATATGTATTCCAATCCCTCCGCGTTTCACACCGTTTCACGTATGAGGTTTTGCTATATTACAAATTGTACGCTTTCTCTTTTAGTTTTGTATACTCTATAATATCTTTTCTGCTCGCGATTCATTTATATAAAAAAGTAAACGATTAGATACCCGTTTTGATATATCTTTTTTAATAGTTACAAAATTAATACACCTTTATTTGAAAAAAGTATCACAGACAAATGGTGCCGTGACATCGTGATTTGCAAACTCCTATCTTTAGCAAAATCGTAAAAGTATACTCCTTGCTGACTATTTCTTTTTGTTTGTTAAAGTCTTTTAGAGTCATGTCACATTTTTTATTTATCAGACCACTTATTATTTTACTCATTCCTTTCTTTTCTCGGCATTTATTTTATACATCAGACTTCTATTCAAAACATTAACACACATATGGCCATGCATTTTAAATATCTTTTTTTTTTAAGTGGACATTTATTCATTATCCAGTTACAGTTTTCTCATTGAAATCGACACCTATCCTATTCATTTCTTGTTTGTGCTTTAAAAACCAGACCCGTTTACTTCTACGTTTTTGTATTTGCTGGTTTTTCCTCATCTTTTATTTGTTCCTAAATGAGTTAACCATAAATCATATAAACTGCGATTAAACTTTTCATGTGACTCATATAAATACCAACCAAGTGTGTTTTGAAACATGTGCAATATTTTTTAAGCTACTTTGAAGTTTTCTTTTCATGAAGATTGTTTTCTCAATGTAGAGATCATTACTTCTCATTAAAGTATAATATAGTTACTGAGTTAGTAAAACTGATTAACATAATTCTACAATTTACGTCTATGTGTTAATTTCGTGACCAATTTTATTTACGAGATATCTATAATTTTTTATGTCATTTATGCCTATGATTATTCAGTTTGGTTGGACAACTTCATGTTATTTTTCATCTATTTCGTTTGCACAAAAAGAGTTGATATAATGCGACGAAGATATATTGTGTTTATGGAAACCTATTTGAATACGTAGCAAACCACTTTATATAAGATATTTAGCCCTAAGATGACAAGAAAGTGAATTTTTTATAGCAATTATATGCAGACTTTGGTATAGATTAATATTCATTAAACAGATTACCATATAAAGGATTACTATGTTATGCCATTATAACTTCGCTCTTTTTTTTATTTCGGGACGATAGTATTGTTAGAACTGAAACAAAATCTGTGCTGATTTCGTTCAGGCGTTACAAATGTAGCAGATCAATTTTGAGTATAAGAGGAATGTTCTTCGATGAATATATATATTATGTTTGCTTTCTTTTTTACCTGATAAATTTATGTTCTACCCTATATACATTTCCGTTGTTATCTTTTGTGGATTGAAGTGGAAAGAGAAAAAGGCCAAATTTACCCCTATAATATTTTTCTGTGAAAGGGAATTTAAAGTTTTCGGTCTATTCTTCGCGTGCGACGCTTCAATAATGTCGTTAAGGCATGATGTATTTGCTCATTTCAATTAAAGATAAAAAAAGAAAACAAATCTGGTTTGTTTTGTTGTTTTTTCAAATTATTGTTGTAAATGTTGTTTTTACTTTTTTTTTGTTAGTGTTCTTGTTGTTATAATAGTTGTTTTTTATTATTACTATTGCTGTTACTCTTGTTGTTAGTGTTGTCGTTTTTTTTTGCTTCTTTTTGTTGTGGTGGTCGTGGTGGTTATAAAAAAATTAAAATAAAAAACGCGTAGATACACAGCTCTTGTTTTTGTAATTTGATCTATACGTATAGAAGGGAGAGTATAAAACATAATCTTTGAACAGTAATATTAGCTTCTTACTTCCCCTTTACTAAAAATTAATAATGCACAAGTATTTACTCTAAAGAATTATATAAATTTACATCCATAAATAATAACCTAGCATGTTGTTGTTTTAAACACACACAAAAACTAGTTTTTTTAATATTATTTACTGTATTGACATTGCCTTATACCTAATTTAAAGACATAATCAATGAGACACCAAAATATAATAATGATGGTGATTGTTATGAGGGTAATGAAAGTGATAATGATAACGTTAAAGATGTTGTCTTTAATGAAGATGATTGGGATATAAAATCACGTAACGTTGCTTCTGTTATTGCCACTATTAGACACAGTGGTTTTAATAGCAAAAAGTTGCCTGTTAAAGCGGCACTATTACTGTTATAGGTAACACAAAACTGGCTAAACTTGACTCAAAACCTAGGCTAAAACTGAAATATGGACAATGTCGACATTATGAAATAAAGTCTTGATCTAGTTAACCCATTTAGTGCCTTTAACCCTGAAATTCTGTCATCTTTGCTAAATGTTTTAAGGGAAGTTATCCACTCCTAAACTGTTCCATTCTTTTCCATTTTTCTCTCCCTTGCTAATAATTGTATACTATAATGTTACCTCAATTTTGATCTGGGGTAACCCTCTTGGCCTTTTCGGTCCTGTTTCCCGAAACTATATTTTGTAACTTATGTAACTGTTGTTTAAGAACAACGCCTAATTTTGCAACTTTTTATTGTTCTTTTTTCTGCTGTTTTCAAGAAAAGTATCCACATAGATACCGATTTAAATCTTTTAACAAACTAGTCTTGGTGACATTGAACTTCAATTTAAGAGAATGATAACTTAGAACGCGGTATGTTTCAGACGAAAACAATTTTAATAAATATTACCAGCATTTCTTGATGTAAAAATGAAAATTCAGTAAAACATTTGTGCATATTTCATGAGGCATATATACTTCTTTTTAATAACAGATGTACATATTCATATCATATATACGCATTTGTTACATTTGTTACATTAACAACCTCAATTGTGTATTACACATTGCAAGTTCTCCTGCCTCTAGGTGATTTGACAAGTTTGAATAAAGGTTGTAGATACAATCTAAACTGTCCTCTAAATTAACTTTTATTAGGTCTTAAATGTAATATGGACGGATTGCCAGACTGGCATACCCGTGTCTTAGTCGTAGATGATAACATTATACCAAATCCTACGTAACCAATTGGGAACAAAGTGGATTGAGCAGGATTGGAACTTTGAAAATTTTCAAATCTTCGATTTTTTCTTGGCTTTCTTTTATTGACAATTCTTTGCGGGTATGTACATGTAATCATTGAGTAGGCAATGGATATATCCTCTCACCTTCAATCCCTCACCCTCTCTCCCTTCGCCTACGCACTCTCGATCTCTCTCTCGATCTCTCTCTCTCTCTCTCTCTCTCTCTCTCTCTCTCTCTCTCTCATTCATTATGAGTTACAAACAGCTTCCAATCTTCGATTCTTTCTTGGCTTTCTTTTATTGTCCATTCTATGCGGGTATGTACATGTAATCATTAAGTAGGCAATGGATATCTCCTCTCACCTTCAATCCATCACCCTCTCTCCCTTCGCCTACGCACTCACTCTCTCTCTCTCTCTCTCTCTCTCTCTCTCTCTCTCTCTCATTCATTCTGAGGTAACTCTATAGCGAGAATCAGCTAAAGCCGTTCACATGTCCTTTCTAAAAATATATATAATTTAGTAGTGTAATTTCTAAATGTCTCAATCTAAAAACCAATAGCATGTTACCACTAACATTAACGACAATCCAAAAAGTCAATAGTGGACTCCTCTTCAGACCGCTCACCATCGCAGCCAGATCTCTCTGAGTCTGTACTGGGGGAAGGAGGCGTACGGGAAGGCTGTGGCGCTGAGGGACGTTCCCAGCCAAGGGACTTCTGGACCGTAGGGAAGTGTCCATCTTCTTCAGGTATATCTATGGTACGCTGCCGTTTGAGGATCGGAGGAAGCTGCGGAAGATTTCTAGGGCGAAGAATCTGACCCGCCATGGTTATAGTACTGGACAGGCTCTTGAAAGACTTGGTTTGGTACCCCTTCAGTATGTTGCTGTTGCTGCTGCTGCTTTGGGAGAAGAACGGGGCTGTGGTAGTGTGGCCCGTGTTGTATTCACTCAGCATGAGCTTGTCCAGCAGTTTGGAAGAGCGTCTACACCTGGAGGACACAAGCTTGTCCTCAGCGACCACAGACTGGTGGCTCACCGGCTTCAGCATCGATTCGTCGCCAAACCTGGGCTCGTCCTCCTCCGGCGGCGCCATCATACTGTTCCTAGAGGCTAGTCGGCTCCTCGTCCTTCCATCTGTATCCCCGGCCTCCAAACCCAAACGGGATTTGCTCTTCTTCCTCATCCTGGGTCTCTGTAGCTCCGGGAAGAATTCTGAGTCGTCGAAATCTGGGTCAAGATCCCCAGGCACGTTGTTAAAGGACAACCTTGCGTGCTGCCCGTAGTTATCATTGTAAGAATCTTCATACGTTGTGTACCCCTTGCCACTAGTCTTGTTACTGGTGAAGTGTTGGTGTTGGTTGTGGTCTTGACTCATGTCCGCTTCACCTGAATCGATGAAGTTCTCTAAATCTTTTTCTGCGAAACCCGAGTCGGCCGTAGATGTACTTAGACACGCCTCATCAGTTTCTGAAGGATTCGCAGCATCGCCAGTTTCATTATAGCAAACAGCCAAATGGTTCGGTCTCGAATCATTGGGCTCAACTATAATTGTTGGTGGATTACTACAAAGACCTGAAAAGTTATTACTGTCACGAGCACCTTTTCTTTCCTTAGTTATTTCCGAAGTGTCAGTAACCGAAACACTGACTCCTATAGCTGGAAGCACTGCTTTTCTTGTACACATAATGGGTGACTTGGCGTCTGGAAGAATATTATTGTCAGGTCTTTGGAAGTCTCTGACGAACTTGATAGCTGTGTCTGGACTGGTGTCAGAAGCTCGGTGATGACGCGGGTCAGGTCGCAGGGTAGGGGAGCGGGCCATGGAAGGTCTTCTGTAATCTCCCCGGTAGGGATCCATGGTTTGAGGAAGGGAATCGAACAGCTGCAGTAATCCCTATTGTGGTTTTGGCCTTTCTCCTATATCATCATTCAAAAGACACATAATTTTTAAAAGTCTTTTTAAGTATTTAACTCACTGAGGGTGAGGGAATGTCCGGAAAAAACTCTTGAAGTTATTAGGGTGTTTATTTAATATTCTTTAAATAAAACAAAAGATTTTTCATCAGTTCTCCTGGAATTGACTGAAATAATTATTTTTTCTTGACCTCGAGATTTAGTATCATATGCAAGAAAATCACAGTAAAAATAATGTTTCTCAGATTTTAGTCACACATCTCGCGTATCCAATCCGACAATGTTGATCTAGTTGTTTTTCAAACTTGATTCTTTAAGACTTGCAGTGCACAAAAAACATTTTAAAAGAACCACGAATCTTGCAGGGTCAATCCCGTCTTGTCGCAAGGGGAATAACAGATGATATCAAAGTCTTAACAAAAGGTAGTCTCCAAAGTTAGTCTTCAGGATGCTTCAATGGAATTCAGTTCCTGGGGAAAAGAAATAAATGGAACGTTTAAAAATTAGGATTTAATACCTACTATCACATTAAAGAAATCGTTATTAATCGACTTAAAACGTTTCAATTGGGTAGTTTGTATATATACAGGCCATAGAGAATATTCACTTCTAAGTTTTGTTTGTTTGTTGTTTTGCTTTTTTGTTTTGTTTTATTGTTGTTATTTTGTTGTTGTCTTTTTCTTTTTTCTTTTCTTTTTTTCATTTTTAGGGGATAGGCACAGAGTGTCAGGCATACAAGATATTATTTTTCTGGGGGGTGTAAATGGGGGGAAAAGGAAAAAGGGACTGGATTTTTAATTAAAAAAAACGGAACATTTCTTACAAAGTAAATAAATAGAAGAACCTTTCACAAAAAGTTTTAGACAAATCAGAGTTTGGTATTAATATAATTGTATGTGAGTCTGTGTGTGTGTGTGTGTGTGTGTGTGTGTGTTTGGGTGATATTTCTTGTTATAATGAAACTCATTGTAAAGAAAAAACAAACGTATTAAGTTATATTAACAGCGCTTAATAGTGAATTATTTTATACTTAATATGTCTTTACACTTACTAAGTAACCAAAATTTAAAATAATTCGGAATACACATGCGATATAATACAATTAAATCTTCTCTAGGTGTCTCATATTGAGAATAATTGAAAATGCATGAAATAATTTGGTATGCAAAACATTGAAGAAGAATCTATAATAAGTGTTAAATTATAAAGAGCCCAAGGCGTAGCATGACAGTCTTCTGAAATCAATAGCTCTATTATCTAATAAAAGAATGTGGATGCAGGGAAAAAATAAAAAATAGCGCGATGACAAAAAATAAGCTTCTTGGTTTTAGTACCGGGATACAAAAACCATTAATGTCATAATATTATATATATATTTATATATATTTGAATATATCATTTTTGCTCACAAAGAAAAAAACAACATGATAATTCAGGGTGTTAAAACTTCTTCCCACCGTTACAATTACCTTTAGCATGTATCCACACTTATAAAAAATATATCTGTACTGTGTGGCAGCACTTGCGGCTATAATATTAAGTTGGACATTAAGAAACCAAGCCACTCGCTCTGTACCTATTATGCAATTCATACTCACGCATAGAGTAGATAGAGTCGAATTTTATATATTGGGGTTGTGTGTCTTGGTTTTAATGTCCAGAAACTTATTAGATTGGGTGCTGTAGGTACAACGTTATGGCAGCTTACGACTCGTTCTAACAATATACGAATAAAAAAGCTTACGATGAGTCGTAAACTACCACGGCGTTGTATTTATGGCCCCTACGGATACAAAGACTAGCGTTTAAGAGTTTTATGCGTTCGCACATAATGTTAGAGGCATAGCGGAGATAACAATCCCATATACCTAATTGGCAAGATTACGTAATCCGTTAACTGTTGTGTGATCGCAAAGCATGTACTGACAAACTGATATCGATCCAACAAGTAGAGAACAATCAGAAGTCAAACAAAATTCTTCCAAATAGAGCCGCAAGCTTTGCCATCGGGCCACCGAGTCCCCCTTTTGTACATTCATGAGACCAAAAAAGACCGCCTTTTATTACATGGAGCAACACGACACAAATACTGCTCAGCCTAAAACGGTTGTTCCTAATAATACTTTGTTATGTTTTAATACACAGCAAACAACATTCTCTAGTGTTTTACAAAACCATGAAACAAGCTCTGGTTATTAACATAGTAAAAAAGAATCCATGGAGTATAAAATATCCTGTCAAAGGAATGAATAGAGAGCACTGTCAATTATATCAGTATCGACCCTGACCACCCAGCGTGGTGTAAAGGTTTAGTTAAGTTTGTCTAATTTCAAACGTAAGCACTATATAGGCTTTATTGTGGACGGGCCCCAAGACTGACGTCTGAGAATGTTATGTGCTGCCACACACGAGACAGATCGTCCTTTCTCAAGACTTTTAATCACCATTTCTCTTCTAATGCACACATGCAAAGTATAATATATAGAAAAATAATAACAATTTGACTTTCTAAGCGTTACAGTTTCGTCAGTTTTAAGATAGAAGCTTTATGCTGAAGCGTTTAGTTGAGTTGAGTTGGTTTAACGTCCAACATCAGCACTATATAGGCTATATTGTAAATATGCCCCAAGACTGACGCCTGACAATATTATGTGCTGTCACACGCGAGATAGGGAGGGGATACCATGACTCCTGTCTCAGCCGTTCGCATTAGACTGACACCGACCCAGCCAGTAGGGGGCGAGACCGCTAGGGTTCGAACTACGGACCTCCTGCGTCGAAAGTCGATATTCTACCCCAAGGCTACCGCGCCGCCCTTTTTCTGCTGAAGAATGCCGCCACATAACCATCTACTTTATGCAGTAAATTTTCATTACACTCTGATCGATAACACAAAGCGCCAGCAGTGCTGAGAATGCACACGCAATCTATACAAGTTTATATAAAAGTGTGTTTCATTATGAAGAAAAAAAAATCTCATTTTTAATGGCTTCTGATAGAATAATATTCAGGTCTAAAAAAAAAAAAGAAAACAAAATAATAACCATAGGTTTTATTATTTTTTGTAAATAAAGAAAATTATTTTTCTTCATAGTAATGATAAAAAGAGGAAAATGGAAAGAAAAGCGACACATATTGGTAGTTATTCAAATCCATCAAACAACCAAGACAACCGGAAGAACTATAAATGCTTCGACATTTCGACTGGAATACATTAGATATTTGTGCGCACTAAACATACTGTTTTACACTATTTTTGGCCAAATTCAAATTTCAGTTAGGCCTGAATGGTGAGGTTGAAGATTCGTAGAGTTCCAACAAAATAAAATCACATAATTATATAATTATTTTCATAGACCTAGATATCTTAATATTCAACGTTTTTTGGTTTGCTTTTTGTTTTTGTGTTTGTTTCGTTTTTGAGAGATTTATTTTCAAAACCTCAACTCCCCCCAAAAATGTAAAAATAATGCTAAAAGGTAAAAAAATCACCGATCACACTTCTCTTAAATGCACAAAAAACAAACAATCCAAACCTGTAAATCTAAATAATGCAAAAGTAAAATCCAGAAAAAGCACAACCAGAAAGCTATTTCAGTCCTTCAGACTATTGAAACGAGCAATAGAAAGTAAAAATGCCCAGGTATTTCTGATACCCTGAATCTTTAAACCGCACAACATAATGTTTTACCAACACTGTTAAGTCTAGAGCCAAAAGTTTTTGGGACCTGGCAATTTTAACTACACAGTGAGACAATAGGGCCTCCGAAGCTCCAACCAAATTGGACCGTAGGGAACATTACAGATATACAGAGATATCCCGACTGTCATAGTCCGTATTGATTCCTGGAAGATTTATGACATGTTAAAAGCCCTAACGGCTGACCCACATTCAGAACCACAGCATGATTGACACTGCTTTACAAGCTGGAACGGGTTGAACAAAAAATCATCTAACATGTAGATCTACGCTGCAGTGACAAAATAGGAGGATAAGGAATGTATAACCACAGCCCTTTGGTATTGGAAAATATGGGAGAAGATTGTTAACTCTGTATTAAAAAAATAATCAACAGTTGTTTTAGAAAACACAGTCCGTTACCGTGGTTACATTGTGAAGATTTAAAGAGATTAAAAATTCACCAGTCATATAGTATACAAGCGAGAAAGAGATGATTCAGACCTTTTAAACATTTATATTATGTCCTTTCGAGTGTGTAATTTCCCTTGTTTTTTTTCTATGATCGTCATTAAAACAAACATTTCAATAATAAATTATTTGGTTATTTTTAGGTCTTACTGATCCAACCAACCTCTATCTATCTATCTATCTATCTATCTATCTATCTATCTATCTATCTATCTATCTATCTATCTATCTATCTATCTATCTA
>RQTK01000503.1:316292-336416 GCA_003991915.1 Elysia chlorotica
CTTTTCTGTTGTGCTCTACCATGACGATTAAAATAATAGCATAGTAAACTTTAAAAAATGAAGTTGACAAATTTTATGTGAGAAATAAGACACCTATATCGGACGACACAGAAACACACCCGTATAATGCGATCCCCCAACAATATCTCTTTTCAGGTGCAAATTCACTATCGATCCTTTGGAAATTTCATTGATAGAGAACTGGAACTTTTATTGCTCTTCTACTTCAACGAAATTTCTTCATGCTGAGAGATTCTGTGTTATTATCCCTGACTATTCATAATACCCTAAACCCCTAAACCATTCAAGGCAAGATCGAAAGAAGAGTGAATGAAGCGTTAAGAATTTAAAGGCACAATGAGTGCATTGTCAACACAACGCCGCTATCTTTTCAGTGAGAATCATCAAATTATTATACTCTGGGGTTGAAGGTAAAGTAAATAGAGCATCAATCGCTATTCATGTTGTATGAAAAAAAACACATGGAATCAGGGAACCTAAAAATATATTTTGCACTTTAAAGCATAATTACCCTAATATGTTTTTTAAACAAAATTGTTAAACTTAAAAATAGTAAAGACAACAAAAGCAGTATAATTACGCTAATGTTTTTTTTTTAAAACTAAATTGTTGAACTTAAAAATAGTAAAGATAACAAAAGCTTTTATGTTTTTAAGATAATTATTTTATACAACCTCTCTCTCTGTCTGTCTGTCTCTCTCTCTCTCTCTCTCTCTCTCTCTCTCTCTCTCTCTCTCTCTCTCTCTTCATCTTTCTCTCTCTCTCTCTCTCTCTCTCTCTCTCTCTCTCTCTCTCTCTCTCTCTCCCTCTCTCTTTCAGTTTAATGATTTTGTACAGAGGCTAACATCAGAGTGAAGAAAAGTAAGAAGAAGATTTTTTGTTGCTTAAGTGCAACTATAGACTATATTCTAGACCGGCCACAAGGCTAACGGCTGACCAGTTTATGTGCTGCCACACATGAGACAGGGTGGGAAGACCTGGACTCCAGTCTCAGTCTCAGAAGATCACATTATACGGACACCGACCCAATCATAAGGTGCGAAATTGGACAAATAAATGTTTTGACCTATCGTGGGTTTCGAATCAGGACATCCACAGCGGCAACAGCAGCAGCAACAACAACAAGAACTGCCAATCCAATGCTTAATCTGATGGCCCAAAAGAGTAAGATACACGACCGACTAAATAATTTTAACTTAAATAATTTTAACTTAGAGAACTTTAACAACAGAGGAAACTTGCGAAACATTTCTCCCAAATTCTGGGAGTTGCAGTAATTCATTGAGAAACTTGCAGCTAGCTAAATTAATCCGTCTTCCTAAATGTCCCATAATTATATCTGATACACAGAAATAATTATGCTACGGATAAAAAAAGAATGTGGAAAACTGGGGCGGCTTTTTTTTTTTTACGGTAGCAAAACTGCGTGCCGTATGTAGCCCATCGTTTAGGGGGCCCTACCGCACTACGATAGGATTGTCGTGGGATAGTTGAGAAGTGGGGTTCGATTAACGTCCAACGTCAGCACAATATAGATTATAATTGTGGACGGGCCTCAAGACTAGCGATGAAACGGGGATGTAAAAAATCATTCCCCGATTGTGGGATCAAATCGGTTACACAGTGAATAAAAGCCAGCGCTATATCACTTAAACCAGTTTGCATCCACCCCCTCCCCACACCTCTATCTGTAAAATTCTGAGGTGACAGAAAAGTCATGTTGCATAATGTCGTGACTTGTTGAGAAAATCTCCGTAGCTCTCAAATCTCTGTTCCGTATCAAGCTTGTCACAGTGCGGTAGGGCCGTGGTTTCCATAAATAGAAGGCAAAATCACGCATGTAGATAAAGAGATTCGGCGGTGCAAGGGTAGAGCACGCGCTTCCTCATCGGATGGATGCGGGTTCGAGCCCCGCTCCAGTCACCACGTTTTCACCCACTGATTGGGTCGGTGCGAGTTTCATGTTAACTATCCCTCTTTGACGTCGCCGTTTTGGGTCTTTCTAGAGAACTGAGAGAGAGCTTCGTTAGAAAAAAAGACTAGATAAAATATGCAGTAAACTATACATTGAGCACTGCTAGAACAGTGACTTGTTTTCGTTAAGTCCAACGTCACCAGCAGCAAGGTTTTACCGTGGATATGTTCCCAAAATAACGTCTGACAATTTTACGTGATCCCACACAGAGATAGTGCGAGAATACGAAGACTCCCTTCTCAATCGGTCACTTTACACAGACATAATAATCATTAATAATGTAATACCAGTAAGGGTCGATATAAGCTTTATCAATTTGTTCAAATGTTTGTTTCGAATGAGAGACCCACGGTCTACCACAAGTGCCAGTCCATCCCCCCCTCCCCAAACAAACATACATACACAGAATTAGAACAATATACAATGTTGCTGTGTAAGCTAAAAAAAATAACCACCCCTTAGCTATCATATCTTAACTATGCTAAAAAAATATTATTCACCCAAAAAGATAACTGTTTTCTTTTGTAATGCAAAAATGTATCCACCTTGTTCGAATCGGTGACGTTGTTTTCTTTTCTTTAGGGTAAAATCTTTAAGCAACAGAATGAAAAAGTATTGCGCATGAATGTTACAGACGTTGATAATTTCGCAATAACTGATAATTATGCTGCTGCTGTATACAAGTCCCATTTGAAATGCATATTTCAAGAAAGTATTTATATACAATTACTGTCGTGAAATGCAACATAGCAATTTTCATCAAACCTGGGCCTAATTTAGAAAATACTAGTAACGTTTTTCTCGGGTTTACCTTAATAAATCACGATTCCGTTGCTCAAATCGTTCCTATACACATTTCCCAAAGAATTCTGTGATTCAATACATTTATTGAATTGGAACAAGATCATTTATAAAGTTAAGTTTTGCCCTTGCTTTTACAAAACTTTGTGGCATCCAATATAAGTGGTTATTACTAAACCCATAAGTGCAGCAAGTCAACTGAAACGTTGTCTCTGGAAACATAAGGAGGGGAGAGGTGGTGGCTTAAAGGCAGATTACCCGGTTTCTAATATTTGAATCTCCAGTTTAATTCCCTCTTGCCTTTCCACTGACTGGTTCGGTGTTAGTATAATGTGTCCAGCTGGGGCAAAAGTCTTAGTTTCACACAATCGCTCTGTCTCTGTATGGCATCACGTAAAATTTGTCAGACGTTAGTTTAGGGACCCGTCCGAAATATATAGCATTCTATGGGAGACAGAAACCAAAAAAGAAAAAAAAATTATATCTATGTATTGGGGAGACTATTCCTTCCAGCTTTACTGTCGTGTTAGACAATTCATGTTTTAGGGTTGTATGTGTTGATATTGTTTTATTTTTAAAAGCAAACTCTCTCGATTTAGTCGACTGATGTTTAATGTTGTGCAACTGTTAGTATTCTCATAACTTATTTTTTCTTTCAGGCGATAGAAATATTCTTATGATTATTTCATTGGCCTTTCTATTTAAAATGAGGTGGAAATGGAAAGAGAGAGAGAGAGAGAGAGAGAGAGAGAGAGAGAGAGAGAGAGAGAGAGAGAGAGAGAGAGGAGAGAGAGAGATTTGTGTTGACTGTGGAGTTTGTTGCCTTGTGTCGAACGACGGAGGGAGTGAAACTCAACCACATACACACAGAGGCAACATTACTAGAGGCACATGGATAGGTGAAGTAAGTAAAAAAGAACACAAGAGTATAATAAGTCCGTGTTATTATATGAAAGAGAGAAAGTGGCAGAGAAAGAAAAAGAGAGACAGGGAGATATAAAGAGGGAAAGGAACAGAGACAGAGAGAGATAAAAAGGGAAAGGAACAGAGAGATAAATAGATAGGTACACAGACAGATATACAGACTTAGCAAATAATATTTAAGCTGATTTGGCCTACCCCTTTCACATCTAATGTTTTAAAGGCCCTTCGGCAGTTTAATATGTACTTTTCTGTGAACGGATCGCTGACTCTGGAAAAGGAACTAATCCTTCGATAGGAGCAAAGCGTCAGTGGGCTACCGAAAGATCCTTTCACCTGAACTGTATAATATTATCTATCTATCAAAGATTATTTCTGTTAAGAGCACGGCCACCGATCGCAATCACTTTGCCCTACCTTTCGATTTCTTTCACCAAGACACTAAGTCGGCCCTTATGGGGAAGAAATTTCTTTTATTCCTTATCTTTTTTGTCCCATATCTTGCTATAGCGGCCGGTACTCTGGCTTTTCATGGCGACTGATATCTCTCTATTTGTATAATGGTCTAGCCGTAGGTGAATAAATTTCTGTACATGTTCACATAGGTTAAAGTTTTGCCCATAGAAAAGACAACCTTGCTGCTTGGAAGGGCATAATATAACTTTTTTTGAAGAATTGTATTTGGTTTAGTAGGCGTTGTATGTTTAGTAGTTTACATGTATCACTCGGAATGGTTTTGTAAATAATCAAGAATATAAAAAATGAGATTTTTTTTTCATTTATACCTATGTATAATCAATCAAACAGCGAATATATTTCCTGTATAATAACAACTTTGATATATACGTTTTGATAGATTTTAATGAATTTATAGATCACAAAACAACTAGTTTCAAACAGAAAATAGAGAACAAAAAAAATTGTATAAAGTAAAAAGTCACTTAATGTGATAAAAAGGTGGTTGAAAAAAGGCATCAAGCAGAAATTAAAACAAAAAAGACTAGAGGTCGAATGAACAAACAAGACGTAGCTTACGTCTCGTCATAACAATATAGAGATAAGAAGGCTTTCCATGAAAAGTAAGCTTCGTCATGATTGTGCATTCTACCCCATGTCATGTTTTCCAAACTATTATTTTTAGGCAAATGATGAATAGGTCGATAGAAACCAACATAACAGACCAACATTATTTAAAAAATAACTAACTTCAAGTACAAAAACCACTGTAATAAGACCAAAGATGGTGTGGGTGATCACAATTAGAAAAGTAAAAAATTAGGGTTGTAGTAGTAGTAAAAGTAGTAGTAGTGGTAGTAGTAATAGTAGTAGTAGTAGTAATAGTAGTAGTAGTAGTAGTAGTAGTAGTAGTAGTAGTAGTAGTAGTAGTAAATAATAATAATAATAATAATAATAATAATAATAATAATAATAATAATAATAATAATAATAATAATAATAATAATTAAAGGATAACAACAAAGACAACCACAATAACAACAAAAACAACTATATCAGTAACAGCAACAAGAACAAAAACAAAAACAACATTATATACAATAGAAACAACAAGAATATAGAGGAATATATTGAAAATGACTTAAAGTGTGCCATAGATACTATTATGAATACAAAGCATGATACAAAGGTAAAGACAGAAAATATACATTCATTATTATCACTCAATTATTAATAAATATTACGACACAGATATCATATTTTCAAAAAAAAGTCATGATTGTAATCGTTGTAGAAATGAGTATTTCTTAAACACCATATGTATCTAGTTACACATACTCACATAATGAAACTAAGGAAATTCGTTGAACTATATCGAATCTTTGAACTTTCGCGTTGAAAAAACATACGCTACTATAGTGTTTTCCAGAATGTAAAGCTCCTCTGTTGTGATCTTTTTAGTGTTAAGAATTCATAAGATACACATACACATTTTGTATGTTCATCCCCTATAGCTGCCTACCTCATTGGAGAACCACACAAGTATGTTCATCTAATCGGAACCTTTAGGGACTGGGAAAGAGCTCGAATGGTCTTAGGACTAATCGGCGATGACTTAAAATGGAGGAGAGGTGGGGGCGCTGCGATGACGAGTCAGATAGAGAGAGGGGAAAGGGGAGAGGGACAGGGAGAGAGGGTTGTTAACAGGTATAAAGGCACAAAGAAATACAGAGCAATGCACGGAGAAAAAGAAAGTAGAAGAGAGAAAGGGATAGATAGATAGATAGATAGATAGATAGATAGATAGATAGATAGATAAAGAGAGAGAGAGAGAGAGAGAGAGAGAGAGAGAGAGAGAGAGAGAGAGAGAGAGAGAGAGAGAGAGAGAGAGGTGGACGACAAGAGTAAAACAGCATCAGATACGTTGATAGGTAAAAAATCGAAGCATGATCGAGGGTCAGATTGGGAAGTTATAGACCAGACAACATAATTTATTTTTTATTAGTTCTATCAGTTGTATTATTGATTATGGAGAAAAGAAGAGATACAAACAACGAGAGAAAGAGAGAGAGAGAGAGAGAGAGAGAGAGAGAGAGAGAGAGAGAGAGAGAGAGAGAGAGAGAGAGAAAGGAGAGGGTTGTAACGGAAGGAGAGAAAATGCACTGTTACTAACTTAGAACATTTTTTGAAAGAGCCAAGAGATAACATATAGAAGGAGAGATGTAGAGAGAGAGAGATAGAGAGAGAGAGAGAAACATTTTTTAGAAAGAGCCAAGAGATAACATATAGAAGGAGAGATGTAGAGAGAGAGAGATAGGAAGAGACAAAGAAAGTTAAATAGAGGAGTAGAAATTAATAAAGAATAATAAAGAAAAAAAAGAGAGGGGGCATTCACAAATAGAAAGATATCGAGCGAGTGGGAGGCAGAGGAAAAACAAACTTGAAAAATCGAAAGAGGTAAATAGACTCTGTCAATGGAAAGGACATTGTTATTTGTATTGGTTCGCTCCAAACTTGAGGTCTTGCAACAAAACAGTTCTTACACAATTATACGTGTACCATAAAGATATCGAACTTGTACGTGGTCGGCTTCAGTGCGAAATTGAACAAATCGAACGACCAAAAGTTTCCTAACATGTTTTGTTTACTTCTGTCTTCAGTGCAACCCATAAATTCGAATTCTTCTTCATTATGGCACTACAAAAGTGTTTTTCAATAGCCTAGCTTTAAAAAAGTCATAAAATGATTTAATTCTTTAATCAATAAAGACAAAAAGTAGAGGTTTACGTAGAATTTGAAAAGGGTTGTTTCAATTAGGGTATTTTTAAACATCGCCAATTCAAAGCAAAAATATTCTGAAGGGAACAAAATTTTGCATTTATTTATATATAAATAAATGCAAAATTGTGTTCCCTTCATAATATTTTGATTTTTCAAGTGTTTGTTTATTGTTTTGACAATTCCCTCTGAAGAAATAGCCATAAATTATTGATTCTTTATTATTTGTTCTTGTTATTACTATGCATTATTCTTTGTTCGTCTTTCTTTGTGTACTTGTTGCTTTTTTGTTGTTTTATGTCAACTCTTGTAATGATTAGTAAAAATATAATGAAGGGAATAAAATCTTGCGTTGATTTATATTGACTTTCAATGGTTTGTCTAGTTTGATGACAGTTCCCTTTTGAAGAAAAGGCCAAATCATTATTTGTTCTTCTTATTTATTGCTCTTTGTGCGTGTTTTTTGTTTATTTATTGTTGTTGTTGTTGTTGTTGTTGTTTTTTGGGTCATGTCAACTCTTGTCATTATTAGTAATGTTTTTATTTCTTCGTTCAACTTACTTCTAAAAACAATTTGTTCGCTCCTCTCTCTTGAATTGTATTTTATACATTCGTGTAGAAATGGCACGCGTGTTAAGTGTTTGTGGTTTTAACTGTCTATTATTAGATTTACAAGTTAGAATCATTATTTGATCGGCTTTTTTCCGCACTTGGATCAGATGGGTATTTAATCAGTTTACAAAACTAAGCTTCTAAAAGAACTCCGTTTAGAGACATAAGGAAACTGGCTTAAGTGGTAGAGCGTTGGTCTCTAGATCGGGATGTCCGCGGTTCGAATTCCCAGATTTGGTAGAAAAATGTATATGTCTGATATCGTCCCGAGTCAGTGTCAGTATAAAGTGATTGTCTAAGACAGAAGAACAAATCTCCCCATCCTGTCTCGTGCGTAGCAGCACAAATAATTGTCAGACGTCAGTCTTGGGCCCGTCCGCGATATAGCCTATGTAAGGTGGACGTTGGACTTTAACAGATGCAAGGCATCATTTAGGATTCGAACCTCGTGACCGACCTGCTCAAGAACAATCAAACTGATCGCCTGAGTTACCTGAGCTTACTATCATGATATTGAGGTTAAATGGTTGACAGCCTGCCTGCATGTTTTTCTATCTTTCTGTTTGTCGTTCACTCTCCCTTTCTCTCTCTTACTCTTTACTCTCTCTGTCTCTCCCTCTCTTTCTCTTTCTATCTACCTACATCTATCTCTCTCTCTCTCTCGATCTTTCTCTCTCTGTCTTTGTCACTGTCTCTCTCTACCTCTCACTCTCACTCTTTTGCTCTCTCTCTCTCTCTATCTCTCTCTCTCTCTCTCTTTCTCTCTCTCTGGGTGTCTAGAAGTCTCTACAGAACCTGTTCGAATTAGACTTCTAGATCCATCTATTGATGCGTATTAAATCTGCATTAAAAATTCCGGAAAAGACCAACTTTTAAGGCAAACTTCTAGCATTAGAGAGCTATGTGTAGGAAACCCGATTGTTGAAAAGAACTATCTTTTCAAAGCTTAGGAGTCGAAAATACACTAGATAGAGGGCAGGAAAACGCGGTCTGGACCCTTAACTTAGGAGACGAAAAACCTTGATAGAGAGGCACCAATTTACAAGCCTTAAGAGGCAAACGTGGATTCAGCAAATGCTCTTTGTTAACTTAGTTGCTTTCGTAGAGATAGGGCGCCTGATCTGTGCGATGCAGGAATGAAGCGGATCGATAACTGATAGCTGATCACATCAATCAGTGATCCTCTTAGCTCGCCAGATAGATAGATAGATAGATAGATAGATATGCCAGAATCACATTTACGGTCTTTATAATTCATAAAGACCATTTTGTTATAGCTCATACAAGTCAAGATATAATTTAAGATATCCTAATGACTTAAAATTAAAAATGTATAACGTTCATTCAAGAAGCCAACACAATAAAAAGTAACAAAAGATTCAGAACACAGTAGTGACAGTTTCCAACATAATTTTATAGTCACCGGTGCCGCTGTCATCATTCTACAACAACGTATTATACAATATAAAAAAAATCATATATGGACGGATTTGTTGTAGAAGTCAAATCCTATTAACAGATCACATTGAGGATAAAAATCGTCAATATCATTTAATATGAGCTGTGATATAGGATTCACACACATACACGAACACGTTGATTAAGGCTCGGTACTAGGATAGCAGGAGAAACCAGGGTCGGTGGCTTGTTGACGTCATCAGGCACTAATCCTTGCCATGTGTCCATCGCTTTACGAGGGATATTATTTTAGTTAGCACCAACTGGTCATGGAATAGATAAAACTATAATGGTAGTTGCGATAAAAAGGGCTATAAAACAGTATTATCGGCGTGTATAAAAAAATCTGATTTTCATTATTTTATGATCATCATCATTGTTATAAATCCTTTCATCATCATTTTCATCATTAACACAGCTCATTATTAATTATGTGGGTGCGTTTATTGTTGTTACTGTTTTACTGCTAGTTATTTACTCATACTTTACGGAGTAGATATAACATTATAGAGATAGTGGCAGTAAAAGGTTTGAACACAATAGATTTTGTGTATATATCTATTCTTACGTATTTTATCATCTTCTTTAACAATGTCTTCCTCATCGTGTTCATCATCAAGACTGTTTATGATCAATAGGGACATACTATTGGTATTTTTTTAATATTAGTTTTTTTCTATTACTGCTACTGCTACTGCTACCACTATAACGACAAATACAACTACTACCACTACTATCACTGCTACTACTACTATTACTACTACTACTGCTATAACTACTACTACTACTAAATAATAATAATAATAATAATAATAATAATAATAATAATAATAATAATAATAATAATAAGCAAAAAGACAGCAGGGTAGACTATAGTTTCACTTTCAGAAGCGTATGCCAGCAATATCAACTCTTATAGAGTGTGTGTGAGGGGGGTGGGCGAATTTTTTTCCTTTTTTTATTGTTGGGGAGGGAGGGGTGAGGGTTACAACTCATTAACAAAAACAAAATAATGCTAAAATTTTCAAGGCTCAATGCTTTATGAAAGTCATTGCATTTTAGTCAAGAGGAATAACTGGTCTCAGCCTAAATAATTTAGAGGCCGAAACTTTAACAACTTACTTCCCTTACTGAACACTCTTTTCAAATGCTCTGAGGAAATCATCGATTTCGATGTTTTCGTTTATTTAAGCAAGATTGGTATAAGTTATAAGAATATATGAGAGGGAGAGAGAGATAGGGAGAGAAAGAAAGAGAGAGAGAGAGAGAGAGAGAGAGAGAGAGAGAGAGACAGACAGACATACAGACAAACAGACAGACAGACAGACAGACAGACAGAAAGGGAGAGAAAAAAAAAGAAAGAGGGAGAGAGATAAAGAGAGTGAGAAAGAGAAAGAGAGAGAGGGAGTGAGAGGGCGAAAGGAAATGCGGTGGTTGTGTCTTCTTAAGGTTTAAAGTTTGATTAACTACAAAAAACGAGAAACAGTCATTTTTTTACAGTGTGCAATAAAATGCAAATAATGAAATATATTGTACAACATACAAGGAGGAATGTGTTTTGTTTGGCACCATGTCGTGTAAAATATCGTTACAATTATCTAAGAAAGCGCAATAAACATTAATAGTAATGAAAAATCCAAATTATGGAATGATTTTTGTTTGTTCCATCAATATATCTTCAAGAACATGCACTTTTTTATAATTATGTACACATTTACATTGCCTGATTTTGTCATTACATGTGTATAGATTAGGTAAAACAAAGGTAAGAAAGGTAAGTACACAGCATAGTTCGAACTCAATAGTTTTAAAACAGTAAGTATACAGGACTTCGGCAAAAACAATGTAATTTCTATTGAGAAAAAACAAATAGAGGAGCTACTGTGTACGAATAACAATAAAAGGTAATAGACCCTCTTAACAGAGAAACATTCTTGTATTGAAAATAGAAGAGATAAATATCTAGTGTATTTTTACGTTCTTTTAAATTTCACAATACTCATCTATGGTACTAGTGAAGCTGCGACAGTGTTTTTTTTCTTCAATATTACTCTTTTTTAGCTTGCTCTTTTGCCTTTCAGTTTTAGTCTAAAGAAAAAATTATTTTAACGCTATTCGGTCAGTATCATTTCTATATCATTCACTGATCTTCTTCTTCTTCTTCTCGTTCTCCAACACTATCTTCAAATGCTGATCCCAGCCTGGGCAATGAAGGCTACCGTAATTTCATTCTCATTTTTCGTTGGGCCGAGTAGTAAAGCTGCTATAGTTATTCTAAAGTCTTACAATCTAGAATTATGTTTATTCTGTCATAAAAAAAAAATTATATGTATTTGGCTTTCTGTATTAAAGTTTATAATTTTCAGAGCAACGTAGATGGATGGCCCTTGAAAGGTGGAAAAATATTTCTAGTCAAGACATTTTTATACATTGTATTTGCAATACCAGACTTGGGAAAAGTGTATGTATTATTAGAAGAAGAATGTAGGCCTAAATCAAATACTTTTTAAGCTATTGTGATTTTTTTTCATCTTGCAAGTAGGTTCGTGGTTATCGACCATCCCTTGAAGCTGGTCTCTTTCCACTGCCATTTTGTCAATATCCTCTTTAATTCTGGACTGTTTCTCCTCTAAACGTTTAACCTCCTGTGGGAGAAATAAATTAGACAATTTAGGCATCGGTTTAAATCTCATCAAAAGAAATAACATTGGAAACAGTTTTTTGTAAGCCGGGTGATTTTTTTTCATGAATACTTAGGCAAAGGTTGACAAAAAATGTTTTTTGGGCATTTTTTTAATGAAAATTTATTATTTTATGCAATATAATAGATTATTTTCTTCCTTCTTGTTATACGGCAATAAAACACAATTTAAAATGCTTGCAGCAATGAAACTAGTCATGGTGATAATGGGGGTGGCGATAAATCGTGATAATGGTAAGGGTGAAATTGATGATGATGATGATGATGATGATGATGATGATGATGATGATGATAACGAGAAGGCGGAGAAGGAGGAGAGAGTGGATGAAAATGGTGATGACGATGATAATGATGATGATGAGCAAGAGGAGGAGGGGAGAGAGAATGAAGATGGCGATGATGAGGAGGAGAAGGAGACGCGTGACTGAACTACTGTGACATTATTTTTTGCGACGGTGTTTTGTTTCCGATGGACTTTAAAGGTCATGCACATGCTAAATTGAATAAAAGAGTCTGGATCTGGGTAGTACCTAGTACTAAATCTAGCTCTTGTTATCTACATACGAGGGGTGTTCATTATGTCCTTAGCTTGACCTTGAAGCAGTTGTACTAGAGTAAAGAAATTTTGTGGGTAGCTAGATCATCTATGTTGAACACGGCATGCAAAATTTGGGGAAAATCGGAATTTTTTTTCTGCACCTTTTAGCGCATCAAGTAAAACAACCCCTAGGAAGTTGTCATTTGTTGTTTACAAATTGTCTGCCATGGAGGCCGTTGAATATCGCTCTGTCATCAAATTCCTTCACTTAAAAGGACAAACCCCCACGGAAATTCATCAACAGATGGTAGAAGTTTATGCTGAAAAGTGCCCTAACTACAGTACGGTGACTCATTGGGTGAGAAAGTTCAAATCTGGCTTTTTGTCAGTGATGGATGAACCTCGCGAAGGCCGGCCAACATCTGTTGTGACTGAGAAAAACGTGTCCACTGTGGAGGGACTAGTAAAGCAGGACAGGCGAATAACAGTCAAACAGTTCGCAAGTGAAACCAGGATCAGCGTAGGTTCAGTTGAAAAGATTCTTCATGATCACCTCAATCTGAACAAGGTCTCAGCTCGATGGGTACCAAGGTTATTGACCGCTGATCAGAAGAAAGAGAGTGCTGATTGTTGCAAACATCTTCTTCGGTTAGAAGCAAATGACGACTTGTTATTTCAGAAAATTGTAACCATGGATGAGACTTGGATCTATCAATTCGATCCAGAGCCGAAAAACGCTTCTATGCAATGGAAAAGACCCTCATCGCCCCCACCAAAGAAAGCAAAGGTCACACAATCAAGTGGCAAGGTCATGCTGTCTTGTTTCTGGGACTGTGAGGGCATCATAATGACTGACTACATGGAAAAGGGGAAAACAATCACAAAGAATATTATTCAGGGTTGCTAAAAAGACTGAGATCTGAATTAGTAAGAAGAAGACGGGGAAAGCTTCGAAACGGAGTCCTGCTTTTGCATGATAACGCTCCTGCTCATCGAGCTCGACAAGCCGTTGAGACAGCTGATCAGTGTGGCTATGAAATTCTTCCCCATCCACCATATTCACCGGATTTAGCTCCATCAGACTTCTGTCTGTTCCCAAACCTTAAGAAATCCATAAAAGGGCGCCGTTTTGAAGACATTGAAGATGCAATTTCTGCTGTGGAAGAGTGGTTTCAAGCGCAAAATGACACGTTTTACTCTCAAGGACTTTTGAAGGTCAAGGACAGGTGGCAGAAATGTGTAACTATGCAGGGTGACTATGTAGAGAAATAAATGTAAGTGTGCCAAATTTTAAGTCTCTGGGTTTATTCCTTCATTGTCATGCTAAGAACATAGTGAACACCCCTCGTATATAATAATTTTGACTAATTGTTTTTATCAAAGTCTCTGGGTTATTATTATTTACAATAGGTCCGTTGTCATAAGGTAGTTTAGAGGGAGGGGTAGATAATAATGAAATTTATCTTAATCTTTACCATCATTTCTGTCCTTTTTTCTAATTTTAATAGTTACTTTAATAAACGCAATCGTGAAAAAAAATCTAAAATATTCATTAGATACATGTATTTTTAAAAGTTTTCTGTTGCGTTGGCAATCTTTATTTCAACAGCTATAACAGCCATCCATGAACTTAATTAGTTAAACAAATATTATTAATCTAAATATTTTATTAAATGAATGATACGTTAATGTGCTTACACTGTGACTGTTCGAAGGCTGAGGGTTGCAACTTGCTGAAGGTGTAAAGTAGGTTGAATCTAAACTTTCTGTACTGGAGGGAGCGCTTCCTTGTGTGTTGCTCTCTGTTTTTATCCTCTTTGTCTTTTGGTTGAAGCCAATAAATAATCCTTTGGCGCGTCTTTTGGGGGATTGGCGTCCTAGATCTGATGGATTTCCTGGAAAAACTAAATCTACATTGGGTGTTTTCCCTTGTGTTGATGTTTTGCCGCTTTTGCCTTTCAACTTGGCTTTAAGCGACTCTTTGATGGCGGGGTCTACCGGTATCGTGCTTGGGTTAAGCTTCACAAGTGGCACCCAAGACGATGATGAGGATGATGATGATGGTGATGATGTCGATGATGACGAAGATGAAACTGTTGAGCAAAAAGATTCCATAGGACTGGTTCTCGTGCCTGAAGAGAAACCGGGTATAGCTTTCTCTTCAACACTTTTGTTGCGATCTTTGTCTAGTATCGACGATGGACTTGTGCAGCGAGAGGAAATTTCTTTTGAGTGTTTATCTCTAGAGCTAGGTGTGGTTACTGTAGTGTTCATTGTGACACTGGAAACTGCAGTTGATGTCATTATGGGATTGGGACTTAAAGCTAAGAGATCAGAAAATGAAAGGATCTCTGTTGGCATTTCAAATTTACTTGAATGCCCTTGAAAGACGGTGGCAGTATGAAGTTTAGAACGGGATGCAAATATACTTTCTGGAAATGCTGAAGTGATACTGCTGCTGGAGATTAAGGTGAATTCGGAGCTTGGCTCTGGAGATCCAGATCTATTTACCGATGATTCGATTTGAGACATCATTTTACATGGAGAAGAATAGTTCAAGAAAGAACTTGATATATCAGTTGTACTTTTGGTTTGCGATACCATGGCTATATCTTCCCCTGAGAACCAACTAACAGTAGATTGTTCAGAATGATCAGCATTGGTTTGCCATACTTTGAACTCCTCTTCATCTGGAAATAATGGCTCCTCTATTTGGGGAGTCTGTTGCATTGCAGCATTCAGAGTTTCAGGCAAAAAATCCGACTTGAAATCCATGGTTGATTTATCAGGCTGTGGTATAGAATCAGGCCTGAAACTCGAATTGTTATGAAGAGTTCCTGGTATCGCCAGCGATGAAAGGAAGGAATCGGTATTTACCTGATCTGGTTCGGCTTCTGATTGTGTCTGTGGTTCAAGGTTAATAGGCTGAGCGTGTATGTAAGGGCTGCTCCTCGGCGTGCTAGTCATTGTGGACGAACCAGTTTGTTGAGTATGAAATGATGGAGAGTACGCCTTTTCTGATCCTTGAAAACGCTCATCGTTCAAGGTGGTACAGCTAGAACTAGAAAGACTTGTATAGCTGGAGAAACACAATGGGGGGTTACTTTGTGGGGGATTCGTATCGACTGGAAGAGAAAATTGATGCTGCAACTTTGGCAAAAAGCGTGGGCCAGGAGATGGAGTACGAATGTTTTGGGGTGTTCGGCAAACTGGATCTGACGACGAACGAATGAGCGGATTTTTTGGAATAGGAATGTCTGAGGGTTGCATAGGTTGCGCACTGGCTGGTGCAACCGTGGAAAATAATGAGTTGGGAGACAGAAATAGTTCATTTCCAAAGTTAACAAACAGAGATGTGCGAGAGTTAAGATGTGTGGAGGTGGGTGTATAGGTGAACGTCTCTTGCAAGTGTGTTTCTAAACCTAGGTTTTCGGGCCCAAACGCAGTCCCTCTATAAGTACTGCCTTCAAAAGATGGTATCTTAGAAGCTGAGTTGTTAAATGTCTGTATACTAGATGTGTTGGAAGATTGGAATGCTTTATGGAGATCACGACCTAGAAAAGTATCACTGAGTGAAAATTGAGTATTTTGTGAAATAGATGCCCCGGTGCTGGAATTAACATGGATGTCAGCGTCGACATCAAAATCGTATGTGGAGAGCATATCAATGTCGTTCATTGGTAATGTAGTAGCCGAGAGTTTCAAAACGTCTCTGTCTGTTGTTAATGCTCTCGATGGGAAGTGTCTTATTTCTTTTGGGTCAGTTTTCAATGCTATATGTACAGGGTCTTCTTTGGTCCTAGTTTCCCAAGAAAGTGGAGATTGTGTATGATACTTTGATGTGTGGACACCAGATGACATTTGATTTGTTGCCCTGGGTAAACTTGTCAACAGTTTGTTTTTGGTTCTACCCGAGGGAACATAAGCCTCAACATTTAATTCTGCATTCGTAAGAAAACCATTGAATCCGAGCAAAGTTCTATCTGTGTCTATTTGAGAAATGACTAGAGGGTGTTGCAAAGATGATGTTGCACATGTTGCCTTTTCATTTTCGTGGATAAAACGTGAGTCAATGTTCTGTGGTTTATCTATGGCACTCAGAACAGAGCAAGTCACCACCGTGTCGCTTTGTCTATCACTAGAACACGTTTTACCAAGGGGAGACATACAACTCCCAATCGTGAATAAGGACGGTGCCATTGTGAGTTTCTCGGAAGTTACCGGGTGATTCTTCTCAGCAGATGATGATGCTAGGTAGCCTGATGTCTCTGTAAACTCTATCAGCGATTCGGACCAGGCCTTCAGACTCAGAGGTGGGTTCGCTTCTCTAGGTCTAAAGTCTGATGCTTGCACTGGCATGTGTGAAACTTGGACTCCTCCTGATGCTTGGTTCGGTGCCATGTTATCTGTCTCCAGACTGCCTTCATCAGAGCTGGACATATTTCATGCCAAGGAAGAAGTCATGATCTTAAATGTTACCTCTCGATTACAATAAGAGATGTTTTAATTTAACACGCTTCTTGGGGTTAATTGGGATAGAAGCCCTGTCCATTTTAGAAAGTAGAAAAATGCACCTGCACCATCAACCGCGTCATATTTAGTCAGCTCACCCAAAATGGTATTGAATAATTATAAATCTGTGTAAAAGAGAACAACAACGAAAACAAATGTTAAAATGGAGTTGGTAAAGATCTAGGAAATGTAGGCAAATAATTATCATAAGCGTTTTACAAGAACATTTTTAACTCTATGATTAAAAAAAGATATGTGAAACCATACTGCTTTATAACTCACAAAATTTTAAAAGATGATTTTTATGAGTACAAAAATATGAACAGAAAGAAGGAAAAGGAAATATAAAATTCCTTTCAAGTTTTCAATATCAATTATATATACACCAAAAAAAAAAACGTTTGTCGTTTAAGTATAGATTTAAAAAGTATATTTTAGGTGTAGATCAAAATGTGGATTTTAAATGTAGCAAAAAAATCCTATGTTCTGCAGCAGTTAAAATAATGTCAAAGTTTCCATGCCTAAGTCAAAAACGCAAATAACAAAATAATATGAATTATGAGTTAAATATTTTTAAATTGGGTTTCGAATCAGAATCATGAGTTTTATCAGAAATTTTTTATGAATTGACTTTGCTTTTTGTGTTTCTTAATAGTGTCGGAATAATAACAAATAATTACTATGTTCAGAGATATTAGTGTTGCTGTTCCTTTTGTATTGTGATTGGTGCGGTTGTTGTTGTTATTGTTGTTGTTGTTGTTGTTGTTGCTGCTGCTGTTTTGTTGTTATTTTTGTTTATATTATTATTGTTATTTTCATTATTAGTATTGCTGTTGTTGTTATTGTTGTTGTTGTTGTTGTTGTTGCTGCTGCTGTTTTGTTGTTATTTTTGTTTATATTATTATTGTTATTTTCATTATTAGTATTGCTGTTGTTGTTATTGTTGTTGTTGTTGTTGTTGTTGCTGCTGCTGTTTTGTTGTTATTTTTGTTTATATTATTATTGTTATTTTCATTATTAGTATTGCTGTTGTTGTTATTGTTGTTGTTGTTGTTGTTGTTGCTGCTGCTGTTTTGTTGTTATTTTTGTTTATATTATTATTGTTATTTTCATTATTAGTATTGCTGTTGTTGTTATTGTTGTTGTTGTTGTTGTTGTTGCTGCTGCTGTTTTGTTGTTATTTTTGTTTATATTATTATTGTTATTTTCATTATTAGTATTGCTGTTGTTGTTATTGTTGTTGTTGTTGTTGTTGTTGCTGCTGCTGTTTTGTTGTTATTTTTGTTTATATTATTATTGTTATTTTCATTATTAGTATTGCTGTTGTTGTTATTGTTGTTGTTGTTGTTGTTGTTGCTGCTGCTGTTTTGTTGTTATTTTTGTTTATATTATTATTGTTATTTTCATTATTAGTATTGCTGTTGTTGTTATTGTTGTTGTTGTTGTTGTTGTTGCTGCTGCTGTTTTGTTGTTATTTTTGTTTATATTATTATTGTTATTTTCATTATTAGTATTGCTGTTGTTGTTATTGTTGTTGTTGTTGTTGTTGTTGCTGCTGCTGTTTTGTTGTTATTTTTGTTTATATTATTATTGTTATTTTCATTATTAGTATTGCTGTTGTTGTTATTGTTGTTGTTGTTATTATTACTAATTTTATTATTATTATTATTATTATTATTATTATTATTATTATTATTATTATTATTATTATTATTATTTACTACTACTATTACTACTACTACTGTTGTTTTTGTTGTTTTTGTTTTGAGAGGGGGGTGTTGTATTATTTTTGTTGATAGTAATTTCAATCAAAAGTCAGATTTGTTATACTTAAAGTAGGAATTGTTCTTTGGGTTTGTTTGTTGGTTGTTGCTGCTGTTTTTTTGCGTTAAAAAGAATCCAAAAGTTCTTCAGTACTTAGATATAAAATGCAAATGAATTTTAGCATAACATTTTTCTTTATTCCTGACTATTTCCTTTTATTTTTATCTTTCCTATAATGTTTGAAAACTATTCAGCAAATAGTATGTAGTTTTCTTTCATCTAATTGTTTACAGATTTAATATAGTTAATATATTTCTATCATGATTAAGAAAAGCTGCAGCTGAACTCTAAATCAACCAAAAAAGCGTATGAATCAATTGAAGATGCAGGGATACCTGAAGATGTGTAGAAATGATAATTATATAATAAACAGTGCCTAACTTAAACTATCAGCACAGTTTTGTATACCATGTTTGTCTTGAAAAAGTCTTTAAAAAAAAACAAATATTTTTATATGTTACATTGCACTGGTTGAGTTTTCTGTAATTCGCGTTGGTGTATAGGTTCCATGTATATTTTTAATAAACATGTTGTCCAAGAATCAAAATAGAGTGGTCGTTATGATGTGTTGATTTTTTTAACAATTTTACTTGATAGTATCATTTTATTTTGTGAGAAATTTACTAGTGTATGATATTAGTTTATAACAGATTACATCAAATAAGTAGATGCTTGGGTTCTATATGATAAAAAATATTTAACATCTACAAGTTTGAGCTTATGGTAGCTACCAATTGATTGTGCTTTGAATGTGTAAATATTAACTTAAGAGAAATCGGAATTACGTTGAAAAACTAGTGATTGAAATCGAAATCGAAGGCATTCACAACCCAAGCTCTATGAAAGAGTTAAGATACTACTATGTTTTTTATTCACTTAAAATGGCCGACACCAAAAGGTTCTGAAAAGCGACTCTTGTGTATACCCAAAAACTTTCAGACAATAAATTATGCTTGCAGCAGTACAAAATCAAATACATAATTATAATTGCAAATTAAATTTTAAGTCGGTTTTTATTAATACCAGTTGCTTCGTGAATGCCAAGAACTTAACACAATACAGCACATTCGTGATACAACAAAATGCTTAACCTCTCCAAAAGATTGCTTACAGATTTACATTTAAAAGTCGTTTACCCATTGATAAGGAATACACAGAATAATTTTTTTTTGGAAGCAAATGTTCCCTTTCTATATATCTTTTGAATAGTTCCCTACAACAATCTTTGAAAAACTGTATAGAAGATCTTACTCAAACCTCCAGCTCCTTCCGTTGCTTTTCGAAAAAGATTTTGATTTTAGATCCTCCACGCCGGTGAAACGAAATCTTTATCATTTTTTCTAAATACATGGAAAAATGATCGACAGGTCTGTACTCCTTGAAACCATCAAATGCCTTTTTAAAACGAATATCTATAACTTTTTATAGTCTCTATTTTACTAAGTTATACAATGTCATCCTCGTAAACCACGAACTAACTTAATAGCACACTTTTCTTCTGCGTTTATTATTATTATTATTATTATT
>RQTK01000504.1:0-46666 GCA_003991915.1 Elysia chlorotica
AGCCGATGTTCTACCACAGGGCCACCGCGCCCCCACGAAATCTGGCTTAAGCTATAGTGAGTCGAGACTTTCTCTTCAGGTAATCACGGGTTATGCTTTACGTTGTGTTGATAGATAGAACCATCAGTGTAGGTAATCAAGAGGACGTTATCCTTAGGTAACCAGGGGGACCCTATCCTTATAATTATTATACATATGTTTTTCGTATTCTTTTTAATTTACTGGGAACAAACTCTTTTTAATTAAGTACCAATATTTCAAGGATGCAGTTGTATGAAGCATTAGAAGAAACCCTACAATAAGCTCAACAAGATCTCGTTATCCATAATTATTTCAAGCACAATCTCTTCATAAATCACAACTCTATTGTTACATACACCAACATAACACTACGTTTATTTTTAATTTTCATCATTACAAAATTCTAAATATGCAGATAAACCTGACGATTTGACTTTAACCAAGGGAAACAACTATGTGGACTGGTCCCACTGGAGTCTAGAGGGCATAGACGGCTACAAGGCGGTTGTTACGCTAAACGCCCATGACCGCTCTCTCAGGTAAAGCACAGATACAGATACAGATACTGATACAAACGATACAAAATATACAGAATGAATAGAGGTTTTTCTAGTAAGAATAGATGTATGTTGGTTGTTTTTTTTAGTGTTTTTAGTCATAATTCTAAACATCCTTCTCTTTTTCCTCCCTCCACCTTTTACTCTCTCTCTCTCTCTCTCTCTCTCTCTCTATCTATCTTTCTCTCTCTCCCTCTCTCTCTCACTCTGTCCGCCCGTCTGCCTTTCTCGATGTCTGCCTTTCTGTCTGTCTGTCCCTCAGTCTGCCTGTCTATCTGTCTGTCAGTCTCTCTATGTCTTATGAAGTAATTTAAAGTTGGTTGAGTTTTAAGTTTCAAACAACAAAAAGAGTAAAATTACTAAGAGTAATGTATAATGAAAGATCTAAATGGAAAAGTGTGTAACACTTTTTTCCAATAATTACTTAAGCAGTACTTAACCTTAACAAAAAGAAACGTAATAATGAGAGGCAAAGCTTCCAAATTATCACTTGTAATCACTTTATTAGATTTCAATTCCTTTTAATCTCAAGTATAATTTCGTATTTCGAGACTTCACGCCTGTATGATACAGTTCACTACACTTTTCCTTCCATCGATCCTCATTAATCTTTATAACCCCCAAGCATTCTTTCTCTTTGTATTTTCCAAAGGATACGTTGATCTTAAGATTTATTAATCTAAATTTTAGTGCCCGGGTGATATCAACTCATCAGTAATTGGTTCTCTATAGGGTTTAACATCACCTAGGTTCCTTTAAACGGCGACGGACCCCAAGACTTACGTCTGGCAATTTCATGTGCTGCCACACAAGAGATAGGGCGGCGTTGCCATGACTCCTATCTCAACCGATCACATACTGGCACCGACCTAACCAATATTATCAGTAATTGACTGTGTATTTTTTGTTTTATACTCACCATCACCCCTTCCCCCCCCCACACACACACACACATACACACACACACACACACAAAATTTCGTTTGTTGTATGAAGAGAGTATACTTTAATTTCCTCTTGAGGAATGAATAAAGATTTCTGTATTCTGTATTCTGTATTCTCTATATTATTTATTTCATTCTCACCCCCACACAAACACACACACACACATACACCCCTCCCCCCCACACACACACGCACACACACAGACGCACCGACATCCAGTACCTGCCCAGCGGTCAGACAAGGCTGGACTTTGAGGCCAATGGCGACACGGTGGACCTGGTCAAGATCGAACCGTTTGATGCCTATGGGCTCAAGCCTGGAGCTGAGGTCCGATGTGTCAGGTGAGTTGAGTGGAGTTAAGTTGAGTTGAGTTGAGTTAAGTTGAGTTGAGTTGAGTTGAGTTGAGTTGAGTTGAGTTGAGTTGAGTTGAGTTGAGTTGAGTTGAGTTGAGTTGAGTTGAGTTGAGTTTAGTTGAGTTGAGTTGAGTTGAGTTGAGTTAAGTTGAGTTTAGTTGAGTTGAGTTAAGTTGAGTTGAGTTGAGTTAAGTTAAGTTGAGTTGAGTTGAGTTGAGACACGGTGGATCTGGTCAAGATCGAACCGTTTGATGCCTATGGGCTGAAGCCTGGAGCTGAGGTCCGATGTGTCAGGTGAGTTGAGTTGAGTTGAGTTGAGTTGAGTTGAGTTGAGTTGAGTTGAGTTGAGTTGAGTTGAGTTGAGTTGAGTTGAGTTGAGTTGAGTTGAGTTGAGTTGAGTTTAGTTGAGATGAGTTGAGTTGAGTTGAGTTAAGTTGGGTTGAGTTGAGTTGAGTTGAGTTGAGTTGAGACACGGTGGACCTGGTCAAGATCGAACCGTTTGATGCCTATGGGCTGAAACCTGGAGCTGAGGTCCGATGTGTCAGGTGAGTTGAGTGGAGTTGAGTTGAGTTGAGTTAAGTTGAGTTGAGTTGAGTTGGGTTGAGTTGAGTTGAGTTGAGTTAAGTTGAGTTGAGTTGAGTTGAGTTGACTACTACTACTACTACTACTACTACTACTACTACTACTACTACTACTACTACTACTACTACTACTACTACTACAAAAAAATTAACATAACACCAGAATTGGCATGGAATCAATAATTTATTCAAAACACAAAGCTGGGTGATTCAGCGTTCAAAGATGACGGTCCAACCCAGGAAGAGTTTCCAGAGCCAGGGCGGAACCAGGCATCCTGGATTGTCATTGTTGATACCTGGACAGGAAGAGAAGACCAGCGGACCTGTATTAAGTCTATAATGGTATGCATGTTTAAGCAAGAGAATCTCTCTGTTGAAAAGAAACGCCGGAGCAGCAGTATCACTTCAGTAATTTCAGATGTATTTCTTTCCTCTCCCTTTTATCTCTTCCCCTCTTACTCTTTCTCTATCTCTCTCACTTTCTTTGTCTTTCTTTCTTTTATTCTTTCTCTCTATTTTTTTTTTTTTTGGTACATGTATCTCAGTTTGTAGAGATTTCGTATGTCTATTTATATCGCTCTGTGCAGTAAAGCCGTTTCCTCATACCTGGATGCGTGATCCCGGAAGTGGACTGTGGTGTCTGACCTTGCGTCCAAGTGCATGATGGGTCACCCAACTCGACGCCATTGGCGATTCCGTCACCGTCAGAGTCGGCGTTACATAGGGCACTTGTCCACTGGATTGGGTAGTAAGGTTAAGAATTACTTTAACTTTGTACCATTGTTGTTGTTGTTTTCATGTGTGTACATCTGTATGATTATTGTTGACCGCCTGAGACAGAATTTAAGATGTCCCGTCACTGTCTCTTGTGTAGCAGAACATGTAATTGTCAGACATGTCTTGAGGAACTTGTCCACAATTAGGCCACTATCGTACTGAATTGCTGAAGTTGAACATTAAACAACCAACTTAACAAAAGTCATTTTGATAATATGTCCATGATTATGCTTTCAACCCATTGGACATGAAACACCCAACCCAACAAAAGTCATCTTGATATGTCCATAGTAAATTATGCTTTTAACCCATTCCTGTACTTTGTTGGTTGAGTTGTTTTCAATAGAACTATATAGTTATGAATACGAAAATTGGGTAACCTGTACTTTGAACCAACTCAACAAAAGTCCTCTTGATATGATTTTGCATAATAAATAATACTTTTAACCCATTGGACATGAAACACCCAACCCAACAAAAGTCATCTTGATATGTCCATATTAAATTATGCTTTTAACCCATTGGACATAAAACAACCAACTCAACAAAAGTCATCTTGATATGTCCATGATAAATTATGCTTTTAACACATTGGACGTTAAACAACCAACTCAACAAATGGCTTCTTGATATGTCCATAATTTAATTATTATGCTTTTAACCCATTGGACATGAAACACCCACATCAACAAAAGTCTTCTTGATATGTCCATAATATAATTATTATGCTTTTAACCCATTGGACACAATCCAATCAACTCAACAAAAGTCTTCTTGATATGTCCATAATAATGCTTTTAACCCTTCCCCAACAACTGGAAAGGACACACACACATATGTGCAAAATTAATGTATGGTTGTGTGTGCCACATATTTTTTTCTTAATCTTTAAGACAAAATTTGATTAAAAGCCTTTTTTTTTAGATTTACGAAGTTTTTTTGTGTTTCCTGTAAAATCTACTCCCGTGTTTAGAGACTTACAGGGGCGATATGTATATTTCATCAAGTCGAAGGGCACAGGCTTTGCTGGATCGGAAAAGTAACTCAATCTCTCTCTCTCTCTCTCTCTCTCTCTCTCTCTCTCTTTCTCTTTCTTTTTTTTTTCTTTCTTTCTTTCTCTCTTTCTCTCGCTCTCTCTTTCTTTCTTTCTCTTTCTCTCTTTCTTTCTCTCACTTTTTATTTGTCTTTCTCTCTCCCAAACTTTCTCTCTCGCTCTCTCTTTGTCTGTGTGTGTGTGAGTGAGTGTGTGTGTCTGCTCTCTCTCTTTCTCTGTCTCTTTCTCCCACCATCTCTTTCTCTGTCTCTTTCTCCCACCATCTCTTTCTCTCTCTAAAACTTTCTCTCTCACTCTCTCTTTGTCTGTGTATGTGAGTGTCTACTCTTTGTCTCTTTATCTCTCTCTCTTTCCCTCTCTCTCTCTCTCTCTCTCTCTCTCTCTTTTTTTCTCTCTCTCTTTCTCTCTCTCTCTTTCTCTCACTCTCTCTCTTTCTCTTTCTCTCTCTATTTCTCTATCTTTCTCTCTCCCTCTCTCTCTCTCAAACTTTCTTTCTCACTCTCTCTATGTCTGTGTGTGTGAGTGTCTGCTATCTGTCTTTGTCTCTTCCTCTCTCTCTCTCTCTCCCTCTCTCTCTCTCTCTTTCCTCACTCTCCTTCTCTCTCACTCTCCTTCTCTCTCACTTTCTTTCCAGAACAGTCCTATCAGAGACGGTTGCAAGAATGAGATTTGAATGGGTTTTCAAGTTTTAACTGGCGCAAGTATTAGCGCATTGGTCTCGCAATCGCAGAGTTTTCGGGTTGAAACCAAAAATAACATTGGCACAAATTTCTTTATCGCATGTCACCCTCTATTGACTGGATCGGTGTTAGTATAAAGTGACTGGCTGAGACAGGAGTCATGGTATCCCCGCCCTGTCTCGTGTGTGGCAGCTTATAAAAATTGTCAGACGTCAGTCTTGGGGTTCGACCACAATATAACCTATATAGTGCTGATTTTGGACTTTAAACGAATTTAACTCAACCATCCCCGCATACAAGGAACTGAGATTTTAATATCGGTCCTCCTGCTTACAATCCCAAGCACTACTTTCAGAGCTTATTTACTTTCTCAGTGAAAAAAAGAGAGAGAGATAGTGAGAGAAAGAAGTTGACGGCTCAGTTCTGGTACCCCAATCTGTCTTTAACCGCTAACATGTATAAGTACCCACATAAATTGGCCTAGGGGCTTTTCGCCTTTCAGATTCTCCTAAAAACTATATCAATATATAAACGTTTAACGAGGGGATATTTCTTTTCTCCGGCTAGCGATCACGTTTTCGTGTTAGTATAAAGGAAAAAGGCGAGGGGGGGGGGGTGTGTATAGATTACCATAGCATACGATGGCGGTCTCCTGTTGCATTACAAAAAAAAATTCTAGACTTCCAGGTCTAAGAGTAGGCTAACGTAAAACTTAGCAGCAATAGAATTTGCCATATAGAGCTTCATGTTTTTCTTGAACAAATAATGGTGATGATTGTGTTCTTATATATAACATCAGCGTTGTCGGTAGAGTGCTCAATAAAAAGAGCATGTAAGCTGGCGAGAGGAGCACCTCGAAACTCTGAAGTCGCGATAGGTGATTCATTTTTATTATATATAATACATGTGTGTGTGTGTATATGTACATGTGTGTGTATACACGCATGTGTGTCAAAGTGTGTAGTAATACAATAGGAGAGGAGGAGGGTGGGTGTCAGAACTGATTTATCGCCCCTTGTATGTCTTGTGTCAACAAAGAATTATGTATTCTAATGAGACATGGTTTTAGGTAGTTAAGTAACTTGTCGTGGAAAGAGTCAACATTATGCCCCTAAGAATGTGATATAGGGTTTAAGCATTTTTTGTATGTTTGCCAGTGGTTGAACAGTACAGGGGAATTTTATTTTGGAGATGGTAGAACTAGGATAGAAAGACAGGCATACAGACAGAGAGGCAGACAGACAGATAGACAGACAGACTGGCAGGAAGACCGACTGATAGGCACAAGGACGCCCAGACAGGCGGAAAGACATTTTGGTGGGGACAGAGAAAGACAGATTGAGGAAGAGAGTGACAAAGCGAAAAGATGATATGGAGAAACAGAGAGACACTAAGAAGGAGAGACATATAGATTGTGTGTGAGAGAGAGAGAGACAGATACAGGGAGAGAGACAGAGACACACACACACACACACAAAGAGACAGAGACAGACAGAGGAGAAAGAGGAGAAAGAAAAATATTAAGAAGGAGCTATAGAAAATGAAATAGAAAGAGATAAAGAAACAGCGAGACAGAAAGAGCCATAAAGAGAAAGACCAATGTTAATTAGGCCTATTCATACAATGTAATGTACCACCATAGATTGCTATTAATAGAACTCTGTGAGTACAACTTCCGACGCAAAAAGGTCCCGAGTTCGAATCCTGGCGGTTGCGTTCCCTACTGGTTGGTTCGGTGTCAATATAATGTGACCGGCTGAGACAGGAGTCATGGTATCCCCGCCCTGTCTCGTGTGTGGCAGCACATACAATTGTCGGACGTCCTTCTTGGTGCCCGTCCACAATATAGCCGACATAGTGCTAATGTTAGACGTTAAACCAACTCAACTCAACCACGTACCTGAGCGGTCCTTCCGGGCCGGCACGGATCCGGAACATTGTACCCGTTCGGTATTCGGTCCCGGTTTGTCGGGTACGAGTCGACAGCTAGCGGTGCTAGGACTGTCAGCAAAATGGCAGTCGACAAAAGGAGGGACGGGGCGGTTGGATGCATTGTCATCATCATCATCATCATCAGGTTACTGGGGAGCAAAACAGAAGCGCAGAGTCTGGTGAGATGAAATTAATATTTTTAGGTGAGTTTTTTGTTTTGTTTGTTTTGTTGTTTTTTATAATTGTTTTGGGGTTTTTTTTTGTCTTTTTTTTTTTTTTTTTTTTTTTTTTTTTTTTTTTTTTTTTTTTTTGCAAGATAGCTTTTCTTTTTAACCAAAATAACATTAAAAAAACAATTCATAATATGTGCATGTGTGGTTCGCCACAGTCATGAGATGACAATTTTTTTTTTTACTTTTCTAAGGGGTAAGATGGGGTTATATAATTATAAATGTACTTTATTTAAGCAAAACGAGAGAGATTAACTCAGCTCAGTTCTAGTTACTTAAAAGGAATAAATAACTATTATGTCTCTGGTGCTAGCAAAACAATGCAAAACTTGTGTCGATCGCGTGTAAACATATAAACCTCACATTGGGTCGTACGTACAATGTTGTGGTAAGCTTACGACCCGTCTTAAGATATAAGAATAAGGAGGCTTACCACAAGATGTCAGTTATATCAACGATGTACTTACGAACCAATATGTTTGTACAGAGCTAGATCCACGTACCTTTTCCTACGCTCACATCAAATAAACAAAACTGACTTGACAAAATCTACCCTGATTCTAGTTTTCCCAACAAACCTAATCCTAGGCTATCTCGTAGACGGGTCCCAAGACTAACGTCTGACAGTTTCAGGGTATGCCTCGCCGAGAAAGAATTGAGCTTTCAGAACTTCAGATCTGTCTCAGATCTGTCGGTGACAATGTTGTACTGACTAAATACATGGTAACAGATGAAGTGCTTTTATAGTCACGCGAGAGATTTATAGAAACGGTTAATGTGGTAAATGTTTCATCAAATACTTATCCGGATATTAGTATCAGTTAGTATTGTAAAGCGGACCGGACAGAGAAATAGTGTCCATTGTACTGGTTGCTACCGCCTTTGAGTGGCCCTAACACCCTAACACACACATACACACACATATTTACATGCACATACAAAGGGGGCGAACTGGTTCAAGTGGTAGAATGCTCATCTCCCAATCGGGGGGACTGGTCATACATGTATATGTCCGACTTCGTTCCCTTCTGGTTGTGAGTGAAGTCTTTCTGTGAAACGTGGGGGCGCGGTGGTCCTGGGGTAGAACAACATTTTCCGACGCAAACGGTCCGTGGGTTCGAACCCTGGCGATTTCGCTCTCTACTGGTTGGGTCAGTGTCAGTAACGTGACTGGCTGAGACAGGATCCCAGGAATACCCTTACTGTCTCGTGTGTGGCAGCACGTAAAACTGTCAGACATTAATCCTGGGATGCGTCCACAATGTAGCCTGTATAGTGCTGATGTGGAACGTTAAACCAACTCAACAACACAACAGCTCGTGTGTGGTGGCACGTAAAATTGTCAGACATTAATCCTGGGACGCGTCCACAATATAGTCGCCTATGGAGTGCTCACGTTGGACATGAAACAATTAACTCAACTTAACACCTACACCTAGCGGTCAAGTTCAGAACCAAACAATACTGGTATAATCATCCCTTCCTACACTCACGAGAAACTAGTTAGTCTTGTTCAACCATTACTCACCCAATACAGGCTTTGAAATTCCCACATCGATAATGCATGACGGAATGACGTCTTTTACGCAAAGGATTTTCTGATCATTATGTTTCCGCAAGTGTAAGATAGGGATATGATTGGCTGCCGGTGAAGATGCCCTAACCTATCGCCTTCGATTTGTCTATAGGCCCTTATATCGTAAGGTCTGTAATTACTGGACCACTTAGCATCTCGGGACAGTCTTTGTATTGTTCATAGTACACGAGCACTTAGATGGATTTACCTTTAAGAAAGTCTATAAAATGTTATACTTTGCTGTTCTTAAACATTATATTTTAGGGAATACGATGGGGTCCTTGGGGGGAAAATCGGTTTTCTGCACAACCATTACTCACCCAATACAGGCTTTGTGAAATCCACGCGTCGATAACGAGTGACGGAATCAAGCCTTTTACGCAATGGATTTTTTGATCGTTCATTCTTTTGTAAGTGTAAGATTTTGATATGATTGGACGCCTGTTCTGTGAGGATTCCCTTACCTATCGTCTTCGATTTGGCTATGGCGTCCTTTATCGTAAGGTCTGTAATTACTGGACGATCTCGGCATTTCGGAACACTCCTTATATCTACTTCATAGTACACGAGCACTTAGATGGATTTACCTTTAAGAAAGTCTATAAAATGTTATACTTTGCTGTTCTTAAACATTATATTTTAAAAACACTCTATGAAATGTTATACTTTGCTGTTCTTAAACATTATAATTATTTTAAAAACACCAAATCACCAAGAGTGGAGTAACGTAGCGCAAAATCACCAAAAGTGGGGTAACTTAGTTATAAGATAGGATTTCTAATTCAGGGTTAAGTTAGCTCATTGGGGCCCTGGGGTAGAACATCGGTTTCCGACGCAAAAGGTCCGTGGTTCGAGCCCTGGCGATTTCGCTCCCTACTGGTTGGGTCGGTGTCGGTTTAATGTGACAGGCTGAGACAAGAGTCATGGTATCCTCGCGCTGTCTCGTGTGTGGCAGCACATCAAATTGTCAGACGTCAGTCTTGAGGTACACCCACAAAGTAGCCTGTATAGTACTGATGTTGCACGTTAAACCAACTCTCAACACACACTTGATTTACTAGTAGGTAGATTTAACTTTTCAACTTCTAAGCTATCACATTTACTAGTAAGTAGATTTAACTTTTCAACTTCTAAGCTATCACATTTACTAGTAGGTAGATTTAACTTTTCAACTGCTAAACTATCACATTATTTACTATGGAGTCTTATCAACAAGTCTACATTTCTATCCCTTTATCAATAAAGGTTGATATATCTCAAGGACAAAAGTAACTATTTAGCACTTTGGTTGTTGTTTGTTGTTTTGTTGTTGTTGTTTTAATTCATAGGTTAGCAGGTAACAGCAGGATTTTAGACTGCTAAGCTTATCTTAATAATAAATCTAGTTGTTCCACATTAACCAGAAAAGACTATAATTTTTCGAGGCCATAATTTTTAGTGTATTATTGTCTAAACGGTTTTGTTTTTGCATTTGTTTTTTGTTTGTTTGCTGTTTTTGTTTTGTTTTGTTTTATGTTGTTGTTAGAGAATTGGTCTCCAGTTCGAAACCAACGCTTGCTCAAAGAATTATACATAATCATAGAAAAAAATGTACGTTTAAGATAAGATGATAATAATAAAGATAAGATAAATCCTTAAATGTATGATGACGTACTATCATGGTTTCTTTCGTATAATATCTTTCCCTCAACAGTAATTATGTCGTAAAGTTGGCAAAACTCTCTCTCTCTCTCTCTCTCTCTCTCTCTCTCTCTCTCTCTCTCTCTCTCTCTCACACACACACACACACACACACATACACGCACAAGCCCAATCACACATAGCATAATTATTTTTAGTCAGGTGTTTGTATTTAGGCCTGTCTGTACTAGAACATAATAGTTATAGTGCTCAAGTTGGACCATTGCAGCCAGCTCAACTAACTTCGGACAAAGGCTATAAAAGTACATTACCGTCACAGAACTACGATTATGGTACAATTAAAAATTCATATGCAAACATACAATTGATGTAAATATTATTATTGTTGTCAATATGAAAATGAGATCTATTTAACTAAACTTTCAGACTAAAAAGTACTAATCGGCTTTTTTGGTTTGTGCCCAAAAAGAAACAGAAAAGGGGGAAATAATTATAGTTTTAATGATTACATCAAAAAAAGCGAAAATTACTAATACCCATATGACGCTATACTTACAGAAAAGCGTAATGGGCAGTTAGTATCAGCCTATACAATGAATGACCGATACCCTTCAACAGCTACTGGTCGTAATCACCTGTGCATCCGATAACGCTTCCTCAAGAATGGGTGATAAAGTCGATCCCCCCACCCCCTCTCCCTTTCCCCGAAAAAGTTGAAAAAGAAGAGAAAAACAGTAAAATGCGTTGCATGCATTTGAAGCTTATCCTCAATATTATCGTATACTATCCTCTTTAGGTTGGTTGTTATTATTATTGTTGGGATCTATCTAAATTTGTGTTTTCTATTTATTTCTCTATCTATCTTTCTATTTATCTATCTATCTTTTTAAGAGAGAGAGAGAGAGACTGATCACGTGATGTCATTTTTAGCGACCTCTTCAGGTGCTCCAAAAGTCTTTACCTTGAACTGGTAATCCAAATCACGTGACTTGCGCTCTCGTGGCTACTCGAGTCTGGGAAGTTTGCGAACTTTAGCAAGCTGTTGTAGTTGTTGTTGAGTTGGTTTAATGTCCAATATCAGCACTATATAGGCTATAATTGTACGGACCCCATGACTGACGTCTAACAATTTTATGTGCTGCCACACACGAGACAGGGCGGGGATACCATGACTCCTGTCTCAGCCGATCACATTAAACTGACACCGATCCAACCAGTAGGAAGCGAAATCGCCAGGGCTGAAACCCGGACCTTTTGCGTCGGAAGCCGATGTTCTACCCCAGGGCCACCGCACCCCCTACTCTAGCAAGTAGTAGGGCGTTGGCTTCCTTAGAGAAAGGTTCCCGACTCGAAACCCACGATCGGTCAAAAATTCGTTTGTATCATTTCGTCCCCTATTCGTTTGGGCAGAGTCAGTTTTAAGTGAGCGGTGTAGGCAGTAGTCATGTTATTCCCGCGCTTTCTCTGTGTGGCAACGTGTAAAACTATCAGACGTTAGTTTTGGGACCCTTCCACATTATAGTATTTATATGGCTTACGTTGGACGCACAGCAAGAACAAACTATATCCGATCTGACTTTTTTTTTTTTTGCTGCAGTGGGGAAAATCTCAGGCGGGTAGATGTGGCATATATATTAAAATATATTTTTGGGTTAATTCTGTCATACTATGCTTACGTTTTGCTCTTTCAAAATATTTAAATTGATTTTTCATCTAATTTAAAAGTACACGTAGAAGATCCCCTACTGTACCTTTCTAAACATTAAAACTTTCAAAATCAGGTCAACAAAGAATAAAGTATTGAAATAAATAGGGCACATGAAGCTATAAATTTATGTAACCGGGACAAAATAGATTAAAAAACGCACTGTACTACATTAAATGAAGCATAAAATCAATAAAAAAAAAAAAAATAAATAAAAAAAAATAAAAAAAAGAGCACCACATCGCACTGACCTACATAGGCCTACAATTCTTACACTGGATGCCTGTTAGCCACGAACAATGGTTCCATGGTTCCATTTTACACAATGTGTGGGTCTAAATCAGTTGAATTGAGATTCAGTTAGTAGTAAAACATCCGACGTCAGCACCATATAGTTTTAATACTGTGGACGGGCTCTAAGACTTAAGTCTGGCACTTTTATATTCTGCAACACGGAGACAGTGCGGGTAGACCTGAACGTTTGTCTAACTCTCAGCCTGTTACATTATACTGGCACCGATCCAACTAGTAGTGGGACGAAATTGGGATAGATAGCTGCTTGACCAATTGTGGGGTTCGAACCAGGTACCTCCAGAGTGGAGGACTTAAGCTCTTCCAATGGAGCCATTTTGCCCACCCCACCCCCTACCCTTTTTTAAAATTTAGCTTTGTATTTATCTATTTTTTTTTTTTTAATTAATTATTTATTTATTTACTTATTCATTTTTTCCTGTTGCCTTTTTGTTTTTGTTGTTGTTGTTGCTGCTGTTGTTCTACCCCAGGGCCACCGCACCCCCTACTCTAGCAAGTAGTAGGGCGTTGGCTTCCTTAGAGAAAGGTTCCCGACTCGAAACCCACGATCGGTCAAAAATTCGTTTGTATCATTTCGTCCCCTATTCGTTTGGGCAGAGTCAGTTTTAAGTGAGCGGTGTAGGCAGTAGTCATGTTATTCCCGCGCTTTCTCTGTGTGGCAACGTGTAAAACTATCAGACGTTAGTTTTGGGACCCTTCCACATTATAGTATTTATATGGCTTACGTTGGACGCACAGCAAGAACAAACTATATCCGATCTGACTTTTTTTTTTTTTGCTGCAGTGGGGAAAATCTCAGGCGGGTAGATGTGGCATATATATTAAAATATATTTTTGGGTTAATTCTGTCATACTATGCTTACGTTTTGCTCTTTCAAAATATTTAAATTGATTTTTCATCTAATTTAAAAGTACACGTAGAAGATCCCCTACTGTACCTTTCTAAACATTAAAACTTTCAAAATCAGGTCAACAAAGAATAAAGTATTGAAATAAATAGGGCACATGAAGCTATAAATTTATGTAACCGGGACAAAATAGATTAAAAAACGCACTGTACTACATTAAATGAAGCATAAAATCAATAAAAAAAAAAAAAATAAATAAAAAAAAATAAAAAAAAGAGCACCACATCGCACTGACCTACATAGGCCTACAATTCTTACACTGGATGCCTGTTAGCCACGAACAATGGTTCCATGGTTCCATTTTACACAATGTGTGGGTCTAAATCAGTTGAATTGAGATTCAGTTAGTAGTAAAACATCCGACGTCAGCACCATATAGTTTTAATACTGTGGACGGGCTCTAAGACTTAAGTCTGGCACTTTTATATTCTGCAACACGGAGACAGTGCGGGTAGACCTGAACGTTTGTCTAACTCTCAGCCTGTTACATTATACTGGCACCGATCCAACTAGTAGTGGGACGAAATTGGGATAGATAGCTGCTTGACCAATTGTGGGGTTCGAACCAGGTACCTCCAGAGTGGAGGACTTAAGCTCTTCCAATGGAGCCATTTTGCCCACCCCACCCCCTACCCTTTTTTAAAATTTAGCTTTGTATTTATCTATTTTTTTTTTTTTAATTAATTATTTATTTATTTACTTATTCATTTTTTCCTGTTGCCTTTTTGTTTTTGTTGTTGTTGTTGCTGCTGTTGGTGCTGTTGTTGTTGTTCTTTTTGTTGTTGTTTTGGGGGGAGGGAGCGGGGTGTAACATTTTGGCCATAATGCAAAGAACAATCTAGGAATATTGTTTAAATAAATGTATGCTAAAACAATACATGTAGCCTATTAGTAATCTGTTCATCCATTGTTTGTTTGTTGTTGTTGTTGTTGTTGTTGTTATTGCTGGGTTGTTGTTTTTAAGTGTTTTTTTTTTATTTGCATTCAGCAATGTCCGGTTTTTTTAGGAATATTTTTTTTATACTTTTTCTTGCTTTTGTGTTGTTGTTGTTGTTGCTGTTGTTGTTGTTGTTGTTGTTGTTGTTGTTGTTGTTGTTGTTGTTGTTGTTGTTGTTGTTGTTTTTATTTCTACATAATGCTATTGTTTCAATTTCGGTTTAAGCCTTTTTATTTTCGTTTATTGAAGATTGTGTATTTGGCATTATCCGAAATAATGTTCACGTTGTACATAAAAAGATGAAATAGATAAAATAGTGGATATTATTAGTCGAAAACGGTTAACAATAACTATGACGCAGATTCGGGTTTTCCGTTTGTTTGTTTTTTAATGAGGTCAAACGAAATATAATTATAATTTCGTGGGTTTATAACTCGTAAAAACTCGATCTAAATAATTATACATCTAGACACTGACAAGTACATGTTATAAAAGTTTAGATCTAGTATTACAGAAATCCTCTCTAGAAATAAGTAATAACAATAATTTATTTATTTAAATTTATGCAAATTTAATAATAGAGATCTTGTGATAACATGCCCCATAGCATGCCTACAAACCATGACGATTGATAAGAGAACTACATCAGCGTCCAATCAAAGCTTTCTCCTAGACTTAGGCAGCCAATGAGCTGCTAGAAAACCCAAAGCCTAAGGGACAGGATTAAGTCACACGCTATCTCCATGTTGATTGCAAAGCCTCAAATGACACAGATTAATATTATTACTGTAGCTGGATGACCGAACCAGGATGTCAATGTAGAGGGATGCTGGTTTTATGTACTTACCTCCCTTCAGCATTTCGCGTCACCCCAGGCTAATCTACATAATACAGCGAATTGGCGACTTCCACACGAAGGGCGTAAAGAAGGTCACTACCCAAAATGCACTGCGTCATATCTTCAAAGACCCTTGTAGACAATTTGACCTACTTTCCAAAAATGTAAAAACCTGTGGCTAAAAGTTATGGAAGAAAGTACCGTAGCACAAATTCGTGAGTGAGTGTAAGACCTCGATCTAGATCTAGATTTTAGTTTTTCTAGTTGTAAACGACGTAAAAAGTGTGTGACTTTTTATGTTAGGCAACTTTAAAAGAAGTGGAAAAAAATCTGGGGTGTTTACATGGTAATGGTCACGTGTCTAGGAACGTGATCTCTTTAACCGGACATAAGCAAGGTCAGTAGCGAAAAACGGCGTACCGATTTGCGCCGTAATTGTAAAAAGTACACAGTCATGTACTTAGTGAAAAGTGAGGGTAAATCTAACTTCTCATATAAAGAGGGGTTGTGAAAGAAAGAGTGAGAGAGCGAGAGAGAGAGAGAGAGAGAGAGAGAGAGAGAGAGAGAGAGAAACATAGTGTGTAGAAGTAGGGGGTGGGGAGAAGAAAGAGAGAAAGAGACAGACAAACAGAGATAGGAATGGAAAGTGTGTCTATGTATGTATGTGGGAGACTTCAGCAGAAAAATTTCCACAATATTATTGTTATAGTAACCCCGTGGGTCATTCCAGTGAAAATAAAAATATATAATGATGTAGATTAGTGAAAAGCAAATTCGTATTGATGTATGCTACAAAACTATCATTGATTTGTAGTTATACTAAGCGCTATTATAAGGAGTATAATCCCACAGGATGGGAAGGTTATTATTTTAATAGTTGTTCTTTGTTTAAGACAGAGAGAGAGACAGAGAGAAAGAGAAAGACAGACAGACAGACAGACAGACAGACAGACAGACAGACAGACAGACAGACAGTTAAACAAGCAGAGTTAAAAGATGGTGCTAGGACAGATTAAAAATAATTATGGTATTCATGTGGAAACAGGAAATTTTGATAGTTGGACAATTAGACAGGCAGGCTGACAGACAGACAAGGAGGGGAAGAGGTAGGGGGTAAAGGAGAGAGATGGTTGGGGATGGATGGAGGCTGTTGGGATTTTTTTTAATGGAGAGTAAGTGATATGAGGGGGGTGAAAGAGAGAGAGAGAGAGAGGGAGAGAGAGAGAGAGAAAGAGAGAAAGAGAGAGAGAGAGAGAGAGAAAGAGAGAGAGAGATAGAGAGGGGGAGAAAGAAAGAGAATACGATATTTAAAATGGACTGTATTTTGTTTTATGACAACTCTTGGACCATCAGAGTAGGGTTGCTACACTGTGGGTGGAAAACAAGAGCAGGTAAGACTAATAGGCTACTACGATTTTAGCAATTGAAAGCCTTTTTATTTTCTTTTTTGAATATGTACTCATGTTGTTTGGTTGATTCGAATTTATCTGTACGACCAAGGCAAATTTTCCTAAACATTATATTATCTTACAATGTTCCTTATTTCACACTACGCCAACAGCTACAACATGGAGGTAATAAAACCAAGGGAGATAAACAATACATTCTTTATGTGTAAGGTAAAAGCATTCCTTTCATGATCTCCCTTTGAATATGAGGGAGACTTTTGAATTATTGGCAAAGACGTTGTTTATCGTCCAAACATCAGCAATATATAGGCTATATTGCGAACAGGTTCCAAGACTTAAATCTGACAGTTTCATGTGTTGCCACTCAAGAGACAGGGCGGGTAGATCTGGACTCCTATCCCAGTGGGTCACATGATATTTACACCAACCCAGTAGTGGACAAAATCAGACAAAATATATGAGCTTTTTACCAATCGTGGAGTTCCAAACGCCAACCTCCTGACTTCAAGACAAACGCTCTAGCGCCAGCTCACCATATTTGTGCCGAAGGTCATGACATAGGCCTATTATGACATATTATGTGTATGAAATAAACGGACACGGCCAATTTAACATCCCAGCGGTATGAATTTGAAGAGTTTGTTTCTTATCCTAAGAACAACTATGGGGACGTTGAAATATAATCTTACTCCTATGTTTGAACATTTTGACCCCTCCCCCCCCCCCCCCCCCCCCTCACCACACATGTTTTCCCCTATCTTTTAACACTATTCTTACAACAACTGTTAATACATGTAGTCCGAAATTTGAACTATAAGCTTGAAATAATATGTAAAAAAAATACAAAAAAGTAAGGTTGGGGTATGAAATGATATCTTGCTCTACATATCAAATGATATCCTACTTCAACCATACACTCAATGATATCCTACTTCAACCATACAATTATACATATACGGTATACACATGTTCTTGTTTTTAAAGATCTTTTACACAGTGAAGATCTGCGCTCGAGGCTTTCTCGGGTTTAATAAGTTCACGCATGGCGAATATTGCATTTATACTGCATTTATAAAGAAAAAACAACTAACATCATGTAAAAACTAACATCATTTAGACATTTTCATGACTTATAAAATGCTCAAACAAAACATTACAAATTAATAAAAAAAAAACAACAACGCGAAAACGAGGAAAAAAAAACAACATCATACTTTTACAGTGATGCCCTGTAGGGCCTAAATATTTTTAACAGTATGAAAGAGTTTGTGTATCTCTTCATGAACATGTTTTTCATTCCTAAAAAGTCTGAAGAAACAAATTAATTTTAACACATTCCAAATGTGTCTGTTATCCTTCAGTTTTGTCAATACTATGAACTCTACACGGTGTGTGCGTTCCCATAGTATAAAATATGCAAAATGATTCATGGTCCTCAACATTAAATTTTAATTATCACTTCAGTAGGCCTATATCATGCGTAACACATGTGATGTGTGCAAAATTCCAGCGAACGGCACACCCCCTAGATCTAACAAAAATTTGATTAGTAAGACAATTGTTTTATTAAAAAAAGATTTCAAAATATTGTGTTTAAAACTTGCATTAAGGTATCATTAATGAAACTTCAAGACGATTTGCTTTCATTTCTACACTTTAAAAGAAATGTAAAACTAAAACGAGATTGTGACAGTAATAAGTGTTTTCTAGTTTCAGTACTGACAAACTCACTACACACCGTTCTGTTGAGGCCAGATGACGTCATGATAATTTTATACACATTTAGATTAATCCGCTTTGTTTTCATGATCAAAAACAAATTTTTGCAAAAATCTTTATACAACTATAAATTAAGAGTGATAAAATAATATACTTAAAGCTTCAACAGTTAACGATCAATTTTGTCTTGCAATCAATTAACTATATCAAAAAACCTATTGCGAGCTATATCTTGAAGGCGTACTAATGTCCGTTTAAATGAATAAATTAGTACTGTGGTAAAGAGGGTGTCTCTACGTAACAAAATAGACCTCGGTCTTGGGATCCATTGTTTTGGTCTTGGAATTTAACTGTTAATTAAATAACTTTTGTATTTGGAAACTTGATTTACTCTTTGAACGTAAGTGTTTTGTTTTTAATTGCCTCAGTTTGTCACAAACTCTGGACTTTAGACCTGGCCTGAAAATGGTTGGACAGAAAAAGTTGATCAGACATGACCTGGGAAATGGGTTCGGAAGCACTTGATGGTGATTGACAAACACCCTTTTTTGCATCACACATTGTGGGGCGTGTATGTCTAGATTCTAGGTCTATTAGATTTAGAATTTACAGTATACCAAAGACCCAGAGCGAATGCATATTCAAAGGAGTCAGATCAAAATCTTAAAAGCTAGACTCTTATGTCTAGATCTAGATTTATAGCCCCTCTTTGGAAACGTCAGTTTCAAGTCAATACTCTACTCCTCTAGCTAGATCTAGAATTAATCAATTTATTTTAAGGAAATGAAATGCAATTTTGATCTAGATCTTCTAGAATCTACATTCCAAGATCTAGATCTACTCTAGACGATAGGCTATTCTTCTGGTAGCCAAATTAGCCAAAAGGCTAGATTCCTCCCGCAGCCTTCGGTTGGAATTCCTTGATGATCCAACTATAATTGGTTGTAACAACTGTCTTACTCTTAGTTTAAGCCATAATGTGCTTAAATATGAAGGTTGTACCAAATATTCTTATTATTTTCATTATCATTTGTGCCACCTTCAGATTTAAACATATCGTGTGTCTCCAAGTGAGTGAGTAAGCACTGGGTAGGTCACGGGACAAATCCGGCAAGAGTGTCTCCCCCCAGACTTGGACATTCTTGTCTTACTCACGCCTTCCTACTCAGAGGGGAAGAGCCTCCATTGTGCCATACCTGCAACTGTCAATTAGCCTATTCATAAGTCACACTCTGGTTGACTGTTCACTTTTTACAGGGAAAGAAATATATATGAGCCATTCCTAAAAATTATTTTGGGAATGGCTCATATATATATATATACATGTTATATAGTAATATTTAAATATGCCTAGCTTCCAAACCATTTTTATTAGTGAGCATCCTTACGCCTACTGAGGTGTCTGAAGGAGATTAGTTAGTAAAAATCAAATTTAACTGTTAGTCTACACATGGATATTTTAAAAGTACTTTTTAATGCACAATATTTGATGCTTTTGTCACTCAGAAAGAGAAAGGAGTTACCGTTGCTACTAGAAATATAATGTATGAATTGTTTAAGGACATCATATCATTGGCACAATATAGCTGTTACCCGTGCTGATGTGCCTTAAGAACTAGAACTCCCTGCGGATTAGGGCCACAGCAACTCTCAACCACCTAACTCTGTTCCTGCTGGTCCTTTTCAGCTCGGCCACCTATGCTGCTGATGGCTTTTGTTTCGGCATTGATGATTCGCTGCCAAGTCCAACCTAAAACAAGAATCTTATTCTTAGAATTCCTGGTTATAAATGAAAAATGTCAAAAGGCGATATTGCCAAGCTTTCTTTCCCACATCCTGTGTTTATCATTTTATATTTTATGTGATTTTTCGTATTGGAGTGAAAGGCTTTTCTTTCTAATTTTAGATCTAGATCTAGACTCCTTTGATTTACTCAAACAATTCAGTATTATTTGTGTTTTTCACTTATCTTTAATATCTTTATTATAAAACTGATTTTTGGATTAGATCGTTTTCTTTTACAGCTGGGTTAAAGGGCAAAGTATGAAAGATTTTAATGAATCGCAATTTAATACTTGAATGCCTCAGCTATTTCTAATCGCTGTTTTATTTTTAAAAATTTATTTCCAGCTCTGGTAGAGAAACTCACCTTGAAAGCCACAGGATTATTTTGACAAGTTTGTAGTTACGGTTAGACACTAAGGCACATACAGCTCTGCTGCTGTGACAGGTTGAACTCTGAGTCATGGCATCACGAGGGGGGCCTCAGCGTCCTAACGGAGCGTCGCAGGGCAAGATATGTCAGTTCAAACTGGTTCTCCTTGGAGAGTCTGCCGTGGGGAAGTCCAGTCTGGTGCTGAGGTTTGTCAAGGGTCAGTTCCACGAATACCAGGAGAGCACGATCGGAGGTGAGTGTGTTTTAAATTTCAAATCCACTTTTTGTAAATTATGGACCAAATGCTTATTACTGGAAGCGCTCCCTTGAATACTATTATATTCCCAATGGATACACCATTTCAATATGAAATAGTATTTTAAAATATGGTTTTTCCCAGGCAGATATCAGTGTCCTGAAAAGGTTAAACTTGTCCCAGTGGTGCAGTGATAGGGTCAGCTCAACTGCTTTTCCTTTTTATATTGGAATTAAGGAGAGTGAATTTTATGTGTCATAGGTTACTGCCAGCAAATTTTCTGTTGATCACACAATTTTCAATTAAGGCTAGATTCAAAGACATTTCGCATATGGCACAGATAAAAAAATGAAGTCTCTAAAGACTAAGAAGATCAGATAAAAGAAAAAACTTATTTACCTTATGGGGACTGTGGAACTAGGTGTAATCGTTTTATTTAAGATGTGTATTGGCAGCACTGAGCCACACATGGATTCAATGAACTGTTAAAATAGAGCTAGTTTATTGAGTCACAGGTGTACTGTATTATGTTTTATTTCCTTTACACACAATTCTGAGGATTCTCTTTCGAGTCTGGGCGACATCAAGTTGAACTTACTACTTCTGTAGCTTGAAGTTGTTTGATAAAAATTGTTGTTCTAAAGATTTTGGTCTCATTTTTATATAAAAACAATTATTGTCTTCTCTTTTCCCCAAATCAGCTGCTTTCCTCACACAGACAGTGTATCTAGACGACATTAAAAGTTTAACTTACTACCTCTGTAGCTTGGAATTATTTGATTAAAATAATTATTCTGAAGCTTAGTTTTAGCCTCATATTTATAAAAAAATGTTCTTGTCTTCTCTTTTTCCCCAAATCAGCGGCTTTCCTCACACAGACAGTATGTCTGGACGACATAAAAAGTTTAACTGACTACTTCTGTAGCTTGAAATTGTTTAATTTAATTAAATAATCTAAAGATTTTAGCCTCATTTTTTATAAAAATGTTCTTGTCTTCTCCTTTCCCCCATATCAGCGGCTTTCCTCACACAGACAGTATGTCTGGACGACATAAAAAGTTTAACTGACTACTTCTGTAGCTTGAAGTTGTTTTATTAAATTATTTTCTAAGATTTTAGCCTCATTTTTATTTTAAAAAGTGCCTTCTTTTCCCCAAACCAGCGGCTTTCCTCACACAGACAGTATGTCTGGACGACATAAAAAGTTTAACTGACTACTTCTAGATTTAAGCCTCATTTTTATAAAATGTTTTTGTCTTCTTTTTTCTCCCAAACCAGCGGCTTTCCTCACACAGACAGTGTGTCTTGACGACACGACAGTAAAGTTTGAGATTTGGGACACAGCCGGCCAGGAGAGGTACCACAGTCTCGCACCGATGTACTACAGGGGGGCCCAGGCAGCAATAGTCGTCTACGACATCACAAATCCGGTGAGTGCTCTCCCCACACAATTAAAGTGACAGGGAGAGAGAGACGCTGATACTGTTCAATGGTTTAGAAAAAAGTCTACATTTCAACGCCATTTCCCTATGCATCCTCCAGATCAGTATAGAAACAATTTAAAACTTTTCAGTATTTCCCTGCTACTTTAAAAAAATATTGACTGGAGAGAGGGCCCATCTAAGTCTACATTTAAACACCATTTCCCTACACATGCTCGAGATCAGTATAGAAACAATTTAAAACTTTACAGTATTTACCGGACACTATAAAAAAATATATAGTAACTGGAGAGAGGGCCCATCTAAGTCTACATTTAAACACCATTTCCCTACACATGCTCCACATCAGTATAGAAACAATTTAAAACTTGACAGTCACAGTATTTCCCTGCTACTATCAAAAACATATATATTGACTGGAGAGAGGGCCCATCTAAGTTTACATTTAAACACCATTTACCTATACATGCTCCAGATCAGTATAGGAACAATTTAAAACTTTTCAGTATTTCCCTGCTACTATCAAAAATATATATACATGTGACTGGAGAAAGGGCCCATCTAAGTCTACATTTAAACACCATTTACCTATACATGCTCCAGATCAATTTAAAACTTTTCAGTATTTCCCTGATACTATAAAAAAAAATATATGTAACTGGAGAAAGGGCCCATCTAAGTTGTTGTTTTGGTTTCAGCCACAGGCTGTCAATAGGACCTGAGGTTAGAGGTTGGAACTGTGAATGTACTGGATTTGCCATAATGTATCCAGTTTACTCTAGATCTATAGCTTTGACACTCCAAATCTAGTATGTTCAGCATTGCTTTTTTCACAAGAGTGACAATTTAATTTGGAATTAGAAATAGCTACTTTTAATTGATCTCAAATATACCCTTTCTTCAATCTCACACTCATGATGCAGGGTCTTGTTTTGAAAATAATCACATTTGAAGGCTTACAGTGTCTACCCAAATTCTAGATTCCCCAGAACTCTGTCAAAAAGTATGGGTCAGACTTTTCTTGAAAGCTCTATTACCACGAGGAAAAAGTTTTTTTTGTTTTTTTGTTTTGTTAGTGTTATAATGAAAGAAGCTCTCAGGAAGAGAGATTCGATGGAGTGAAAACGACTGATGAAGTTATTACATTTGCAGTATCAAGTGTTTTGCACATTTGAACTATGTGTAGATGTGTTAGGCAATCAGAGTGAATCAGGCACAAGTCGCTGATGCATGTTTTAAGCAAACCTGTCTTGCTGGCCTTTTTCATTTTCAAGTATAAAGAATAAACTCTATAGAATAAATTTCTATTAATAAAGAAGTTAAAATTGTTTCAACCTCTCAAAGTCAAAGTGCGTTTGATGTTTCTTTTAAAACACAATGTAGCTAACTTTAAAAGTTTAAATTCTGATCAGTGTTTTAAAATGGCAAGTTGAGATAGACATCCGAGTGTCATACTTAGGATCCAAGATTGATGCCATGTAACCTAGTCGCTTACATTGGAGGATAAGAAACCAGTTTTTCCTATATCCCCCACAACCCCCCAGGACACATTCAACTGCGCTAAGACCTGGGTGAAGGAGCTCCCTAGGCAGGCTAGCCCCAACATTGTGAAAGTCCTCTGTTGTATTAACATTCATAAAAAAAAAATTGCGATGTGGCCGTTATTGTTTTGACAAGTCATACACTCTCTCTGTGTGCTCCCCTCCCCCAGGACACATTCAGCCGTGCCAAGACCTGGGTGAAGGACCTCCAGAGACAGGCTAGCCCCAACATTGTGATAGCCCTGTACTGTATGAAATGTAGACATCTTAATATCACAATATAGCCCTGTACTGTTTTAACTTACCTTCCATTGTTGCATATCTCCAACTCTCTCTCTCTCTCCCAGGACACATTCGGCCGCGCCAAGACCTGGGTGAAGGAGCTCCAGAGGCAGGCCAGCCCCAACATTGTGATAACCCTGTACTGTATTAACTGTCAACTTTAGACATCTTAATATCACAATAATGGCAATATAGCCCTTTCTGTATTTACTGTCCAAGTCATCATAATAACTCCAACTCTCCCCTCCCCCAGGACACATTTGGCCGCGCCAAGACCTGGGTGAAGGAGCTCCAGAGACAGGCCAGCCCCAACATTGTGATAGCCCTGGCAGGCAACAAGGCTGATCTTGCCAGCAAGCGCATGGTGGAGTACGACGAGGCCCAGGCCTACGCAGAGGAGAACAGCCTTCTCTTCATGGAGACTTCGGCGAAAACAGCCATGAACGTCAACGATATTTTCCTCGCAATCGGTGAGATTTTAGTTTTAACGAGGAGTGGGCAGCATGTTCTTCATAAAGACCTTGGCGAAAACAGCCATGAACGTCAATATTTTCCTTGAATTGTAAATATTTTAATTAGGGGTTGGGGGAACAGCCTGCTCTTCATGGAGACCTCGGCAAAAACAGCCATGAACGTCAACGATATTTTCCTCGCAATCGGTGAGATTTTAATTTTAAGTTACGGGGAGTGGAGGGTTTATTTATATACCAGGGCTGCCAAATATATCAGTCTGCGGGTGTAGCAGCCTGCTCTTTATGGAGACCTCGGCAAAAACAGCCATGAACGTCAACGATATTTTCCTCGCAATTGGTGAGATTTTAATTTTAACCCTTTTTCCCTTACAGCCTAGTCACTAGTCAGACACTCAATTCTTAACTTAGGGGAGATAACGTAAATGCTGTCTGTAGCTTCTTGATACAAACGCAATAGATCATCCATGATGAAAAAACACTTGAAAAGAACAACAAACTTCAAAAAATCACAACTTCCCAACCCAGTAGCTGATTCTTTTCATTCAAAGACCATTGAAAATATTTTCCTTGAATTGTAAATATTTTAATTAGGGGTTGGGGGAACAGCCTGCTCTTCATGGAGACCTCGGCAAAAACAGCCATGAACGTCAACGATATTTTCCTCGCAATCGGTGAGATTTTAGTTTTAAGTTACGGGGAGTGGAGGGTTTATTTATCTACCAGGGCTGCCAAATATATCAGTCTCTGGGTGTAGCAGCCTGCTCTTTATGGAGACCTCGGCAAAAACAGCCATGAACGTCAACGATATTTTCCTCGCAATCGGTGAGATTTTAATTTTAACGAGGAGTGGGCAGCCTGTTTTTCATAAAGACATTGGCAAAAACAGCCATGAACGTCAATATTTTCCTCGCAATTGTAAATATTTTAATTAGGGGTTGGGGGAACAGCTTTCTCTTTATGGAATAATGACGAAAACAGCCATGAACGTCAACGATATTTTCCTCGCAATGGGTGAGATTTAGTTTTTAAGTTGAGGGGAGAGTGAGATTTATTTACCTACCAGGGCTGCCAAATATATCAGTCTCTGGGTGTAGCAGCCTGCTCTTTATGGAGACCTCGGCAAAAACAGCCATGAACGTCAACGATATTTTCCTCGCAATCGGTGAGATTTTAATTTTAACGAGGAGTGGGCAGCCTGTTCTTCATAAATAAAGACATTGGCAAAAACAGCCATGAACGTCAATATTTTCCTTGCAATTGTAAATATTTTAATTAGGGGTTGGGGGAACAGCCTTCTCTTTATGGAAACCTCGGCAAAAACAGCCATGAACGTCAACGATATTTTCCTCGCAATCGGTGAGATTCTAGTTTTTAAGTTACGGGGAGTGGGCAGCTTGTTTTTCATAAAGACATTGGCAGGAACAGCCATGAACGTCAACGATATTTTCCTCGCAATCGGTGAGATTCTAGTTTTTAAGTTACGGGGAGTGGGCAGCTTGTTTTTCATAAAGACATTGGCAGGAACAGCCATGAACGTCAACGATATTTTCCTCGCAATCGGTGAGATTTTAGTTTTTAAGTTACGGGGAGTGGGCAGCCTGTTTTTCATAAAGACATTGGCAAAAACAGCCATGAACGTCAACGATATTTTCCTCGCAATTGTAAATATTTTAATTAGGGGTTGGGGGAACAGCCTTCTCTTATAGGATAATGATGAAAACAGCCATGAACGTCAATATTTTCCTTGCAATTGTAAATATTTTAATTAGGGGTTGGGGGAACAGCTTTCTCTTTATGGAATAATGACGAAAACAGCCATGAACGTCAACAGTATTTTCCTCGCAATTGTAAATATTTTAATTAGGGGTTGGGAGAACAGCCTTCTCTTTATGGAGACCTCGGCGAAAACAGCCATGAACGTCAACGATATTTTCCTCGCAATCGGTGAGATTTTAGTTTTAAGTTACGGGGAGTGGAGGGTTTATTTATCTACCAGGGCTGCCAAATATATCAGTCTCTGGGTGTAGCAGCCTGCTCTTTATGGAGATCTCGGCAAAAACAGCCATGAACGTTAAACGATTTTTTCTACGCAATTGGTGAGATTTTAGTTTTAAGTAACGGGGAGTGGTGGGTTTGTTTACCTACCAGGGCTGCCAGTCTCGGAGTGTTTGGAGTGTTAGGTTATGCAGCTACTGAGCTTGATCTGCAGTCTGAAGATCTTCTCGGTCGGTTTATACACCTTGGCACTATCTGTGATCTTTCATTGTGTCTTACAGGTTCAACCTGTTTTTGTTGTTGTTGTAATAGTTAAATCAAATAAGTCAGATTTTTAGCGTCACTTCTCAAAACAGTAAGAGAAGAAGGATGATCGTGAATCACCGTTATGATATGTTTAGTGATAATTTTTTTGAATATTTCCTATAATAACAGGGTCCATGTACAATAAACCTCAATATTGGGCACCGTTTCCTTTTCTATTTAGCTTAGCCACTGTTTAATATGAACTGGTGATATAACTTTGAAAATGTCCCCAAGAGATTTATAATCTTTTGTAGATCTTATGTTTTTTGTAGAATCTGTATGTGTGCTCCTTTCAGATGCAATTGAGTTAGTTAAGATAAGACATTACTTTATCAGACCATGTGGAAATGGATATAAAATAACAGATGTAGATATATTCCAAGATTACAAGATGATAATAATAATAATAATAATAATAATAATAATAATAATAATAATAATAATAAAAATAATAATAAATAAAAGGTTGACATCTGCCACATTCACCTACACACATTTGACATTGTTCAATTATAATTTAAAAATGAAAAAAATAATATTACATTAACTCTGCCATTTGTTGACTGTTCCCCTCCCTCTTCAGCCAAGAAACTGCCCAAAAGTGAAACGTCGGGAACGCCCCAGCCGAGACAGGGCGTGCGGCTGAACAATGAACAGGGGGGCCAGCAGTCGGAAGGAGGCTGTTGCAAGTAATCACCCACGGCCCGACGCTTCATTCCAGTTGGCTTGTATCATGTTCTCATGCTTTTTTTTTTTTTCTATTTAAGGGAAAGCAAAAGTCTGTATTGTTGGATGGGTCTTAAACTCAACGAGTCACATTGCTTGCGTTGAAGCGATGAAATAGACGTTTTATTTCAAAAAATGAAAAAGTCAAAGTTTTCAAATCAGCGAAGAATTTTATTGTCTTTATTGATTACAAAAAAAAATTAACTTTGGAAAACTCCTAAAAATAGTGTGATTTCATGAGCATTGCTAGCGAAGTCAATGTGACTTCCGTTGAGTTAAGGGGAAAGCAAAGTCTTAAGGTCGGTGGTCGGATGAGTCTAAAACTGAAGCCATGTTTCTCATCTTGTTTCTGGTTCACCCGTGTCACAATCGCCACCTCAGATATGGCTTGTTTTGCCAGAGAGGGTTTCTCGACCGGCCTAACGGGTCGTGTTTTTAACACAGTATGTGAGATTTGCGTGTTTTTTTGGGGTGGGCCTTTTGTTACGGTTTTAGTGAAAGCCCTAGGCTGTGCCAGTTTTCAATATCAAATAAAAAGTTAGTGATGTCAATATAATGAGACCAATGTATTTTTTTTTTTTTTTTTTTTTTTAATTTAGACTTGATGTGATTCTTTATCTTAAATTTGATTTTTCTTTTGTGCTGATATCATTTTTTACTAGCCAACCAGACTATTGTAAAGTTGTTAAATGGCAATGTAGAGCAGAGAGGGGTTTAAAGGAATCACTTTGAATTTCCTGGAAGAAAATTTTATCTCAAATGGATAAATTGCATGTAATTTTTATATGTCATTGTTAATGTATACAAACTATTTTTTACGACTAGCTTTTTGTTGTAGTTTTAAAGGGTGGAGTTGTGGACGGCATGGACTGTAATTGATTCTTTCAAAATCATCTAAATTTTTTGTTCTCTTATCTTATTGCGCTGCATTCGCCAATTATATTATATTATATATATATGATGAATCATTTGATACAGCTTGTCTTTGTTTCGTTTTTTTTTTTTTTCATTTGTTTTATAATTGAATGTAATCATATATAATGTATAATGTACATGTTGTTTTTGGTATACCCTAAAGAATAACATGAACTGATGAAGTATCTACTGCACTGATAACTTATAATAATATGTGACTGCTCTGGTAAATATATGCCCTGGTTTTACAAACCTGTATGAAAAAGTTTGTGTCAGCTACCATCCTTGTCACTGCTAAATTTGATAGCCGGACTTGCAAACTTCTGCGAGAGAACTTATTTTTTTCCTACTTTCATTCTTTTATTTTAATCTTTAGATAATTTTTTTTTTTTTTAATTTTTTAATAGTATTTCTCCCCATAGATGTACCTCGTGCAGACTTGTGATATATTTAGCGGTAGAGGAAAGAATCACGGCACAGACTGTGCTGAGGTGAAATGTTGAATAATCCGACTCTGTGCTCAAGAATTTTTTATTTTTTTTTTTCAGCCAATGCAGAGTTTTTGTTTTGTTTTTGTTTTTTCTGGTATCATAAATAATAATTATTAATGTCCGTGGAGTCGAGAACATTCTTTAGGCTGTGCTTATTTCTAGTGGGGAAAAAAGCATTGGTCGGTGAAAGTTTGATAGGCGGTCTGCGTCACACCTGTGTCATTATTGTGTTAAATGAGCTTATTGAATCGGGCATCTTGAGAGGTGCGGAGTGAATGTTCTTTTATTGTAATTTACATACTTGTGTCTTTCACACTTTGTTTTCACTTAAGAGATTCTCTCCCAATACTTGTCACTTATTTAATTTTTTTCTTTTCTTTTTTTTTTTTTATCCGTTAAATTCTTTTGCAGTTTTGAAATGAATAAAAAGCTAACCTTGCTGTAAAGATTTCTACAAATTCAAATCCTAAAAACTGTCGAGAAAAGTTTGCTGCGAAGCTGTGATGAGATGTTTACGCAATAGAGTGTCTGGACATGAAATGTACGAATCTTTGTAAAAAAAAATTTCGGGGGGCTGTTCTTATTGTTTGAAAATTGTCAGACTTTGCTCGTTTCTGCTTTGCAATTAAAAGCAATAGACAACCCACACGGAGTGTGCTTTGAAGTAGCTTTGAGTTTGAACAATAATTGAATATATATTATATTATGCTGCTTTATAATACACCCCTCTTTCTTTCCCTCCCTGAAGGGAAAACAGGCTTAAATGTTCTAGAATGTTGGTCACCCAGTCGTGAGGACGGGTTCTAAACCCACGAGTAGGCAAAACTCATTTGTCTAATTTTGTCCCAAACTAGTTAGGTTGGTGTCGGTGTAATGTGATCGGCTGAGACAATGGTGTGACAACATATAATATTGTCAGAAGAAGTCTTAGAATCTATCCCTGAAAAGAAATGGTGTTGAGAAACCAACCCTCTATCTCTATTTATCTCTCTATGTGCTGTCTGCCTCCATTTTCCTAAACTTGGTTTTGTTTAAGTATTCAATGTAAACTTTGATTTATTTTAAAACCTACAATTTTTCTCTTTAAGATGGAGATTTTTTTTTCTCGATGGGATAAATTATTGAGAAATAGATTGCTGTGTGTGCAGTGAAAGAGATTGTGAAAGAAAGCTCAAGTAAATGAGGGGCATTTGGATTTGTGGATGGAAGATGAAGGGTTTATGAAGACTCACCATAATTATGTTTGCGTGTAATAATAAAACCTTGTATGATTCATGAACCTGCAGTTAGTCTTTATAATCAGACTGTACACTAGCTAATTCTGATAGAATACCAGTTTTGGGATAAAACTTTATATTTAAAAGAATTTTCAAAATATAACTGTATACCATTTAACCCTTCTAGCACTGTAGGGCAGATTTTTTTTCGGCCAAGTGCCTCGGTGGAGTAAAGATCACTCATCTTGGAACAAAAATTGATCAGTTTCTCAAGGATGCAAATAAGTCAAAGGCCAAAATATGAATATGGAAAACACTAAAAGAGTTGCAGCTTTTCATCATTGCTCTGTTTCACGTTTGTTGGTTTTAGATGTGTTTTCTATTGCAGAATTCAGTGTTAAGTAAGAGGGTTAAAAACTCTCCCCATTTGTATTGTTCTATTCGATTGAAATGTAATATTTTATCAGATGACATTGTAAACAAACATTTTTGTTTCGTTGTCCCGAAAGTATGATGTGAACAGTTGTTATGGGCAAGGTTATGTCAGATGCTGAGCTAGGTCTAGCAGTGTTTTCTGTAGAGGAAATGGTAGTCCAGGATTCTTTGTATTCTACGTGTATTTTCTCAATTCAAGACTCTTCAAAATATAATTTTTTTTTAAAGTGATGTACCAATTAGGACGCAACAGTTTTTGTAGAATTCTGTGCGTAGGCTTAGGGTGATCTTGTACTTGAAACGGTACTCAGTAGATGCCACCTCTGACAGATATAGATAAAGCTAGTAGTAGCGGTGATGCTAATTTTCCGTACATTATGCACTTTGTGTAAGATGGCAGATCAGAGGGTAACGTTTTGTAATCCAATATGTAATGCCACTTTATACAAAAAGGTTCAGTAAAACAAAAAAAATGATTTAGTCGGCATCGCTGTAGAAGGCCTGTGGTCTCAGTGATCTAGAGTTTGTTTACACTGCATTGTTAGTAGAAATTCAACGAGATGGTGGACAGCATGGTCAAAATGGTTTATGTTTTGAAAGTGTGACTGGTTGGCCTCGTACGAGCTTGTGACTGTTACATACAGTGTATATGTACATTACGTTGTTGTCACGAACATCATTGTCACTGTTCAAATACTGTCTGACAGGGTCTGATTCTATCATTCAAACCAATAAAAAAAGAAAAATGGACTTTTTACTTTTGTTTCATTCTAGTTTTGAGATGTATAAGTGTTGGTTTTTCCAATCATTTGAAAGTCCCACTGTCAACATTTTGGTCCAGAATTTTAATTTAGTCAAAATTTGTGGAACCATAGAATTTTAGAGCTACAAAATATGATTTGAAAGAACTTTTAATGTGGAGAAACCCAAAAACAAACAAAAAACAAAAACCCCAAAATAATCTGGGAAGAACAAAATGAGGTTGCACTAAAGATACTTTAGCTACAGATTAGACTCAATGATGATACTAACAGCTCGTAGCTGGTATTTAATGTTTAGTGTTGTAATGTTTAATAACAAACCTCTACTTGTTAATGTGACCATTGTGGATTTGATCCCAACAAAGTGTAGGTTATGTTGAAGGATACTACGCCACAGTTTTATAACTATAGCTAATCATGGAACAAAAATACATTTCTTCTTTTTCCTCAGAAACCCATTAAAAAATTAATCTGAAAATATTATGGTATAAAATCTGTGAATATGCTTCTAGACTTGAAAATTTAAATGAAATAAAAATTGTCAATTAAAAAAAAATCAGAAATCTATGAAAGTTAACTCAACTTACATAGCTTAGAAGTATTAGAATATCACATGCACCATAGTGTAGATTGAACCGTACTGGGAGCTGTCATTCAAGTCAAGTTTGGAATGTTCTAAAGGACTGTTTTTTTATTTTTTTTAGATTACAATGATAATTGATATGTAGATATTTAGTTTGTTCCTAAGCCCTAAACACCATTTTTTTTTTTTTTGCACGACTTTATTTTCTTACTCTTCTAATGTGAAGCTATGATAATACAATATGTAATATTTAATATACCTGTTATCTTAACCACCTGTTGCAGCATATGTTTGCAGCATTTGACTCAAAAGTCACATGAACTTTTTCAAGTATTTGCCTCCAATGTCGAACAATGCGAACAGAATAAAAGTGGAGTAAGCAAGGAAATAAACTCTTTTTTTTCTTTTTCTCTTTCTACCTTTTCCTTTATATGCATATACGTGTAAGTGTTATGTACTATAACTTATAAGTTTAAAATATTGGAATATTTCTTATTTCTAAATTCAAGTCAGATTTCCAACTTGCTAATTATGAGCGGTTCATGTCTCAGTATAATCATATGTGACCAGGTATAGGATTCCTTGTATCCGTGCTGCAGGAAACAAAAATAGTCAGACGTTTGTCTTGGGACCCATCCACATTAGATGCTAATGTTAAAGTTAAGCGATCAACTCAGCTGCTGAAAGTGAGAATTGAAACTGTCTGTGTATACATGATCCAAGACCGCATGATAATTCACTGAATTTTTTTTCCTTTAACTCTTCCATGTAATTGTGTTGCAGGGAACAAAAATAGTCAGACATTGGTCTTGGGACCCATCCACATTATATGCTAATGTTAGATGTTAAAGTTAAGTGATTAACTCAACAGCTGAAAGTGAGAATTGAAACTGTCTGTGTATAAATGATCTAGGACCGCATTATATATAACTCAATTTTTATTTTTATTTTACTTTAACGTATAATAACAAAGTGGCCAGGCTTGCCACATAAAACATATAGTCGCACACATATGGAGACAAAAAATAAAAACAGCAAAACTCAATAGGAATTTGAATACATGTACAGTATTTTAATCTCAGTCATATACATTTTCTCAGAATTTTTTTAAGAGAACTGTAATGATAATTACAATGTATATTCATTATGCACAAATACAATACAGAAGCCTTCATGAAATCTATGTGCTGTGATGGCTCACAGTACCAAATCATTTTATCACTTTTCCCTTCAGCTTCATATGAACATTCAACATGCACAAAATATCACATGATTTTGATTATTGAATTATTTTTAAATATTTCAGCCACACAAGAATACAATTTTGTCATATAACTATGGCATTGTGAAGAGGATAAGAATATAGAAACAAATAAAAGGAAAGCTAAAACTTTGGTTAAGACATCACAAGTTAGCTATTTAATGATTGTTTAGACCTGATTGAAAATATAGAAACAGAAAGCCAAAACTTTGGTTAAGATAGCACACGTTAACAATGAAATGAAATTGGGGCTTAACAAACAGGACACTCATAATATTTGTTTGTTAAGACATGATTGAAGATTTCCTAAAAACACTAATTGTATTAAAACTATGGCAATGTGAGGAGGTGAAAAGTATCCCAACAGCAGCAAGTAAACAGAGAATGCCATAACTTGGGTTAAGATTGGATTTTAACATATATAATCACGAAAACTGATAACACAACAAAACAAGAAAGCTGCATAATTACAGAAAAACATTTTCTCCAAATAAGATAGTTTGCTGGATACATAGAGGATAAACATTCTTTGTTTCGAGACATAGATAGAAAATTATGATGACCTACTTGTGTTCTGGTATGGGCTCAGATATATAGAGCCCAGCCATTAATTTATTGCCTGCAAATTAAAGTTGGTTGAAAGAATTAAAATTGTTGACATATATAACTTATACATGCATATTTTGAGGGACCAATTCCCTTATTTTAAATTCAAAGCAACATGGAATGAAGTTAAGAACTAAGCTACATGTACTTAAGTAGGTACAGTGGAATCCGTTAATGATAAACCCTGTTAAAAAGGTAAACTATACCTTTGTATTAACTATTTTTGAGGGACTAATTCCCTTATTTAAACTTCATAGCAAGTGTTTATTATGAACATTGGATAAAACAAACTTTTAGGCTGCCCCCAAAAGGTTTATCTTAGGCAGATTCCACTGATCATGTATATACATGAAGTTGAATACAATAATTACTCTATTTCGTTAATATCAGGCGAATCACGAAAAGAACAACAAAAGATGTGTCAAGAAATAATACATGTAGTTGAAAGCAACCTTGCCATTTTGTTTCTTACATTTTATGTACACAAAGAGTTGTAACTAACAGTAATTACATAGAACAGCTATAAATTAAAACAAAACAAAACAAAAAAATGCAGTACAATTTACATGTGTATGTAAGAATGGATTACAAATATAACAAATGTTTTCAGCTGTTTGAAAATCTCTCTTATTTTATCTTTGGTATTAAATTTGCAGCTTTGTAAGAGTGGGAGAAAGTAACTTGTATAAGATTAAGACGAAAGAAAATAAAAAGATCTAAAATAGAAAATAAATAAAAGCAACGAATGGTATATGTTTTTATAGACAAATAAAAATGGATATGTATGCAATGTTCATTACCCACATTGTAAATTTTAAAACAGCGGTACAGCTGAAATGTAAAAGTATAGCCTACTGTCCAAAAAAAAACATAAGAAATATTACAACGTATTCCAGCTGTGGTTATGAGATTGAGTTGTTAAGTCTAAACTTGAGCAAGAGTGCCATGTATCTTTCCTCCCTCCTTTGTTATTGATCAATACAAATCTACATTCATTACCTACAGTGTAAATTCTAAAATGGTAGTACAGGTACAGGTGAAATGTATATATGTATCGTGTAAAATAATAATTTAGAAGTTCAAAAAATAGTAAATCCAGCTGTGATTATGAGATTAGTCAAAAACTGTTAAGTCTGAATACGATAAAAAAAGGATACATGTATGTATCTTTCCTTCCAACCTTTGAGTGATTAATTCAAATCTACATTAAAATTTTATTACCTCCATTGCAAATTCTAAAATAATGGTACAGCTGAAATGTACAGGTATCTTGTACCATACAAATTTATAAATACAAATGGTACATCCAGCTGTCATTATGAGATTTGTCTCAAACTGTTAAGACTGAATATGATAAAAAGGCTACATGTATGTATCTTTCCTTCCTCCTTTTGAGTGATCAACTCTGAATTGTAAATTCTAAAATGATGGTGCAGCTCAAACGTACTGGTATCCTGTACGGTAAAACTTTATAAATACAAATTGCATACCCAGCTGTAATTATGAGATTTGTCTCAAACTGTAAAGTTTGAATATGATTAAAAAATACTACACGTATGTATCTTAACTCACTCCTTCTGATAAATCTGCGGCCCTACGTTCCACAGGAAATTTAAGAGGCCTAAACTAAACTCTGATTTATCCATTCAAATGTACATTGACGCTGAACCCTATCATACATGAGAATTAACTAGATACACTGTATAAATACAATCATTAATTGCAAGAGTAAGCTTAAAACATGAACTGAGGCAAATAACAGATTACTAATACAAATCGATTTAATACTAGGTTTATTTGATGCTGAAACAACTTGCCCTATATGTATACACATGTATATTTGTCAACTGGAAGTCAACAAGCTTAATTGTGATTCTTACTTAATATCAAACCTGTTTGAGCAGTCATAAATACTATTTAAGGTAATTATTTTTGTTTATAAATAATTTCAATATTTGGATGTACTATCACCCCATATACAGTGGATCTTGCATTTAACAACATCGCTCTTAATTTCAATATTTGGATATACTATTATTCCATATACAGTGGATCTTGGATTTAACAACATCGCTCTCAATTTCAATAGTTGGATATACTATAATTCCATATACAGTGGACCTTGGATTTAACAACATCGCTCTCAATTTCAATAGTTGGATATACTATAATTCCATATACAGTGGACCTTGGATTTAACATTTAAGATTGCACTCAACTAAACGTCAGACCCAACAAAGTCTATCCCCCTCTATTAACCTTATAATTTTTTGGACCTAGGTCTTAACAAAAAGAATAAACAAAGACCTTGGACATAACAAGGTACCGCACTCATATGGCATCTCAGATTTTGGGACAATTCGTAAACAGCATGTATCTCTATGAATTTTAATGTATGATTCCACAGAGCAGTAACATAATATGAGTTATACAAAGTATAAAAATATGGCATGATTTAGTCTCAGGATAACATGATAAGTATGATACAGCATTAAAGTTAGAGTAACAAGATAAATCATCAATAAACAATGTGTGGTATAGCAAGGCGTCCAAAAAAAGAAGGCCAAGTCACCGAATTGAACGATGTGAAAAGATTTTTGCTCACCAAGGATAAAAGTGATTTTATTTCCTTTAATTTTAAGCATAGATAGGACAGAGTGATACTTAGAGAGTATTTTTCAGCCCACACAATCAGCCTACACTGCAAAAATGTGAACTGTCCTATCTATGTGCGCACTATTTTGGGTTATTTTTTAAAATTCATAAATGATCGATATTTGATATCTATTGTTGCTAAATAATAGTTGCGCAGCGCGATGCGAAGATGTTCATAAATATAGCTCACTTTGATTCTTGGTGCAAGTTTATGTATATTTCGGTGACTTTGCCTTCTATTTTTGGACGCCTTGGTGGTATAGCCTTACAGTAATGTGATAAAAGTTCCACAAATAAAGCAGAGTATAGTGTTACAGTAACACTACGAACCGTCTATAAATACAGCAATGTACAGTCTTAAAACAACATAACAAACCTTCCATAAATGATCATGAAAAAAAATAATAGGGCAAAGAACTTGATATATCATCCATAAATAAAGCATGTAACAATCTTACAGCAACACGATAAATTGTCCATAAATGAAGTGAGATACGGTCTCAACACAAGACAATAAATCTTGTATAAATAAAGCATGATACAGCCCGAACAACATCTTGATAAATAGTCCATAAATAAAGCATGCCATAGTCTAACACTTAGAGTGTATGAATTGCACATATTTTATGTTATTAACAACAGAGTCAACAAAATTAAATTAATTTGTATGAGGTGAAAACATTTCAGGAATAATCTCTACAGTAATTATTACCCCATTGTAGAATGGCCTAACTGAATACTAAAATGCTCTATATCTTTAGTATTTATGATATAGGACATTATACACATTTACAACTGATGTGACCTAATGATAAAAGAATGAAGGGGTTGAGGGGGTTGAGTTGGTTTTAACGTCCAGCATCAGCACTATGTAGACTATATTGTGGACGGGCCCCAAGACGGACGTCTGACAATTTTATGTGCTGCCACACACGAGATACCATGACTCCTGTCTCAGCCGGTCACATTTTACTGACACCGACCCAACCAGTAGGGTACGCAACCGCCAGGATTCGAACTCGGGACCTTTTGCGTTGGAGGCCGATGTTCTACCCCTGGGCCACCGCGCCCCCCTAAAAAAAAGAATGAAGAGAATGTACAGAGATGTCTGGAGTGATAAAGAAACTGCAAAGAGCCTGAAGATGTAAGCTTGTTGCTTAGAGTCCAATATCAGCACTATATAGGCTATATTGTTCACAGACCCCAAGATTAACGTCTGACAATTTTATGTGCTGCCTCACAAAGTCAGTACAGAGATACCATGACTCCTGTCATAGCTACTTACATTATACTGACACCGACCAGTAAAGGACGAAATCGAAAAGATCAATTTTTTTACCATTCATGGGTTTTGAACTAGGTACCTCCCTATTCGGAGACCAACTCCATACTACTACTACTTCACTGCAGATGGGTCGCTATGGCATCAGATTTGTGCATCTGTCCAACATGGTTTTGGGTGGAACAACCTGAGCTTGACTCCTATTGGTCGCAGATGATGAATAAGCTGAGCTGAGACTAACTTCAGCACTATGTAGGCTATATTGTGGACGGACCCCAAGACTGACGCCTGACAATTTTATGAGCCACCGTACACAAGAAAAACATGAAGTTGAACACACTAATTACGTTAATATCAAGCGCAGCACGAAAAGAACAACAAAAGATGTGTCAAGAAATAATACATGTAGTTGAAAGCAACCTTGCCATTTTGTTTCTTACATTTTATGTACACAAAGTGTTGTAACTAACAGTAATTACAGAGAACAGCTATAGTATAAATTAAACAAAATGAAACAAAACAAAAAATGCAGTACAATTTATATGTGTATAAGAATGTATTACAATTATAACAAATGTTTGTGCCAGCTGTTTGAAACTCTCTCTTATTTTATCTTTGGTTTAAAATTCGCAGCTTTGTAAGAGTGTGAGAAAGAAACGTGTATAAGAGGAAAGAAAATAAAAAGATTCAAAATAGAACATATGTAAAAGCAACGAATGGTAAATGTTTTTATAGACATGTAAAAATGAATATATTTATATTACCCACATTGTAAATTCTAAAAAAATGGTACAGCTGAAATGTAAAAGTATACTGTACAATAAAAACATTAGAAATATTACAACGTATTCCAGCTGAGGTTATGAGATTGAGTTGTTAAGTCTAAATTTGAGCAAGAGTACGACACATCTTTTCTCCTTCCTTTCTTACTGATCAATACAAATCTACATTCATTACCTACAGTGTAAATTCTAAAATGGTGGTACGGGCGGGTACAGCTGAAATGTATATTCGTGTCTTTTACACTAAAAATTTGGAAGTACAAAAAAATAGTAAATCCAGCTGTGATTATGAGATTAGTCAAAAACTTTTTAGTCTGAATACGATAAAAAAAAGGATACATGTATGTATCTTTTCTTCCTCCCTTTGATTGATGAATAAAAATCTACATTAAAATTGTAAATTCTAAAATGATGGTACACCTCAAATGTAAAGGTATCTTGTACGGTAAAACTTTATAAATACTAATTGCATATCCAGCGGTAATTATGAGATTTGTCTCAAACTGTTAAGTTTGAATATGATAAAAAATACTACATGTATGTATCTTTACTCACTCCTGATAAATCTACAGCCAAACGTTCCGCAGTGAATTAGAAGGCTTAAACTAAACTCTTACTGATCCATTCAAATGTACACTGACGTTGAACTCTATCATACATAGGAATTAACTAGATACACAGTAGAAATAAAATCATTGATATCAAGAGCTTGAAACATGAACTGAGGCAAATAAAATTTACTAATACAAATCAATTTAATACTAGATTTATTTGATACTGAAACAACTTGTATATTTGTCAACTGGAAGTCAACAAGCTTAATTGTGATTCTTACTTAATATCAAACCTAGGTAATTATTTTTGTTTATAACATCGCTCTTAATTTCAATATTTGGATATACTATTATTCCATATACAGTGGATCTTGGATTTAACAACATCGCTCTCAATTTCAATATTTGGATATACTATTACTCTATATACAGTGGATCTTGGATTTAACATTGCTCTCAATTTCAATATTTGAATATACTATTACTCCATATACAGTGGACCTTGGATTTAACATTTAACATTGCACTCAACTAAACGTCAGACCCAACAAAGTCTATCCCCCTCTATTAACCTTATAATTTTTTGGACCTGGGTCTTAACGAAAAGAATAAACAAAGACCTTGGACATAACAAGGTACCGCACTCATATGGCATCTCAGATTTTGGGACAATTTGTAACCAGCATGTATCTCTATGAATTTTATGCCACAGAGCTGTAACATAATAGTTATGAGTTATACAATGTATAAATATGGCATGATGTAGTCTCATAATAACATGATATGTCTTAAATAAATAAAGTATGATACAGCATTAAACTTAGAGTAACAAGATAAATCATCAATAAACAATGCGTGGTATAGCAAGGCGTCCAAAAAAAGAAGGCCAAGTCACTGAATTGAACGATGTGCAAAGATTTTTGCTCACCAAGGATAAAAGTGATTTTATTTCCTTTAATTTTAAGCATAGATAGGACAGAGTGATACTTAGAGAGTATTTTTCAGCCCACACAATCAGCCTACACTGCAAAAATGTGAACTGTCCTATCTATGTGCGCACTGTTTTGGGTTATTTTTTGAAAATTCATAAATGATCGATCATTTTATATCTATTGTTGCTAAATAATAGTTGCGCAGCGCGATGCGAAGATGTTCAAAATATAGCTCACTTTGATTCTTGGTGCAAGTTTATGTATATTTCGGTGACTTTGCCTTCTATTTTTGGACGCCTTGGTGATATAGCCTTACAGTAATGTGATAAATGTTCCATAAATAAAGCAGAGTATAGTGTTTCAGTAACACTACGAACCGTCTATAAATACAGCAATGTACAGTCTTAAAACAACATAACAAACCTTCCATAAATGATCATGAAAAAAAATAATAGGGCAAAGAACTTGATGAATAAATAAAAAATAAAGCATGTAACAATCTTACAGCAACACGATAAATTGTCCATAAATGAAGTGAGATACAGGCTCAAAACAACACAATAAATCTTGTATAGATAAAGCATGATACAGCCCGAACAACATCTCGATAAATAGTCCATAAATAAAGCATGCCATAGTCTAACACTTAGAGTGTATGAATTGCACATATTTTATGTTATTAACAACAGAGTCAACAAAATTAAATTAATTTGTATGAGGTGAAAACAGTTCATGAATAATCTCTACAGTAATTATTACCTCCATTGTATAATGGCCTAACTGATTACTGAAATGCTCTATATCTTTTGTATTTATGATATTGGACATTATACACATTTACAACTTATGTGACCTAATGATAAAAGAATGAAGGGGTTGAGGGGGTTGAGTTGGTTTTAACGTCCAACATCAGCACTATGTAGACTATATTGTGGATGGGACCCAAGACGGACGTCTGACAATTGTATGTGCTGCCACACACGAGATACCATGACTCCTGTCTCAGCCGGTCACATTTTACTGACATCGACCCAACCAGTAGGGAACGCAACCGCCAGGATTCGAACTCGGGACCTTTTGCGTCGGAGGCCGATGTTCTACCCCTGGACCACCGCGCCCCCCTAAAAAAAAAGAATGAAGAGAATGTACAGAGGTGCCTGTAGTGATAAAGAAACCGCAAAGAGCCCGAAGATCTGAATTTGTTGCTTAGAGTCCCATGTCAGCACTATATAGGCTATATTGTTCACAGACCCCAAGATTAACGTCTGACAATTTTATGTGCTGCCTCACAAAGTCAGTGCAGGGATACCATGAATCCTGTCTCAGCTGCTTACATTATACTGACACCGACCAGTAAAGAACGAAATCTAACAGATGAATTTTTGACAATTCATGGGTTTTGAACTTGGTACCTCCCTATTCGGAGACCAACTCCATACTACTACTACTTCACTGCAGATGGGTCGCTATGGCATCAGATTTGTGCATCTTTCCAACAAGGTTTTGTGTGGAACAACCTGAGGTTGACCATTGGTACCTCCCTATTCGGAGACCAACTCTATATTACTTGTAGCGGGTTTGCCCCCACAAAAACACCCTTTCTTCAAAGACCCTTTTTTCCACCTGAAATCAATTCATACATCCAAATTAGAGTGGCAGGTTCATCTGTGATAGTAAGTGTCTTTCAGAGTGAGCCATATAAAGTAAGACCTCTTTTGTATTGACACACAAGTTTAAAATTTAGAAAGAATAATAAATATCCTCTTACTAAATTTTCAAGCTAAAAGTTTGTGGATAAAAGAGAAAATTTAATAAAAACAAAAAGACAACAACAGAGTAATATTAAACTAACAGCTCTAAACTATTTCCGATTGTAAAATGTTACTCAAAAAGTTTTATCACAATGATAACATAAGTTTTTCAGAGAAGCTTAATAATATCAGTCCCATTCATATAATCACAGTATTACTTTTACTGGATCATAATGCTAAGCAGTAAGTCAAAGTTAACAGATCTATTTATAGAAATATGAAACCTAACTTTGTGTAATACATTAAACGCAGTCCTCAGATTTGTGCATCTGTCCAACATGGTTTTGGGTGGAACAACCTGAGCTCGACTCCTATTGGTCACAGATGACGAATGAGTTGAGCTGGGTTTAACTTCAGCACTATGTAGGCTAGATTGTGGACGGACCCCAAGACTGACGCCTGACAATTTATGAGCCACCGTACACAAGACAGGACAGGAAGACGACCCCTGTCTCAGCTGGTCACCTTATTCTGACACCCACTCAAGCAGTAGAGGACCGAAATGAAAATTCATTTTTGAATAATTGTGTGGGATTTCAAAATAGTGGACCTACCAACTTGGAGATCAACATTCCACCACTTCAGCCAGTTCACGCCCCACCACCTCTCCCTCTTCCACCTGATGACAAAAACCGCTCATATAATTATTTGCCATCGACACGCTTTTGTTGCAGTGATTACGGCTGACACAGCAAAAGCTTTGAAGCAGATCATAGGAATATTTTCATGTGTCTTAACCTTTTCAGGATGCACTGCCTTAAATACTATTAGGCCTAAATGTATTCCCTATGGACTCACCATTTCAAATAGCGTAAAATCATGATTTCTCTAGCGGATAACAGCGTCACAAGAAGTTCACGGCAATTTTCTCTTCAGACTTAGCGCGAGTGACTTTGGATCCTTCTCCTCGGATGTCCTTCATACTCCACCAAAGGCTAATTAATAAAAGGGGCACATGACTTGGTATTTTTACCAAAGTTGATGTTTAAGTTACATCCCTTGACTTTGATTTCAACTTAAGCAGTAAACCATTAAACTAATAAATCCCCTCAGACCTCAACCGATGCCGCGTCATCACGCATCCTGCCTGACAGGCGACGCCACCTGGTGGCTTTGGGGCTTCCCCCCATACTTGAGCGCCTCGTAGCGACTGTGAACCTTGTCGAAGTTGATGGTGGAGCCGAGCATGCTGGGAGATTTGTCGCTGGCTGCCGGGCGTACCTGGGTTTCAACGTCCACCAAGGAAGTGCTGCACGGTGCGGGGAGAAGAAAAAACAACAAAGGAAGAGATGAAAGAGCTTGTATAGGCATAGCATGTTTAAAACTATTCTTACATTTTTCGACATTTCCACCTTTGTTAGTCTTTGTTAGTCTCCAAGGCAAGTGTTGCCATACAAAGAGAGGATAAAAGATCCTGTAATAATCTAAACAACATGGTTAAAAAAAGGAAGAAATGAAAGATCTTGTATAACCATGGGCTATTTAAAACTTTTACTAAATTTTCCAACATGTTCACCTCAGTCTCTGATTACCAAGGCAAGTACAATGTATGCCATACACAGAGAGGATGAAAGTTTCTAGACAAGGAAGTGCTGTGCGGTGCGGGGAGAGAAAAACAACAACAAAGGAAAATATGAAAGGTCTTGTATAACCAACCATAGCATGTTTAAATCTTTTCTTACATTTTCTGACATTTGCACCTTTGTCAAGTACAATGTATTGCCATACACAGAGACTACTGTAAATAGCAAGTTTAAAACTCTTCTTACATTTTCTAACATTCTATCTTTGTTAGTCTCCAAGGCAAGTATTGCCATACAATAAGAGGATAAAAGATCCTGTATTAATGTAAACAACATGGTTACAAAAAAGGAAGAGATGAAAGACTCTTGTATAACCAACCATAGAATGTTTAAATCTTTTCTTATATTTTATAACATTTCCAACATTGTTAGTCTCTTTTTACCAAGGCAAGTATTGCCATACAAAGACAGGATGAAAGATTCTAGAATACTGTAAACAACATCGTTAAAACTTTTCTAACATTTTCTGACATTTCCACCTTTGATAGTATCTTCTTACCAAGTCAAGTACAATGTATTGCCATACAAAGAAAAGATGAAAGATCCCGGAATACTGTATCAACATGCTTAAAACCGTTCTAACATTCTCTAACATTTAAATCTTTGTTGGTCTCTGCTATTGCGGAGGCAAATATTGCAATACACCTCAATAAAAAGTTAGTTTTAGCAGAATATATGTACCAATATGGTTAAAACTGTTCTAATATTTTCTAACATTTAAACCTTTGCTGGTCTCTGCTATTGCAGAGGTAAATATTGCAATACACCTCAATATAAAGTTAATTTTCTCAGAATAATATGTAACAACATGGTTAAAAGTTTTTTAATATTTCAAATATTTCAACCTTTGTTAGTCTAAGCAATTCAACAGAGTAACAAAAAGGTTAAAACTGTTTCAACATTTCCACTATTGTGAGGAAAATATTGCAGTACATCTTTCCTTTATACAAAATTGGTTTTACGTAATACCAACATTTTCTAACATTTCCACCATTGTTGGTCTAGGATATTGCAACAAAAAAGTTGTTTTAATCAGAGTAACAACATAGTTAAAACTAACATTTTCTAACGCTGCAACATCTCAAAGTATGTCCAACATCAGGAACTAGGTTATATCATGGATGGGTCCCAAAACTAAAAAAAATTTAAAGCTCTCCCTAAGGTTTATCTGATGCAGATTCCACTGTACACTTGGAATAAACAAAACAACAAATACAAGGAACAACACATTGGTACATGTATAATGTATTCCAATCCAAACAATCTCTCATGCCTAACGTCTACCATGGGTACGTGTGTCTCTGTGTGTTCACTCACTCAATGTCTCTGGCCTAAGGTCTAACATTGGTACGTGCGTGTCTCTGTGTGTTCACTCACTCAATGTCTCTGGCTTAAAGTCTAACATGGGTACGTGCGTGTATCTGCGTCCACTTACTCAATGTCTCTGGCCGGACTGGCCATCCGCGCCTTCTCCAGCATCTTCACGATGGCCTTGGACGTGCTCAGCTCCCAGGCCAGACTGCCCTCCAGGGTGCGGATGCCAAGGTCAAGGTCGGGGAAGGTCTGCAGAGAGAGTTATATATATTTATTGTTGAGACTTTGGACACAATTAGTCTTAAATGTGTCGGAAGAGAATTTTCTGAGAATGTTAGATTTATTGTTGAGACTTTGGACACAATAAGTCTTAAATGTGTCGGGAGAGTATTCTGAGAATGTTATAATTTATTGTTCAGACTTTGGACACAATAAGTCTTAAATGTGTCGGGAGAGTATTCTGAGAATGTTATCATTTATTGTTGAGACTTTGGACCCAATAAGTCTTAAATGTGTCGGGAGAGTATTCTGAGAATGTTAGATTTATTGTTGAGACTTTGAACCCAATAAGTCTTAAATGTGTCGGGAGAGTATTCTGAGAATGTTAGATTTATTGTTGAGACTTTCGACCCAATGAGTCTTAAATGTGTCGGGAGAGTATTCTGAGAATGTTATACATATTTATTGTTGAGACTTTGAGCCCAATAAGTCTTAAATGTGTCGGGAGAGTATTCTGAAAATGTTAGATTTATTATTGAGACTTCGGACGCAATAAGTCTTAAATGTGTCGGAAGAATTCTGAGAATGTTAGATTTATTGTTGAGACTTTATACCCAATAAGTCTTAAATGTGTCGGGAGAGTATTCTGAGAATGTTATAAATATTGTTCATCTTCGAACCCAATAAGTCTTAAATGTGTCGGGAGAGTATTTTCTGAGAATGTTATTATGTATTGTTGAGACTTTCGACCCAATAAGTCTTCAATGTGTCGGGAGAGTATTCTGAGAATGTTATTATTTATTGTGGAGACTTTATACCCAATAAGTCTTAAATGTGTCGGGAGAATATTATGAGAATGTTATTATTAAATTGTTGAGACTTTGGACACAATAAGTCTTAAATGTGTTGGGAGAATATTCTGAGACTGTTAGATTTATTGTTGAGACTTTGGACCCATTAAGTCTTAAATGTGTCGGGAGAGTATTCTGAGACCGTTAGATTTATTGTTGAGACTTTGGACCCAATAAGTCTTAAATGTGTCGGGAGAGTACAGTACATATACTGATATGTTGTTACTAGAGGCATTGCTGCTGGATAGACCACACACTTCGAAAGCCTGTATTCAGCATCACAAGGCAAGCCCTGGAATGGAGCACCCCAAGGTAAACGCAAGGTCGGACGTCCGAAGCAGACTTGGCAGCGAAGCACCGATGCTGAGATAAAAGCTGCTGGTAGTACATGGGCTGAACTGAAGAGGACTAGCCAGAACCGAGTTCGGTGGAGGGATTTGCTGCGACCCTATGCTCCACGAGGAATCAAGAGACGTAAACTAACTAAACTAAACTAAAAGGCGTTGGGATAATGGAAACGACAGTGAAAACAATGAGAATAGGTCAGGCCTTCCAAACATATCACCATCCTAAACTTACAGAGCCAATGAGCTGTCAGAAAACCCCCTTGACTAAGGGGCGTGGTTACGTCATCCGTTATTGTCAAGTACATCGCAAAGCCTGTACAGATAGTATTCTCAGTTTTTGTCCACACTCAAAGGTTCATAAAGCTTCATATTCATTTATGTATTTTACGAGTTCAGAAAGAATATCCATACTCAAGGTTGAAAAATTCTTATATAAATTTAAGTGTCTGTTCACACCTAAGAAACATAAAGGATAAAAAACATTTGTGAGGATAAAAGGTTAATGACTCAAAACAAAAAACTCAGACGATTCCATGTCTTTTCTGCGTCAGATGCACACAAACACACACACACACACACATATGGCTGAGACAGGAGTCATGGTAACTACTACTACTACTACTACTACTACTACTACCACTACTACTACTACTACTACTACTACTACTACTACTACTACTACTACTACTACTACTACTACTACTACTACTACTACT
>RQTK01000504.1:52213-70998 GCA_003991915.1 Elysia chlorotica
TAATAATAACAATAGTAATAAGTTAATGTATACAGCGCTTTCCCTAAACAAATCTTAAAGCACTTTACAATATATATATAAGAAATACAAAGGCAAATGTCCACTCTTACAGACAATTTCATCGCTCCCACACAATGCGCCAATATTCCTGGCTGTACATAGACCTTTCATGAGACTAATTTTGCAGGTCTGACAAATTCACATTTAAAATAATATTTTTTTGTTGAAAAGATCAAAAATGTTTCCCAAGAATTATTAATTTCCCGGTTTGATTGTACTTTTTTCACTTTGTCACTTTTTTTTTCTTGGTTATAAGGTCAAAGTAATTTCCTCAGAATTATTAAAATTTCCAGAACTGACTAACTTTTCCACTACTTCCCTCTATTTTTCTTTCTTTTGGTTAATAGGTCAAGGTCACACTATCATCTCACCAGCCAGATGTGTCGTAGCTCCTCCAGATGTTCTACCCCAGGACCACCGCGCCCCCTATATACATGTAGTGATATGAGTGTACAGACACAAGCTTCTTAATTGAAGATATGACCCGAAACTTCTGATTCAAGGCCATGAACTCTGACACCTCAGCTACTTAACCTATCCCAATTCTTTTAGGATTTTTTAGTTTTAGTGGACTCCATGTATGACACAAATAGTATTTAGTCAAAGTCATTTCCAGAGAATTATTAAATTTCCTGAATCGCCTATAACTTTTTCACTGCCTCCCTTTTTTTTTTCTTTTTTTTTTTTGCTTGAAAGCTCAAGATCACACCACTATCTCACCAGCCAGATGTTTCTGAGCTCCTCGAGACCCTTCCGACCTTTCCCCTCCAGTACGAGCCGGGCCACGTCGCGCGTGTGGCTGTGCCTGTGGCGCTCCACCATGATGCGCAGGCCCTCGAACTGCGGGCACGTCACCAGCTGCCCGAGCTCGTCCAGGAGGGACGTCGTGGCGCCGTGCCTCAGCAGGACTTCTACGATGCCGCTTAGACCTGGTGGGGTGGGGTGGAAATAATGAGGAGAATGAAGAGGAAAGTAATGAGAACTTTAATGGTAAAAGGTAGGTTATGCTGCTCAGACCTGGAGGGTGTGTATGGGGGGGCGGGGGGGAATAATGAGAAAAATAATGAGGAAAATGAAGAGAAAAATAATGAGGAAATGATGAGAAAAATAATGTGGAAAATAAAGCTTAGCAGGACTTACACAATGCCACTTAGACCTAGAGTTGGGGGGTGGAAATAGTGAGAAAAATGAAGAGAGAAATAATGGTAAAATGTAAGTTAGCACGAACTCTACAATGCCACTTAGACCTGGAGGGTCGGAGAAAAATAATGAGGAAAAAAATGTGGAAAATAAAAAGAAAAAGATATTGGTAAAATGAAGCTTAGCAGCACCTCCATAATGCCGCTTAGACCTAGAAATGGGGAGGAGGTGGAAATAATGAGGAGAATGGAGAGAAAAATAATGAGGAAAATTAAGAGAAAAATAATGAGGAGAATGAAGAGAAAAATAATGAGGAAAATAAATCTCAGCAGCACCTCATTGCCGCTTAGACCTGGAAAATGGGGTTTTTGGAAATGATGTGGAAAATGAAGAGAAACATATGAGAAAAATGTACCTTTGAGGAATAATTTTTCTTTAGTCTATTGTTGGAAAAGGGCACATAACTCAAATTCCACAAATTACTGTCAATGTCTCCACTTATGTCTCCTTGGAGAGTAGCTCATGCATAGTGCACTGTTCACTGGTAAACATTTTCAGGAAGTGCTACTAAAAATACTATTATTCACTATAGGAGCATCATTTCAATACAAAACTGTGTAAAATAGAGGTTTTCAAAGAAAATACCAACGTCTCAACTTTCCCATCTATTTTATTTTCCAGTTATGTCCCTTGAATATAAACTCATGCAATTTCAATTGACCACTGGGTTAAGAAACCCACTAACACCCCCAATATCTGACCCCTGACCTCCCACCTCCGACCCCCGACCTATGACACTAACCTTTCTCAGCCGCTAGCTGCATGGCCGTCTTCCCATCTTTGTCCACTGCGTTGATGTCCAGCATTTGCTGCCGAGAGTGACCACTTCCTGCCGAGGGGGGAATGCTGGGATAGCCGCGTACAGATCGGGCCCCGGCCCCCGATGTCGTTGACCCCCGACCCCACATCAGCGACGAGAGAGACGTAGCTCTAGCCATCACAGGCTGTTTCGGGGGATGAAACGACTGCGACTCGAGGAACGCGGCTGACTGTGTGGGTGTGGCTAATTGTGTGGCTGGGACTGTGGCTGAGCGGCAGTACTGGAGAAGGAAGTTGACGACGGCCTGATGGCCCATGGACGCGGCCACGTGGAGCACAGTGGCCCCTGTGGTCGGGTGTCTCTTGCGGATGTCTCCGCCCCTCTGGTGCATGATGGGATTAAAAATGTCCAGGATCAGCACTATATATGCTATATATATTGTGGTCGGGTCCCAAGATAATAATAATAATAATAATAATAATAATAATAATAATATATTGCATTTAACATGCCCAATTCACTTAACAATTTCCATTATCACATTTACAAAAGAATAATAATAACATACTAATATAACATAATAATATACAATGTTGACACAATAACATATTACATTCAAAAGCCACAAGGAATCAAGATTCATTTCTGACAATTCTTTGCGCTGCTACACACGAGACAGAGCGGGGATACCTGGACTCGTGCCTCAGCAGGTCACAGTATACTGACAAAAACCCAACAAGTATAAGAGAAAATCGCACAATTTATTTTTCACTGATTAAGGGTTTCAAACCAGGAGCTCCCAATAAAGCAACTAGCTTGAGCCAGTTCGCCCACAGAAATATAGGGACAGTCAATTTTTTGGGATAGCCGGGCTTGAAACCCTTGATCGGTAAAAAATGAATTGTCCAATTTCCTCTTGAAACCCCCATGGTATTTTTGTAGTTAGTCTAGTTTTTAAAACTATTTTCAGTGCGCGCGCTACATCCCAAAGTTTAGTAGGTTGCCTGGTATTTGAATCGTGTACTTCCTTTTATATGGGTCAAAAATGGACTGAGCGTATTTTTATTGTACTTAAACCCTCTAATGGTATTTTTGTAGTCAGTCAACTAGTTACTATTTTAATATGTTCTTCCTGTTAAAACCATCTGAAAAATACATACATATACAACTTCAAAGGAGGAACACATCAAATTTGAAAGAAAAACTCCCATTTTGAGTACAGAATTTCCTTGTAAGTAATAAAATACTTTACCACCTTGCACTTGTGGGAATATATACAAGTTAAAAAAAAATAATCCTATTTTAAGTATTGGATTCCTATGCAAATTATATAATATTTAACCCTCCTCACCCCACCCTGCCCCTCCAATATACCACTAGAGTAATGATGTTAAAATGGTGAAAAGCAAAATGCCTGCACTTGTGGAAATACATTAAGCTTAAAGGAGGGACACATAAAATAAAAACCCCAAAAAACTTCCATTGCAAGTACTGGATTTCTATTCAAATTATAAAATATATAACCCTCCTCACCCCCCACCGTCACCCCAACCCCCTTGTGGAAATACATTAAGTTTAAAGGAAGGACACATAAAATTTAAAAAAAAACCTCACATTTTAACTATGGGTTTCTATGCAAGGTATACAACATTTAACCCTCCTCACCTCACACTACTGCCCCCAGCCACCTCACCCCTATCCCCGTCCCCGCCCCTACAACATACGACTAAAGTAATGATGTTAAAACGGTGAAAAGCAAAATGCCTGCACCTGTTGATCCGATTGACCTACTTACCTCAAAGAGCAGCTTGACCACCTCTAGGTGACCGTTCTCGACAGCCAGGTACAGAGGCCAGTTGCCGGTCCCGCTCTGCCGAGAGAAATATTATAAAGATCAAGCTCAGGAATTTCACTCAACTGTTAGTCTTGTTATTATTTGTTTAAATACTAAATATTTTTTCTGTTCATTTTGTTCTGGTACTACATATTTTTTACATTTAATTTTAGTAATTTTGTACTTCTGAAATAAAATTTTTATTCCTTAAACTTTTTAAAAAATTTTTTTTGTCATTCTCTTTTAACGTATAAATTGTTTTGTTATCAAGAGTAAAATGAAAAAAAAGAAAATTAAAATTTCGGGTCAAATAGATACTTGATAAGTGTTTCGTTCAAATAGAGAGAGAAAAAAGGCAAGCGGCGTAAAAAAAGAGGGAGAGCACAGAGAGAGAGAGAGAGAGAAACAGACAGACAGACAGACAGACAGACCTTGGGGTTTATGTTGTCACCCTCATCCAGAAGGAGGTACAAGTCTCTGGCCTCACCAATCAGACACACACACACACACAGACAGACAGACAGACAGACACACAGACAGACCTTGGGGTTAATGTTGTCACCCTCATCTAACAGGAGGTACAGGTCCCTCGCCTCACCAATCAGACACACACACACCACACACACACACCACACACACACACACAGACAGAGAGACAAACAGACAGACAGACAGACAGACAAACCTTGGGGTTTATGTTGTCCCCCTCATCTAACAGAAGGTACAGGTCCCTCGCCTCACCAATCAGACACACACACACACACAGAAGAACAGACAATCAGACACACAAACCTTGGGGTTGATGTTGTCACCCTCATCCAGAAGAAGGTACAGGTCCCTCGCCTCACCAATCAGACACACACACACACACACACACACAAAAGAACAGACAAACAGACACACAGACCTTGGGGTTGATGTTGTCACCCTCATCCAGAAGAAGGTACAAGTCCTTCGCCTCAACACTCAGACACAGATAGATAGACAGACAAACACACAGATCACACACACAGAGAAAAACTGACACACAAACAGACCTTGGGGTTGATGTTGTCACCCTCATCCAGAAGGAGGTACAGGTCTCTGGCCTCACCAATCAGACACACACACACACAGACATACACACACACACACACACACACACAGACAGACAGACAGACAAACAGACAGACCTTGGGGTTGATGTTGTCACCCTCATCCAGAAGGAGGTACAGGTCCCTCGCCTCACCAATCAGACACACACACACACACACACACACAGACACACACAAACAGACAAACAAACAGACACACCTTGGGGTTAATGTTGTCACCCTCATCCAGAAGGAGGTACAGGTCTCTGGCCTCATCAATCAGAGACAGACAGACAGACAGACACACACACAGACAGACAGACAGACAGACAGACAGACAGACTTTGGGGTTGATGTTGTCCCCCTCATCTAACAGAAGGTACAGGTCCCTCGCCTCACCAATCAGACACACACACACACACACAAACAGACAGACAGACAGACAGACACACAGACCTTGGGGTTGATGTTGTCACCCTCATCCAGAAGGAGGTACAGGTCCCTCGCCTCACCAATCAGACACACACACAGAAGAACAGGCAGACAAACAGACAGACAGACAGACCTTGGGGTAAATGGTGTCACCCTCATCTAACAGGAGGTACAGGTCTCTGGCCTCACCAATCAGAGACAGATAGACAGATAGGCAAACACATAGATAAACAATCAGACTGACAGAAAAACAGACAGACCTTGGGGTTAATGTTGTCACCCTCATCTAACAGGAGGTACAGGTCCCTCGCCTCACCAATCAGACACACACACATAGACAGACAGACAGACAATCAGACAAACAGATAGACTTTGGGGTTAATGTTGTCACCCTCATCCAGAAGAAGGTACAGGTCCCTCGCCTCACCAATCAGAGACAGATAAACAGACAGACAGACAGACAGACCGACCTTGGGGTTAATGTTGTCCCCCTCATCTAACAGGAGGTACAGGTCTCTCGCCTCACCAATCAGACACACACAGAGAGACAGACAGACAGACAATCAGACAGACAGACAGACAAACCTTGGGGTTGATGTTGTCACCCTCATCCAGAAGGAGGTACAGGTCCCTCGCCTCACCAATTAGACACACACACACACACACAGACAGACAGACAATTAGACAGACAGACAGACAGACAGACAGACAGACAGAGAGATAGACAGACCTTGGGGTTAATGTTGTACCTCTCATCCAGAAGGAGGTACAAGTCCCTCGCTTCACCAATCAGAGAGACACACACACACAGACAGACAGACAGACAGACAGACAGACAGACAGACAGACAGACAGACAGACACACAAACCTTGGGGTTGATGTTGTCCCCCTCATCCAGAAGGAGGTACAGGTCCCTCGGCTCACCAATCAGACACACACACACACACACACAAACAGACACACAGACAGACCTTGGGGTTAATGTTGCCACCCTCATCTAACAGAAGGTACAGGTCCCTCGCCTCACCAATCAGAGACACACAGAGACACACACACACACAGATGAACAGACAGACCTTGGGGTTAATGTTGCCACCCTCATCTAACAGAAGGTACAGGTCCCTCGCCTCACCAATCAGACACACACACACACACACACACACACAGAAGAACAGGCAGACAGACAGACAGACAAACACACAGACCTTGGGGTTGATGTTGTCGCCCTCATCGAGAAGAAGGTACAGGTCCCTCGCCTCACCAATCAGACACACACACATACACACACAGACAGACAGACAGACAAACATTCAGATACACACACAGACACAGACAGACAGACAGACCTTGGGGTTGATGTTGTCACCCTCATCTAACAGGAGGTACAGGTCCCTCGCCTCACCAATTAGAGCGCAGCCGAGCATCTTCGGGGTGACGATCTCCTCCTGACGTCTTAAACATCGAGACACATGGGGAAAATGTCAGTATTGTGTCATAAAGTTGTAACATAACGTTAGTTCAGTTTCTGTTTATATATATATATACCACAGAATGGAAAGACTAATAAAACTAAACGACGAAGGCACTTAAAACACAGAGACACATGGGGTAAATGTCGGTATTGTGTCATAAAATTGTGACATTAATTCAGTATCTGTCTATTTATATACTACAGAATGGATGGACTTACAAAACAAAATGACTAAACACAAGGAAAGTGACGGAGGCACTTAAAACATCGAGACACATGGGGTAAATGTCGGTATTGTGTCTTAAAGATTTGACGTTAGTTCAGTTTTAGTTTAAATATATATCACAGAATGGACGGACTAACAAAACAAAGTGACTAAATGCAAGGAAAGTGACGGAGGCATTTAAAACACCGAGACACATGGGGTAAATGTCGATATTGTGTCTTAATCCAATCATTGTTCGACCGTTTTCATTTAAAGCATACCTTTTCAACTGGAATTGTCTATAATTAACTGAAGAATATTATAGTAGATTTGATAGCAAATTAATCATTAGTGTTTCAACCAGAATTGTCTTTAAATAACTGAAAAAAAAGAATAGTAGATTTGATAACAATAAATCATTCTTTCTCTCATTACTATCTCAATAATTTTTTAGGTCTGAAAACTCACTTGTCCCACGCGTTTCGCAGCCGCGTGTGGATGGAAGTTCGCTTGCACATCCTGATGGCTTTGTGAAGACCCTGTGGACACAGATACAGTAAATTGTGCACACAATTCTAGAAAGTTTGGATCACAATATTAAAAAAAACAACTAGAAAATTCTACAAGTTTTGTTCACAATGAAAAAAAAGTGACAAAATATGCTTATTATGTGCAGACAGTTCTAGAAAGGTTGGGTCACAATATTTAAAAAAAAAACCCAGTGACAAATGCTTATTATGCTTGTTATGCTTGGATGTTGCCCCAGTACCTGCACGTTAATTAAAATACCGATGATGATGATGATGATGATGTGAAGGCAATTCTAGAAAGTTTGGTTCACAATATATAAAAAAAAAAGTGACAAATGCATTATGCTTATTGTGTGCGGACAATTCTAGAAAGTTTGGTTCACAATACACAAAAAAAAGTGACAAATGCTTATTCAGCTTATTATGTGCAGTCAATTCCAGAAAGTTTGGTTCACAATAAAAAAGTGACAAAATAATGTTTATTATGTGCAGACAATTCTAGAAAGTTTAGTTCACAATATTAAAAAAAACCAGTGACAAATGCTTATAATGCTTATTATGTGCGGCCTATTCTAGAAAGTTTGTGTCACAATATAAAAAAAGAAAAAGGTGACCTATGCGTATTATGCTTATTATGTGCAGACAATTCTAGAAAGTTTGGTTCACAATATTAAAAAAAAACAGTGACAAATGCTTATAATGCTTATTATGTGCAGACAATTCTAGAAAGTTTGGGTCACAATATAAAAAAAAAAAAAAACAGTGACAAATGCCTATTATGCTTATTATTTGCAGACAATTCTAGAAAGTTTGGGTCACAATATAAAAAAAAACAAACGGTGACAAATGCATATTATGCTTATTATGTGCAGACAATTATAGAAAGTTTCGTTCACAATATAAAAAAAGTGACAAAATAATGCTTACTATGTGCAGGTAATTCTAGAAACTTTGGTTCACAATATAAACAAAAAGTGACAAAATAATGCTTATTATGTGCAAGCAATTCTAGAAAGTTTGGTTCACGATAAAAACAAAAAGTGACAAATGCTTATTAGGTCAGCAGTTATCAAGTTAATTTTCACTAAAACTAGTTTATTTCCCCCCGCCCGCCCCAAAAGTTCTGTCTCAAAAATAGACTAAAAGAAACCATATTATTATTATCCGAGGTTAAAAGCAACTTCATTTGTAATGTGTAGTGATGGTTGTTATAAAATTTTCAGGGCTCAAGAGATAGACAGGCATTATGCAACGTGCAATCAGCATTTATCAAGTTATTTTTCAATAGAACTAGATTGTTTTCCCACCCACAGTTCTGTTATATAAAGTCTCAATACAGCCTAATACAAACCATATTATTGTTATATCTGCGGTTAAAAGCAACCTTATTGTACTTTGTACTGATAGTTATTAAAAAATTGTCAGGGCCCAAGAGATAGACAGGCATTATTCAAAGTGCAGTCAGCATTTATCAAGTTAATTTTCACTAAAACTAGATTATTTCCCCCAAAAAGGTTTTTTATATTAATTCTCAATACAGCCTAATAAAAACCATTTTATATCCGCGGTTTGCACTGATAGTTGTTAAAAAAAAACTGCCCAAGACTCAAGAGATAGACAAACATTCTTCAACATGCAGACAGAAATCTAAACCCGCAATGCAGGTTTCCAAGAAATAGAAGCCAACAGACAGGCAGATATAGATATAACAAATAAACATACGACACAAGTGTCTGGAAAGTGTTCCAGTATTTCCTATACGGTATTGTCAGGGCTTAAGAGATAGACAAACATGCTTCAACACACAAACAGAAATCAAACCAAACATTCAAGTATCCAGGAAATAGAAGCCAACAGACCGGCAGACATAAAGATAACCATACGACATAAGTGTCTGAAAAGTGCTCCAGTATTTCCTCTACATTATTTTCAGGGCTCAAGAGATAGACAAACATTCTTCAACATACATACAAAAAGCTAAACAACCAATGCAGGTATCCAGGAAATAGAAGCAAACAAACTGACAGGCAGACGTAGACATAACAACAAATAAACATACGACATAAGTGTCTGAAAAGTGCTCCAGTATTTCCTCTACATTATTTTCAGGGCTCAAGAGATAGACAAACATTCTTCAACATACCGACAGAAATCTAAACAACCAATGCAGATATCCAGGAAATAGAAGCAAAGAGACAAGCAGATAAAGATGTAACAAATAAACCTACGACATAAGTATCTGGAAAGTGTTCCAGTATTTCCTCTACGCTATTGTCAGGGCTCAAGATTTAGACAAACATTCTTCAACATACAGACAGAAATCTAACCAAGCATTCAAGCATCCAGGAAATAGAAGCAAACAGACAGGCAGAAATAGACATAAAGACAAACATACGACATAAGTGTCTGGAAAGTGCTCCAGTATCTCCTCTACGGCATTGTCAAACAGACAGACAGAAAGCTAAACGCGCAATACAGGTGTCACGGAAATAGAAGCCAACAGACAGGCACATATAGAAATAACAAATAAACATACGACATAAGTGTCTGGAAAGTGTTCCAGTATCTCCTCTACGGCTGCCTCGTGGTTGTTGAGAACTGCGTGGTGCAAGGGCAGGTAACCCTCCATATCAGGGATCACCGCGGATGCTCCGCACCTGTCAAGTAAAAAAAACGACATTAGACACAATTGAATAGACCAGTCTAGAGAGATATAGAAGATTTTCCGGATGCTCCGCAACTATCAAGAAAGACATGAGACACAAATGAATCCACCAGTCTAGAGATAAGATATATAGAAAAGTTTGAGTTTGAGTTTGTTCCTTCGCGTTCCACGCCAGCACTATGTGTCGAGGTATAAATACCCAAAGTCTAAGGGACCATTCATAAATGACGTCGGAGGGACCATTCATAAATGACGTCGGGGTTTTTTTGGCAAATTTTTCACTCCCTCCTCCCCCTGTAAGCCTATTTCCTATATTTTTAATTGTATAAACATACGACATAAGTGTCTGGAAAGTGTTCCAGTATTTCCTCTACGGTATTGTCAGGGCTCAAGAGATAGACAAACATTCTTCAACATACAGACAGAAAGCTAAACAACCAATGCAGGTGTCCAGGAAATAGAAGCAAACAGACAGGCAGACATAGACATAACAAATAAACATACGACGTAAGTGTCTGGAAAGTGTTCCAGTATTTCCTCTACGGCATTGTCAGGACTCAAGAGATAGACAGACATTATCCAACATACAGACAGAAAGCTAAACAACCAATGCAAGTATCCAGGAAATAGAAGCAATCAAACATACAGATATAGACATAAAGATAGACATACAACATAAGTGTCTGGAAAGTGTTCCAGTATTTCCTCTACGGTATTGTCAGGGCTCAAGAGATAGACAAACATTCTTCAACGCGCGGACAGAAAGCTAACCAAACATTCAATATCCAGGAGTAAGAAGCCAACTGACAGGCAGACGTAGACATAACAACAAATAAACATACGACATAAGTATCTGGAAAGTGTTCCAGTATTTCCTCTACGATATTGTCAGGGCTCAAGATTTAGACAAACATTCTTCAACATACAGACAGAAATCTAACCAAGCATTCAAGTATCCAGGAAATAGAAGCAAACAGACAGGCAGAAATATAGACATAAAGATAAACATACGACATAAGTGTCTGGAAAGTGTTCCAGTATTTCCTCTACGGTATTGTCAGGGCTCAAGAGATAGACAAACATTCTTCAACATACAGACAGAAATCTAACCAAACATTCAAGTATCCAGGAAATAGAAGCAAACAGACAGGCAGATACAGACATAAAGATAAATAAACATACGACATAAGTGTCTGGAAAGTGCTCCAGTATTTCCTCTACGGTATTGTCAGGGCTCAAGAGATAGACAAACATTCTTCAACATACAGACAGAAATCTAAACAACCAATGCAGGTGTCCAGGAAATAGAAGCAACAGACAGGCAGACATAGACATAACAAATAAACATACGACATAAGTGTCTGGAAAGTGCTCCAGTATTTCCTCTACGGTATTGTCAGGGCTCAAGAGATAGACAAACATTCTTCAACATACAGACAGAAATCTAACCAAACATTCAAGTATCCAGGAAATAGAAGCAAACAGACAGGCAGACATAGAGACAAACATACGACATAAGTGTCTGGAAAGTGCTCCAGTATTCCAGTATTTCTTCTACGGTATTGTCAGGGCTCAAGAGATAGACAAACATTCTTCAACATGCAGACAGAAAGCTAAACGCGCAATGCAGGTGTCACGGACATAGAAGCCAACAGACAGGCACATATAGAAATAACAAATAAACATACGACATAAGTGTCTGGAAAGTGTTCCAGTATTTCCTCTACGGCTGCCTCGTGGTTGTTGAGAACTGCGTGGTGCAAGGGCAGATAACCTTCCATGTCAGGGATCACGGCCGATGCTCCGCACCTGTCAAGTAAAAAAAACGACATTAGACACAATTGAATAGACCAGTCTAGAGAGATATAGAAGATTTTCCGGATGCTCCGCAACTATCAAGAAAGACATGAGACACAAATGAATCCACCAGTCTAGAGATAAGATATATAGAAAAGTTTGAGTTTGAGTTTGTTCCTTCGCGTTCCACGCCAGCACTATGTGTCGAGGTATAAATACCCAAAGTCTAAGGGACCATTCATAAATGACGTCGGAGGGACCATTCATAAATGACGTCGGGGTTTTTTTGGCAAATTTTTCACTCCCTCCTCCCCCTGTAAGCCTATTTCCTATATTTTTAATTGTAAAAGATGTACATGCACATATCCTTTTTAAAAGCTGACATCGGCTTTTCCCATGACCCCCACATTCCCGACTGATAGTCAGCTTTGGGTGTCAGCGGGTCAATCAAAAGACCCCCCCTCCACCCTCTTTAGCTGACGTCATTTATGAATGGTCCCTAAGGTAGAAACTACAATCTTGTAGTAATTTTACGACTCATCTTATGATATGCCAATTAGACAAGTCGTAAGCTACTACTACATTGTACTTACGACCATTAGTCTGTACTGAACCTACCTGAGCAATGTGGCCACACAGTCCCTGTGGCCCCCGCGTGCGGCCATGGCCAACGCCGTCATCCCGGTCTTGCTGTGCTGGGCGTTGATGGTGGAGGCGCTCACTCTGAGAAGCATGGACAGCATCTGGGACCTGAATCGTGGGTGAGCAAGCATTAGAGATGTTGATATGGTGAGTAAGAAGACATCGGGGGGGGGGGGGGGGGGGGGGGGGTGGATGAGCAAGCATTAGAAATGTTGATATAGCCACATAATTACAGGTATATTAAAACACATACGATTTTGAGGCGCTCACTCTGAGAAGCATGGACAGCATCTGGGACCTGGAGGGTGGGTGAGCAAGCATTAGAGATGTTGATATAGCCAGTCCACTACAGACAACAGAGATGTATATATAGCCAGTCCACTACAGACAACAGAGATGTTGATATAGCCAGTCCACTACAGAAAAACACATTCAAACACATTAAATTTTGAGGCGCTCACTCTGAGAAGCATGGACAGCATCTGGGACCTGAGGGGTGGGTGAGCAAAAAGACAGCGGATATAGCCAGTCCACTACAGACAACAGAGATGTTGATATAGCCAGTCCACTACAGACAACAGAGATGTTGATATAGCCAGTCCACTACAGACAACAGAGATGTTGATATAGCCAGTCCACTACAGACAACAGAGATGTTGATATAGCCAGTCCACTACAGACATCAGAGATGTTGATAATATCAACAGACTATTACATGTATATATTCTGCAACAAATACCAGAGATGTTGATATAGCCAGTCCACTACAGACATCAGAAATGTTGACAATATCAACCGACTATATACCATTATATGTATATATTCTGCTACAAATGCCAGAGATATTGATAATATCAACTGACTGTATGTCATATGTATAATATATTCTGCTACAAATACTAGAGATGTATATATAGCCAGTCCACTACACATCAGAAATGTTGACAATATCAGACTGAGTTGAGTTTAGTTGGTTTAACGTCCAACATCAGCACTATATAGGCTATATTGTAGACGGGCCCCAAGACTGCATGAGCCGCAAAAGGTCCGGGTTCAAGCCCTGGCGATTTCGTTCCCTACTGGTTGGGTTGGTGTCAGTTTAATGTGACCGGCTGAGACAGAAGTCGTGTCATCCCCGCCCTGTCTCGAGTGCGGCAGCACAAAAAATCGTCAGACGTCAGTCTCTGGGCCCGTCTACAATAAATCCTATATAGTGCTGATGTTGGACGTTAAACCAACTCAACTACAACAACAACAGCAACAACAACAACAACAACAACAACAACAGCAACAACAACAACAACAACAACAACACCAGCTCACCTGTTGCTCAGCACCGCAGTCATGACGAGCGTGTATTCCTGATCATCCACGACACAGAAGTCCGACCCAACAAGCTGGTCGATTCGCAACTCGTTCTGAGGGAGATTGAGAAAAATCATTGTACATAGTGACCAAGTAAAATGTGACCGGCTGAGACAGGAGTCATGGTATCCCCGCCCTGTCTCGCGTGTGGCAGCACATAAAACTGTCAGACGTTCGTCTTGGGACCTGTCAACAATATAGCCTATACAGTGCTGCTGTTGGACGTTAAACCAACCCAACCCCCCACATAGAGACCAAGTTCTCAAAAACAAAAAAGCAAAAAAAAAAAAGAAAACTTCATGCTTTAAAACATGGCAAGACATAAAATAGTTAAGTAGATCTACAGTTGTTATTTTCTTTTTAAAGAGTGCAATTGAGACAATCATTATACATAGTGACCAAGTTCTCAAAAACAAAGCAAAAAAAGAAAACTGTTGTGTTTTTTTTCAAACATGACAAGACATAAAATAGTTAAGTAGATCTGCAGTTGTTGTTTTCTTTTTAATAAGTGAACTTGAGAAATTCATTGTACATGTGACCAAGTTCTCAAAAAAACAAAACAAAAAAAGAAAACTGTTTTTTTTTCAAACATGACAAGACAAAAAAAAAAAAAAAAATTTCAAACATGACAAGACATAATTATAATAGTTAAGTGGACCAACTGTTTTTTTTTTCTTTTTAACAAGTGAGATTGAGACAATCATTGTAAATAGTGACCAATTTCTCAAAAACAAAGCAAAACAAGAAACCTTTTTTTTTTTTTTAAACATGAAAGGCATAAAATTGTTAAGTAGATCTACAGTTGTTATTTTCTTTTTAAAGAGTGCGATTGAGACAATAATTATACATAGTGACCAAGTTCTCAAAAACAAAGCAAAACAAGAAAACTGTTGTTGTTTTTTTTAAACATGACAAGGCATAAAATTGTTAAGTAGATCTACAGTTGCTTATTTCTTTTTAATGAGTGCGATTGAGAAAATCTTTGTACATGTGACCAAGTTCTCAAAAGCAAAGCAAAAAAAGAAAAATGTTTTTTTTTTTTCAAACATGACAAGACATAATTATAATAGTTAAGTGGACCTCCAACTGTTTTTTTTTCTTTTTAATAAGGGAGATTGAGGCAATAATTATACATAGTGACCAAGTTCTCAAAAACAAAGCGAAAAAAAGAAAACTTTTTTTTTCAAACATGACAAGACATAGTAATAATAGTTAAATGGACCTCCAACTGTTTTTTTTTCTTTTTAATAAGTGAGATTGAGACAATCATTGTACATGTGACCAAGTTTCCAAAAACAGAGAAAAAAAAAAACAACTTTTTTTTTTTAAACATGACAAGACATAATAATAATAATAGTTAAGTGGACCTCCAACTGTTTTTTTTTTTCTTTTTAATAAGTGAGATTGAGAAAAACATTGTAAATAGTGATCAAGTTCTCAAAAACAAAACGAAAAAAGAAAACTGTTTTTTTTTCAAACATGACAAGACATAATTATAATAGTTAAGTGGACCTACAACTGTTTTTTTTTTTCTTTTTAATAAGTGAGATTGAGAAAATCATTTTACATGTGACCAAGTTTCCAAAACAAAAAAAGCAAATAAAAAGAAAACTTTATGCTTTAAAACATGGCACGATATAAAATAGTTAAGTAGATCTGCAGTTGTTTTCTTTTTAATAAGTGAACTTGAGAAATTCATTGTACATACAGTGACCAAGTTCTCAAAAAGAAAGCAAAAAAGGAAAGCTTTTTTTTTCAAACATGACAAGACATAATTATAATAGTGAAGTGGACCTCCAACTTTTTTTTCTTTTCTTTTTAATAAGTGAGATTGAGACAATCATTGTAAATAGTGACCAAGTTCTCAAAAACAAAAAAAGCAAAACAAGAAAACTTTTTTTTTTAAACATGACAAGACATGATTATAATAGTTAAGTAGACCTCCAACTGTTTTTTTTTCCTTTTTAAAAAGTGAGATTGAGACAATCATTGTACATGTGACCAAGTTCTCAAAAGCAAAGCAAAACAAGAAAACTGTTGTTGTTTTTTTTTAAACATGACAAGGCATAAAATAGTTACGTAGATATCCAGTTGTTTTCTTTTTAATAAGTAAACGAGTGACTTAGAAAATAGCAGAATTAAGTTTTACTGATCATAGTACATTGAAGTCACCAACATATCTTGGTGGATGGTTGATGATATTAATTTCATATTAACCATTTCCGCACATAGTGTTGGTGAAGTTGAAGTTTTGAGTCATGATTCTAGATAAGTAGGTGATGCTTGTAGGAGTTATAAATGACTGTGGCTAAAAAAAAGTCTGCGGAGGAAGGGAAAGATGAACGAGAGACAGACAGACAGACAGACAAAAAGATAGAGAGAAGATAAGAAAAGAGCTTCCTTACTGATTAGATCCGACAGCAAGATGAGAGGGAGAGACAGAGAGAGAGATAGAGAGAGACAACAGTGTAGGAGGGCTTATTTAGCCATAATGATTGTATCTAATAGAGCAATGAAGGGGAGGTAATTTAGACATCTTTCAGAACAGCGAAAGGGACATAATTTAGCTTTTAATCAACAACACTGTATTTCATGCAATATCTTGGGTCCGCATAATGACACACAAAAAAAGGAAAATCACTAAAGATGCTCTAAGCAATTAAAAATAATTTTTTTCACTATATTTATGTTTTAGATTAGATTTGACCAACAGAAAGGATAAATTTCTTACTCTACAGTTTTTCTGTGGTTTCCCTCGGTGGCGTAGTGGAGCGCGCTGCGCCCGGATTGAGAGTTGGGCTTGTTCGGATCCGCCCCAAACAGGCAGATAAGCACCTGAAAAAGCAGAGATAGAGGAGATGAAATTAGGGAGGGAGAGAGAGAGGAGAGGAGAGAGAGAGAGAGAGAGAGAGAGAGAGAGAGAGAGAGAGAGAGAGAGAGATAGAGAGAAGAGAGAGATGCAGCCTTTAAAGTTGGTACTGGATTTAACAGAATATTCATTCCTGTGAAAGAGGGGGAAAGGGGGGGGGGGACCTGCCAAAAGTAGTAGAGTGTTCAGGGAGGTCCCCAGTTCGAAACATTTGGCCAGTCTACCAATTTCATCCCCTACTGGTTGGGTTCGAGCCTTGGCGATTTTGGGTCGGTGTTAGTCTAATATGACTTGCCGAGACAGGAGTCATGGCATCCCCACCCAGTTTCGTGAATGGCAGCAGATACAATTCTAAGACGTCAGTCTTGGAGCCCATCCACAATATAGCCTATATAGTGCTGATGTTGGACGTTAAACCAGCTCAACTCAAATCAAATCGGTGTCAGAATTATGAGACCGACTCACACAATAATACAGCTCTTCCCGCATTGCCTCTGTATGCCAGACATTGGTCCTGGGACCCATTCACAATAATAACCTTTTAACCCCTCTAGTATCGCCCCCCCTGAATGTTAAGACAGCAATGGGAACTGCCCGCAGCTTACGTCAGTGAGGACACACAACGGACGGACCCGACACTCGTACTCCCGGCAGTATGGCAGAGCGTTACACAGCTCGATGTCCGCCCGCTGGATCTTCACTAGCGCCATCAGCAGCGGGACAGTGTTTTCGGAGGTCCCCGGTTCGAAACCATTTGGTCAGTCGACCAATTTCATCCCATCCCCTACTGGTTGGGTTCGAGCCCTGGCGATTTTGCTCCCTACTGGTTGGGTTCGAGCCCTGGCGATTTTGCTTCCTACTGGTTGGGTCGGTGTCAGTATAATGTGACCAGCTGAGACAGGAGACAGGAGTCATGACATCCCCGCCCTGTCTTGTGTGTGGCAGCAAATAAAATTGTCAGACATCAGTCTTGGGCCCCGTCCACAATATACCCTTTATAGTTCTGATGTTGGTCGTTAAACCAACTCAACTCAACTCAACCCCTAATGGTTGGATCGGTCTCAGTATAATGAGAATGTTTCATACAAAAATTCATATCTTCCCGCATTGTATCTATTGTGTCTGTGTGCCAGACATCAGTCCTGAGACCCATTCACAATATACCCCTTCTAGTACTGATGTTCAATGTTTAGAAACTCAATCCCTACTGGTTGGGTCGGTGTCAGTATAATGCAAGTCATCCCGCATTATCTCAGCATTCCAGACATTAGTCCTGAGACACATTCACAATATAACCCTTTAACCCTTCTAGTACCGATCTTGAATGTTAAGACAGCAATGGGAACTGCCCGCAGCTTACGTCAGTGAGGACACAGTTGCCTGCCTGGGCTGTGAGCATGAGGGCCGTTGTGGCAGGCCACTTCGGACAGCAGGCTATCTTGGATCTTCCGGATTTCTCGCGCATGCGCGAGGTACTTCCTGTGTGTGTATGTTAAAAAGATCTACTCCAACTTTCGTGTTTCAGAACTTTTTTTTCAGGCCAGTCTGAAATGGTTGCTTCCTTTTTACAACGGCCAGATTTTTTAAAGTAAGGGTAACTCTGAGTAACTAAAAGTTTGTTCTTCATATTAATATAAATAACTTTGACTTAGTACTAAAATACCAACGCCTGACTAGACCTCACCTAGACCTAAACCTTCTTGCCTTGGCTTGATTTTAATATTCTTAGATCAAAATGGATTTCAATTCAGACATTGATAGAGTAAATGCAATTCAAGAGTGTTTGCTTTTTGGTAAATCCTCTAGGAATCTTTCACAAAAAGCTAAGCGCATTGTGCGAAGATCAATCACTGACGGTCTTTATGAGATTGACGGTAAAGT
>RQTK01000504.1:102164-131490 GCA_003991915.1 Elysia chlorotica
AGAGGTATCATATGCATAATTTGAACTGCTATAGCTCAATAGAATGAAAACTTCCACTTCTCGCAAGAAGACAATCTTGACCTGGAGTGAACATAGGTAGGCATTGGTAAGATCCAATACATACCCCGACTAGGGATCTCCAAAGGTATCATAATTCTTCTAAGGAAGCGAACTGGCCCAAGTGGTAGAGCCCTGGTCTCCCAATCGAGAATTGGGAGATTCGGGTTCGAAACCCTCGATGGGAAAGCATTTTTTTTCGATGTCGTTCACTACTGGTTCTGTAAGAATATTACTGCTGAGACAGGAGTCATGGTATCCCCGTACTGTCTCTGTGTGGCATCCACAATACAGCCTATGCATGTATAATACTGAAGTGGGAAGCTAAACAACAAATAAACAAACAAACAAACAAGCAAAAACAACATTGCAATGATACACACACTATGGGGAACGATAGTATGATAGAAAGATATCAAGACCTGGACTGTATAGAATCGCCTGACAAGACACGTGAGGGGGGCCTGATAACCAGGATCAGTCGGGTGGTCCGTTATCAAATCTTAATCTTAATCTTACAACACTTACATCTCTTGAGTAGAACAAGACAGAAGCCTGGTCTCAAACCCAGAAAAGGAGTGGGGGGGGGGTCCGGAAGTAAAACTACGTAGTATAAAACTAAAACTCTCCGTCAGTCTTAATTATTCGTATTATCTTAAACTCCTCCATAGTCAATGCATAAATTTGAAATCCCGAGTACATTTTCACTGAAATATTTTTCCACTGGGCTCTCCTTTCATAATTGAATTAATTCCATGATCCTCCTTGTCTGTGAGCTATCTCCATTTGTCTGCCTTTTGTTATTTCTTGGATCAAGTTTATGTCCAACAAGATAGTGTATCACTATTAGTGCAAGGCTGTTCTTTTAGGGCTGCTATGAGTTATTTCTTTGACAAAGTTTATGTCGAACAAGATAGTGTATCACTATTAGTGCAAGGTTGTTCCTTTACGTCCACCTCTTAGGCTGTTTCTGTAAGGGATACAAAAGACTCTTGTTGCCCTACAAGCGGGAGGGGGTCCTTCGGTCTTAAACACAAAGTTTTGATAAGCTTACGACCCGTCTTATGATAAACAAATAAGAAGGATAAGGATTAGTTGTAAGACACATCGATGTTGTACTCATTGGTTAGAATGCACAAACACGTCGTAGCTTACGTCTCGTCGTAAGACTTCTTATTCTTATATCGTTACGACGAGCAGTAATCTACGCCTTGTTTGTGCATTCCACTTCCACCCCTTGTCACTTCCTAAATTAAAATCCCGTTCAAAATAACAGGAGTGCGGTCGCACTGACATGTCCGACTGTCCATCTGCGGCCAGTGAACATTACCTTGACTAGAGCCCCAGACCAAACCAGTCATGCGTGATAAGTGCAAATAGTTCACACAGTTCTTACCGCGCTCACATTAGAGATCTTGCGATAAGGAGGTCGAAATCGACAACGAAGACGATAGGTACGGGAATCTACACCAGCGCCCAATCATATTCATAGTTTTATCCAGACTAAGGAAGCCAACAAGCGTTCAGAAAACTCCATGCCTTATCCAAACTAAGGACGCCAACAAGCTTTCAGAAAACTCCATGCCTTATCCAGACTAAGGAAGCCAACAAGCTTTAAGACTCCATGCCTTATCCAAACTAAGGAAGCCAACAAGCGTTCAGAAATCTCCATGCCTTATCCAGACTAAAGAAGCCAACAAACTCCATGCCTTATTCAGACTAAAGAAGCCAACAAACTTTAAGACTCCATGCCAACAAACTTTAAGACTCCATGCCTTATCCATACTAAAGAAGCCAACAAACGTCATGCCTTATCCAGACTAAAGAAGCCAAAACAAGAGTTCAGAAAACTCCATGCCTTATCTAGACTAAGGAAGCCAACAAGCGTCCAGAAAAATACATGCCTTATCCAGACTAAAGAAGCCAACAAGCTTTAAGACTCCATGCCTTATCCAGACTAAGAAAGCCAACAAACGTTCATAAAACTCCATGCCTTATCCAGACTAAGGAAGCCAACAAGCCTTCAGAAAACTCCATGCCTTATCCAGACTAAAAAAGCCAACAAACGTTCAGAAAACTCCATGCCTTATCCAGACTAAGAAAGCCAACAAACGTTCATAAAACTCCATGCCTTATCCAGACTAAGGAAGCCAAAAAGCGTTCAGAAAACTCCATGCCTTATCCAGAATAAGGAAGCCAACAACTCCATGCCTTATCCAGACTAAGGAAGCCAACAAACTCCATGCCTTATCCAGACTAAGGAAGCCAACAAACCCCATGCCTTATCTAGACTAAGGAAGCCAACAAGCTTTTAGACTCCAAGCCTTATCTAGACTAAGGAAGCCAACAAGCTTTAAAACCCCATGCCTTATCCAGACTAAGGAACCCAACAAGCTTTAAGAAAACTCCATGCCTTATCAAGACTAAGGAAACCAACAAGCGTTCAGAAAACTCCATGCCTTATCCAGACTAAGGAAGCCAACAAGTGTTCAAAATTGTCCATGCCTTATCCAGACTAAGGAATTGAACAAGCGTTAAAAAATCTCCACGCCTTATCCAGACTAAAGAACCCAACAGTGTGAACGGGTCCTCTCTCATGGACAAACAATCAGTCATACAATGACCCAGATCGAAGGCCTGGCAGTTCAACTGAAACTTTGTCGATGAATTAACTGTTAATGTAAGGGAGCGTTAGGGAGTTGGGACATGTACATGTCATCAGTTAACACCGTATGGAATCGCACAGTGTGTATTGTCTTGGCCAGGCGACTAGGTGTCGCTCAGAAAGTACAGTTTCTATGACCACGTACCATCCAATTAGTTTACTGGTATTTTATTCCACTTTTATCCTATCCGGTTGTCACGAGCTAGATAATTATAGATCTTGGACGATAGTGTTTATCCTTGTGTATTGACCACGTCCTTGTTTTTGTTTTCTCGCTTCCGCTACCATTTCCTTTTTTTTTTTTTTCATAGTTTAAACCTGGTTCCAAATAATAAGAGTGCGGCCGCACTGAGATGTCCGAGTGTCCATCTGCGGCCAGTGAACTTTACCTTGACTAGAGGCCCAGACCGAACCAGTCATGCGTGACAAGTGCAAAACGTTCACACAGTTCTAACCGCGCTCACGTTATAGACTTTGCGATCAGGAGGACAAAATTGATGATGAAGACGATGGGTACGGGAATCTGCACAAGCGCCCAATCTTATTCATAGTTCTCTCTCTCTCCCTCTCTCTCTCTCTCTCTCTCTCTCTCTCTCTCTCTCTCTCTTTCTCTCTCTCTCTCTTTATATATATACCATAGGATCTATTGTGTAAAATTTTGTGTTGTCACACAGAGATAGTACGGTGATATCATGGCTTTTGTCTTAGCCGATCCCGTAATTCTAACACCGATCTAACCAGTAGGCGACGAATTCAGACCAATAAATACCTTTTTGAACAACCGTGGGCTCTGAACCAGAGACCCCCTAATGTGGACACCAACATTCTACCTCTTGAACCGATTCTCCCCAACAGTTGAGGCGTCACCAGTGCAACAAGTTCACGATCATATTGTAGACTTTGCGATATAACGGAACCAATAGTGAAAACGTAGACGATGTGTACGGGAATCTACATCGGCGTCGAGCCATAATCCTGTCCTAGCGGTGGTCCTGTGGTAGAACATCGGCTTCCGACTCAAGAGGCCCATGAAACAGTTTAACGTGACCAACTGGGACAGGAGTTATGGCATCCCCGCTCTGTCTCGTGTGTGGCAGCACATACAATTTTCAGACGTCAGTTTTGGGGCCCGGGGTGCGGTGGTAAGGGGTAGATAATCGGCTTCCGACTCAAAAGGTCCGTGGTTCGAGCCTAGCCCTGGCGGTTTCGCTCCCTACTGGTTGGGTCGGTGTCAGTTTAATTTGATCGGCTGAGACAGGAGGCATGGTATCCCCGCTCTCTCTCGTGTGTGGCAGCACACAAAATTGTCAGACGTCAGTCTTGGGGCCCGTCCATAATAATAGCCTATACAGTGCTGATGTTGGACTTAAAACCAACTCAACTCTACTTAACACTTCTAGCCCTACGAAGCCAAAGAGAGGCGAGAAAATTCTAAGCCTAAAGGGCATGACTATGTCATCTGTTATCAATATGTAAGTGGCAAAATCTATAATTATGATAAAATTGTCTTGGCTAAGTCAGTTTTATTATTTTTGTATTTTGTTTTGTTTTGTTTTTATTAGTTGTTTTTTTTCGACCGTTGTCATATCCGTTGGACTCGAGCTAGATCTAGGTTGTTATTTTATCTATTTCTCTATTAACGACTGATCTTGTTCTTTCGCTTCTATTTCAACTTATGGTTCATCTCTTTACTTCATTTCTTTCTTCTTCTTCTTCTTCTTCTTCTTCTTCTTCTTCTTCTTCTTCTTCTTCTTCTTCTTCTTCTTCTTCTTCTTCTTCTTCTTCTTCTTCTTCTTTTTCTTCTTCTTCGTCTCCTTCTCCTCCTCCTACTCCTCCGCCTCCTCATCCTTCTCCTTCCTCTTGTTATGTTACTCCTCCTCCGCCTCCTCCTCCGCCTCCTCATTAAACTTCTCGCTCTCTATCTCCATTCTCTTATCACTGCATCTTCCCTGAGCACTTAGTTATACTCCACAATGTTATCCTCCAATCCCCTTCTCTGCCGGCGATTCTGCTACCTACTGGTTGGCTCGGTGTCAGTTTAACGTGACCGGCTGAGACAGAAGTCATGCTATCCCCGTCCACAATATAGCCTATATAGTGCTGCTGTTGGACGTTAAACCAAACTCTGCCACCCTCCTCTTTTCAATCCTTATACGATTTCTTGAGGCAAAGTTTTGGCAAGTCCTGCGGATCTTGGGACATGCTACTCTTTTGTCTTGAACTTCAAAACTGTACAATAACCAACAGTGGTACCGACTGGTACTCAGAGAATGGTCAAACCAGCATGCCTAGCTAAAACACAGATCTGACAGGGTAAGCACAGCGCCAGACAACTCCACGAGTAGAATGCACAAACATAACATAGCGTACGTCTTGTTGTAAGCCTTCTTAACCTTATATTGTTAAGACTAGAAGTAAGCTACGTCTTGTTTGTGCATCCTGCCCCTTGTCTCTTTATATATAGTTAAAACCCCGTTTATAAAATAGGAATGTGATAGCACTGTAATGTCCCGAATCAGACAGGCATGACTTATAACGGAACCAATGGGGAAAAAAAGACGATAGGTTCGGGAATCTATATCGGCGTCGAGCCCTGGCCATTCAGCTCCCTACTGGCTGTGTGTCAGTTTAATGTGTCTTCTTCTTCTTCTTCTTCTTCTTCTTCTTCTTTTTCTTCTTTTTCTTCTTCTTCTTCTTCTTCTTCTTCTTCTAACACAGATCTGATAGGGTAAGCACAACGCCAGACAACTAAACAACCCCAAAAGTATTACAACTTAGACAGCGAGTAACTTAAACACCAAGTCACATCAGACTTAGAGTTAGACAACGACTAGCATAAACATACACTAATGATACAGCCACAGTACAGTTAAACAGCGACTAACAATAGTAACATAACCACCTAATCACAGTATACTTAGACAACGACTAAAATAAACACACAGATACAGTAGACTTAGATTTAGACAACGACTAAAATAAACACAGTCATAGTAGACAAGACAGCGATTTACATAAGCATATATAGATCAGTTGAGCACAGCTGTACTACTACTAATAATAATAAATAAATAAATAATAATATATTGCATTTATATAGCGCACTTCCATAAACAATCATGCTCAGTGCGCTTAACAATTTCCATTATCACATGTACAATAGAAGAATAATCATATAATGTTGACACAATACAACAATCCTTATAGGTATTTACAACTTTCACCGGTTCAATTTCAATCGTCAAAAAGGTAGAACTTAAGCATGCGTTTGAAAATTTCCAAGGAAGGTGCTTCCCTAATGTTTTGGGGAAGGTTGTTCCATACTTTGGGACCGAGATGGTAAAAAGATCGCTGACCTGTTGATTTATAGTTTCTATGTGGTACAACAAGGATAGTTTTATCAGCTGAAGATCTAAGCAGGTACATACATCTTAAGACAGTCAGAGATAGCAAATTGTGCACAACTTGTACATTATCTTTTTTCTATCAGGCAGCCAATGTAAATGGTAAAGAATAGGACTAATGTGTTCACGTTTTTTCATTCTCACAATAAGTCTTGCTGCGCTATTTTGAACTATTTGCAATCGATTTATACTGTCGTTGGGGAGAGATGCCAGTAAAACGTCACAATAGTCAAGCTTGGACAAAATCAAAGATGAAACAAGGGTTTTTGTTACATTCTCATTTAGCGCAAACTCGGACAGATAGCTCCGATAGTAGACTTAAGACAGCGACTAGCATAAACACACATAGATCAGTTGATCACAGTGGAACGCGACAGATAGCGGACATAGATCAGTTGAGCAGAGCTGAATACAGACAGACACATCACATAATAGACTTAGACAGCGACTAACTTAAACATGCATAGATCAGTTAAGTAGCGCACCTGACACTATTGCGTCCTCAAACGCACTAGGGGGGGGGGGGTCCTTTATGAGGACACATGTACTCTTTTAAACAAATTGTTGCTTCTTTCTGTTTTTAAACATTATTAGATGCATTAGAGTCGAAGAGTGTGAAATAGTGAGAACGTGCACAGGGAGGCTCTACTGCTATTCTTGAATGCATGAAGTGAGAAAGGCGGCGGCTACTCACGTATCAGCTGCAGCTCTATCAGGCACAGGGCGGGGGGCGATTCTCTATGAGGACACATGTACTCTTTTCAACAACTTGTTGTTTCTTTGTGTTTTCAAACATCATTAGATGTATATTAACCCTAAGAAACTGAGCTCTTGAACTCAACACTGCACTATAGATTAGCCTCCTGAGCTAAAAAATAAAATAAAATAGGAAAATAACATAGGTATCAAATGAAAGGTGATGACAAGCCAAGCGATGTTTACGTTTAGTCGGATATAAATTTAGATCTGTGAGAAAAGGGCACCCTTTAGACCCCGGTATACCTAGATCGCGGCTAGTAGATAACAATAGTCCCATCGAATCCCGGTAAATCGGGAAAACGGTTTCGTAGGGTTAATTTGCCTCGATCCCGACAGTTATACATGACTATAAAAACCTCCCCCCGCAACTTATCACTACTTAACACTCTCTGACTTAACTACTATTATTGAAAGCATGTAGTGAGAAAGGCGGCGACTACTCACGTAGAAACTTCTCGACTATTTCACGCTCTCTGACTATACCACTATCATTGAACGCATGAAGTGAGAAAGGCGGCGACTACTCACGTAGCAACTTCTCACTATTTCACACTCTCTGACTTTACCACTATTATTGAACACATAAAGTGACAAAAGCGGCGACTACTCACGTAGCAACTTCTCAATATTTCACACTCTCTGACTTTACCACTATTATTGAACGCATGAAGTGACAAAGGCGACTACTCACGTAGCAACTTCTCACTATTTCACACTCTCTGACTTTACCACTATTATTGAATGCATGAAGTGAGAAAGGCGGCGACTACTCACGTAGCAACTTCTCACTATTTCACACTCTCTGACTTTACCACTATTATTGAACGCATGAAGTGAGAAAGGCGGCGACTACTCACGTAGCAACTTCTCACTATTTCACACTCTCTGACTTTACCACTATTATTGAACGCATGAAGTGAGAAAGGCGGCGACTACTCACGTATCAACTTCTCACTATTTCACACTCTCTGACTTTACTACTATTATTGAACGCATGAAGTGAGAAAGGCGGCGACTACTCACGTATAAGCTGTAGCTCTATCAGGCACTGCAGCAGGTGGGCGGGGCCGCACGTACACGCCAGCACGCAAAGGTCAAGGACAGAGTCTCCGCGAAGCACCGTGTTTTGGATACCGGAGTTCTGGTGTTGAGAGGAGCATGGTAAACAAATGTAAATTATTGTGGTTGTGGTTTACAATTACAATTGGTTGTGCTGCATTATAAAAGGATCTTGTGGTTGTGAACCACAAATACACGTAGAGGGGGTCATAAATTGGTAGTCTACTTGTTGTACTATATGAAATACATGTACATGTAATAGCCTTGAGGTTGTGGTACACTTTGTTTGTTTAAAACATAATGGGAGCCTTCGGTTAGTTAACTAGATAAGGATGTTTCATAATTAGTGGTCACATGTTGCACTGTGTATTGAAAAAGTAGCATTGAGCATGTGGTTGTCGTAGATTTTATTTTTTGCAAACACTTTACTGTATTATCTAATTCTACCCTTTAACCCATGGAACATAACATTATTGCATAGATAGGGAGTTCATTCAAATGCAGTGGGATAGAGGGCGCAGAAATTCATGTCATTATTGCTCTTAACCAACGAGCGAGAGGTCAGTGGTTCGAATCTCACCATGTTCTCCACCACCCGTCCTCCGCACCACCTTCTTTTTAAAGTATAATATATTATTCCATGAAAAGCAAAGGAAAAGAAAAAACAACGTTAAATATACAAAAATTACAGTGAAAACCTTGGATCTGTAGACCACCGTATATGGCGTTTGCGGTAAATACAAACCACCTATTCAAATGCACTATTCACTTCCATTGGAGCCGTTCACCGGATTGAGTAGAAATGGTTTAATGTCCAACGTCAGCACTATATAGGTTATGTGTGGACGAATCCCAAGACTGACGTCTGACAATTTTATGTGCTGCCACAAACGAGACAGGGCGAGTATACCATAACTCCTGCCTCAGCCGATCACATTAGACTGACACCGACCCAATCAGTTACAGGGAACGATAATTGGGCAAATAAATATGCTGATCGTGGGATTATACCCGCGACTCCTGATCTGGAGACCAACGCTCTACCACTTGAGCCAGTTCGCCCCCTGTTGCCCACTGGGGGTTGGGAGATAAAAAGCAAAAGGGGGCATATACTTCTAAGTTCTATACAAGCGGGACTCCGATAACTGATCGCCCAAGTTGTTAGAGACTAAAATCATTATAATATGTCGACCATTATTTTCTTATATTTACATAAAGTAAGATGTAGGCTTGTAGACTTACCAACCACTATGAGAAATTACAGCTCTACATCTAATTGATCTTCATGTCAGACGTTAGTCCTTGGGACCCATCCACAACGAAGCCTATATAGTGCTGGCGTTGGACTTTCAACAACAACAACAACAGCACTTTAACACTTAACTCACCTGCAGGTGCTCCCTCAGCTCCCGATACCTGGGCCAGAGATCGGGAAACTCCACAGGCGGGTCGCCGTGCCTGTACGGGTGGAAGGTCAAGGTCGGCGTCCAGAAGATGTTGTGAGGGGTTTCGCTCTAAGTGGGACAGGGCGTTGCAAAAGGGTTGGTGGGGGAAGAGGGTAGAAAAGTTTATTGAGTTTAACGGAATGAAGAGTGGTCAAATGTCTGCCTGTCTGTCTGTCTGTCTCAATACATTGTATGTCTATTCCACTATCTTTCTCACTCTATCTCTCTTTTACCTATAGAATGAGCTCTCTCTCTCGCTCTCTCTCCCCCTCTCTCTCTCTTTCTTTCTTTCTCTTTCTCTCAAAAGGTTGGTGGGCCAAATGTTTGTCTGTCTCTATGTCTCTCTCTTTCTCTCTCTCTCTCTCTCTCTCTCTCTCTCTCTCTCTCAAAAGTAAAGAGTAAAACGCGCCACCCCGGAAACACCTTCTCAATCTTTTTTTCTCTTGCGTCTGTGCTGTTTCCACTCAAAATAACATCACACATGTTAAAGTTGTTTTAAGTGGTTGATTGATACTTGGATTTTTATTTCCGGGATTTCTGCTGTAGTGTAAGTTGATTGTTTCACTGACTAGTCGATAATAGATTAAATGATCGATTGGTTGGATGAATAATTTCTTGAGTTGGTACACCACGCCCCTGCGGCATTGCTTATATTATAAGCTTTGTGGAGAGAAGTATGTCTTTGATTGGACGTCGATGCGGATTTTTATGTTCTTTCGTCTTCGTTTTCGGTTTGACCCCGTTTATTACAAGGCCTCTGTTTGTGTAACGTAAACCCCACCGTTGCCTGCCTGTCCTGCCTTGCCTACACAAATCATAGTACATGTACAGAGAAGTATATTTCTACAATCATTTTGTGAAACAAGGGCTATAACCCAATAAAAGCGTTCCAAAAATAGGGCTTAACGAGTCATTCCCCTTTATTTGCAAAAAAATCTTTATGGGTCTCATAGTTTGACTTGTATGTATCTGTCTTTCCTTCCCCCCCCCCACAAAAAAAAAAAAACAAAAAAAAACACCGGATAATAATTATTATGGGTCTTATAGTTTGACTTTTTTTTTTTATAAACGGAGAGATAAACGGAGAGAGGCTCCGAAAAACAAAAATATACGAAACTTTGTAGAGGAAATAAATATTAAATGTTTCAACTTGGTTACATATACTTAAAAAATTCTATAAAAACTTCTTGCACTAAAAACATTACATACCAGTGTCTGTAACTAGTAATGACACATTTTATAAGACTCGTGTTAATGTACTATTCATGGTGTGTGTTAGAATTATAATAATAAAACATGATTTTACTTTTATACCATTCTCGCTATCCCCCCTCTCTCCCTCTCACTAACCCAACCCCTCTCTCACTCTCACCAGGTCACTCTGCCTCGGGGCCTCTTCCTCTAGCCTCATGGACGTCATGATGGCGTCTTCCCTCCCCTCTCACTCCCCCCTCCCTCTCCCTCTCTCACTCTCACCAGGTCACTCTGCCTCGGGGCCTCTTCCTCCAGCCTCATGGACGTCATGATGGCGTCTTCCCTCCCCAAATCTGCATTATAAATCCTTTTTAATGGTGCTTATTTCATGTAATCCTCAATTTGTGTTTTATGCTTCTATCTGTGTTGTTCATATCTCAAAATAATATATTGATTTTTTTATATGAATTGTTTTCTGAACCATAATATGGTTCCCTTGAGGCCAATCCATTCATAGTAAAAATAAATTGTAGGGGCCTATATACCGGGTATAGGCCTACTTGTAAATAAGTGTCGGTTATGGTCTCTCTCTCTCTCTCTCTCTCTCTCTCTCTCTCTCTCTCTAAATTAAATCTCTAAATTAAAATCTCTCTGCCTTCCCCCTTCTCCCTCCCCCCACACCTCTCTCTCCTTCAAAGTATAGTAAGCAATTAGCTGTTTATTTCCCTGCTCCTGCTATTCCTCCCTCTGCTCTTCCTCCCTCCTGATGCTCCTCCCTCTTTCTCTTCCTTCCTCCTTTTGATTCTCCTCCCTCCAGCCCTTCCTCCCTCTTGCTCCTTCTCCTTCTTGCTCCTTCTCCTCTGACTCCCCCTTGGTCTCCGATTACGCCTCCTCCTAATGCTAATCCTCTTCCGCCTATGCCTCCTCCTGCTCATATATCACTGCTGCTCCTCCTCCCTCCCTACTCCCTAATCACTCTGCCTCGGGGCCTCTTCCTCCAGCCTCATGGAGGTCATGATGGCGTCCTCCCGTCTCTCCAAGCGCGCCAGAACGTCCCTGTTAACCGGCTCTCCGGGGAACTGATGGGAGTGGTACAGGCTGCAACTGCATTCCACGCTCCGCTCTACACTACGCTCCACCCCACGCTCCACCGCACGCTCCATACGCTCCGCCCGCTGGTGATGTTGGTGATGATGCTGATGCAGTGACGACGACGACGACGCCTGATGGTTCACGGACCGCAAAGAAGACCCCGTGCCCGTGACCCGCACGCCGTTAACGACCTTGACCTTGGCACCTTCCGTGATCCTTGGAGGCGCCGTTGTACCGGAGCTGCACGTACCGCTAGCACGCCCTGTAGGATGTACGTGTCTGTCTGAATATCTGTCCGTTGGTCTTTCTAGGTATCTATCCGTTGGTCTTTCTAGACATCTATCCGTTGGTCTTTCTAGGTATCTATCCGTTGGTCTTTCTAGGTATCTATCCGTTGGTCTTTCTAAATACCTATCCGTTGGTCTTTCTAAATATCTATCTGTTGGTCTGTCTGAATATCTATCCATTGGTCTGTCTGAATATCTATCCGTTGGTCTTTCTAAATATCTATCCGTTGGTCTTTCTGAATATCTATCCGTTGGTCTCTCTAAATATCTATCAGTTGGTCTGTCTAAATATCTATCCGTTCTGTCTGCAGGCATATCTGAATATCTCTCAGTTGGTCTGTCTGGATATCTGTCCATAGGTCTTTCTCCCGGCCTTTCCGCCGTTCTGTCCGTCGGTCTGTCCGCCGGTCTGTCCGTCGTTCTGTCTGTCGGTCTATCCGCAAGTCTGTCTGAAGAGGCACCACCCATGCCCAATCTCCGCATTACTCCGACTGTGACCGACTGTCCAAAGAGAGATCGCTTCGCAGCCGAGTCCCGCGCTTGTACTGCGTCGGCATTGATGGATGTTTTTCTCCACCAGCTTCTCTTGGGCTCTGATGACGGTGGCGTCCGTGGTGGTGTTGCCTGCTCGGCGATCATGCCCTTAGATTTGGGGACATTCGGAGAATCGCCTTCTTTGGGAAGGTCAAGGACTTCAATGGTGGCGGAAAACCGAGCGTGGTCTTGAAGAATCGGCTCGTTTGGAGAAAATCCTTGTTGTTGTTGGTGGTGGTGGTGGTGGTGTTGGCATTTTTGTTGCTGTTGGTGGTGGTGGTGGTGGTATTGTTGTTGCTGTTGGTGGTGGTGGTGGTGGTGGTGGTGTTGGTGGTGTGGTTGGTTGTTGGCACTGGTGTTGCTGTTGGTGGTGGTGGTGGTGTTGGTATTGTTGTTGCTGTTGGTGGTGTTGGTGGTGGTGTTGTTGTTGGTGCTGTTGTTGTTTCACGCTCGTGAAAACCGAGACATCTTCAAAGTCCAATTCTTCCCAGTCGTCGAACGAGTTATGGCGGTTACCGAAGACTGAGGTCTCTGGGGGAAGCGGGTTCGAATCCAGGCCCGGAAGACCGTACATCTGGTTGATCTGGGAGGTGGACGGAACGAAGGCGCGCGCCAGAGTGATGGATGAGCGCACGGGTTTGCGTCCAGAAGGCTGGGGGTTCGAAGCTTCACCCGAGGTCCCTGCGACTTTCGCTTGGCCTTTTTCTGGGGTAGTCCCGGAAAATCGATCGCCGGTCGTGGCAGCGAAGGGAGCATCAAGCTGCGACCTGGAGTTTAGGCCGAGATTCTGGACGATTCCAGAAGAGTCCCCTGGTTTGCCACCTAGTCGGGCAAGATGCGGGTCAGTTTCGCCGACGGCTGGGGCCTGGTACAGGCTGGTCACTGATCTGGAAATCTCCACACCCGGTGACGGGTCTGCCAACAACTTGCCCCTGGCCCTATCCCTCAGCGCCAGGTTGGAAATGTTTCGGGCAAACCCGCTCGGATTATTGTTTGTATTGTTTTTCTCGCCGCTCGAGGCGGTAGCGACAGGTTTCTGGCCGGAACTGCTGGTGTTACTATTATTGTCACGTGATGGGGAACTTGAGACGCTTGTCTTTTTCTGGACATCAAGTTTCCCCGATGTTTGGCCAGACTTTGGGGAAGAAGCAGCACCGCCCCCGGCATCAGTTCTAGGTGCCGCCCCTCCTCCTCCTCCTCCTCCTCCTCCTCCTCCTCCTCCTCCTCCTCCTCCTCCTCCTCCCTCCTCTCCTCCCCACTTCTTCTCCTCCTCCTCCTCCTCCTCCTCCTCCTCCTCCCCCGCGCTCCATTGGGTCAAGTCTTAGAGTGAGTACTTCTCCAGCCGGGCCAACGAAGGACTGAGTTAGTGAGCAGCTGCTGTCGGACAGCCGTGACGATTGGTTAGAGTCCCCCGCGGCCTTGACCTTGGTCTTGGAATTGGCGCTCTCTGTCAGTGCGGCCTTGACTTTGGTCTTGGAATTGGCGCTCTCTGTCAGTGCGGCCTTGACCTTGGAATTGGCGCTCTCTGTCAGTGCGGCCTTGACCTTCGAAGTGGCGCTCTCTGTCAGTGCGTCCTTGACCTTCAAAGTGGCGCTCTCTGTCAGTACGGCCTTGACCTTCGAAGTGGCGCTCTCTGTCAGTGTGTCCTTGGCAGTATCCTCCAGAACCTCTCCCAAAGGCTCAGGGAACCTGCAATGGTTGGCGCTGGTCACAGCCTCCTCTGGGAGCTTTTCCAGAGGCTCAGGATCTTTAACCTTGGCGCCCTTGGGGCTGTGCACGGTGAGAACCGGGTAGGCGTTAGGCTCAGAAGCCTCAGAGGGAAGACTCTCCTCCAGAGACCTCAGAGATGCCAAGAGACCGCGCTGACCCTCGCAGCATGATGCTGATGACCGTCCACCCCCGGAGATAGCGTCGCACGCGAGGCCGCCGGGCAGCCCCCCTTGCTCCAGGCAGAACGTCTGCCAGTCCACGTCGAATGGGTCAAGCCTGAGAGAAAGGGAGAGGCAATGTGGTTAGTTCTGTGTGGTGTGCATGCGATTGAAACTCGGTGCAGAGAAACAAAGGTGTTATTTGTTTGTAGATGACATCCCATTGCATTTTTCACGTCGAAATAAGAAAGTTACTACTGTTAGATAGCATCAGCTGACTTTTTTGCTGAGAGACAAGGAGCTTAATTATTTGCACTGTAACGGAGAACTTAGGAAGTTAGCTACTGGTGGGGGGCACTTAGTTGACCTCTTGCAGAGAAACAAGGAGGTTAGTTATTTGTAGATGATATCCATTTGATTGTTACGGAGAAATAAGGAAGTTAGCTACTGGTGGGTGGCATCGGTTGACTTGTTGCTGAGAGACAAGGAGGTTAGTTCTTTGTGGTGTGAATGTGATTGAAAATTTAGGTGCAGAGAAAGAAAGGGGTTAGTTTTATTGCAGATGACATCCATTTGAATCTTTATGGAGAAATAAGGAAGTTGGCTACTGGTGGATGCCATTTAGTTACCTTTTTTGCTGAGAGACAAGGAGGTTAGTTCTGTGTGGTGTGAATGTGATTGAAACTTTCGGTGCAGAGAAACAAGGGGTTTAGTTGTTTATGTGTAGTTGGCATCTATTTATATTGTTAAGGAGAAATAAGGAAATTGGCTACTGGTGGGTGGCATCGGTTGACTTGTGAATGCGTTTGAAAATGTCGGTGCAGAGAAACAAGGGACCTCCTCCTACTCGCTCCATTGGGTCAAATCTCAGAGTGAGTACTTCCCCTGCAGGACCAACGAAGGACTGGGTTAGAGAGCAGCTGCTGTCGGAGAGCCGTGAGGGTTGGTTAGAATCCCACGCGCCCTTGACCTTCGAAGTGGCGCTCTCTGTCAGTGCGGCCTTGACCTTGGAACTGGCGCTCTCTGTCAGTGCGGCCTTGACCTTCGAATTGGCGCTCTCTGTCAGTGCGTCCTTGACCTTGATCTTGGAACTGGCGCTCTCTGTCAGTTCGGCCTTGACCTTGGTCTTGGAGCTGTCGCTCTCTGTCAGTGCGACCTTGACCTTGGAACTGGCGCTCTCTGTCAGTGCGGCCTTGACCTTGGTCTTGGCGCTCTCTGTCGGTGCGGCCTTGGCAGTCTCCTCTAGAACCTCTCCCAAAGGCTCAGGGAACCTGCAATGGTTGGCGCTGGTCACAGTCTCCCCTTGAAGCTTTTCAAGGGGCTCCGGGGGCGTGCAATGGTCCTCTAGAAGCTTTTCCAGAGGCTCAGGATCTTCGACTTTGGCGCCCTTGGGGCTGTATTCAGTGAGAACCGGGTAGGCGTTAGAGTCTGAAGCCTCAGAGGGCAAGCTCTCCTCCAGAGACCTCAGAGATGCCAAGAGACCGCGCTGACCCTCGCAGCATAATGCCGATGACCGTCCACGCCCTGAGATAGCGTCGCACCCGAGGCCGTCGGGCAGCCCCACTTGCTCCAGGCAGAATGTCTGCCAGTCCACGTCGAACGGATCAAGCCTGGGAGAAGGGGGGAGACAAGGAGGTTAGTTCTGTATGGTGTGCATGCGATTGAAACGGTGCAGAAAAACAAGGGCGTTATTTGTTTGTTACATCCCATTGCATTTTAAACGTCGAAATAAGAAAGTTACTACTGGTAGATAGCATCAGTTGACTTTTTTGCTGAGAGACAAGGAGCTTAATTATTTGCACTGTAACGGAGAACTTAGGAAGTTAGCTACTGGTGGGGGGCACTTAGTTGACCTCTTGCATACAAACAAGGGGGTGAGTTATTTGTAGATAATATCCATTTGCATTGTGACGGAGAAATTAGGAAGTTAGCTACTGGTGGGTGGCATCGGTTGACTTGTTGCTGAGAGACAAGGATGTTAGTTCTTTGTGGTGTGAATGCGATTGAATCGTTGCAGAGAAAGAAAGGGGTTAGTTTATTGCAGATGACATCCATTTGAATCTTTATGGAGAAATAAGGAAGTTGGCTACTGGTGGATGCCATTTAGTTACCTTTTTTGCTGAGAGACAAGGAGGTTAGTTCTGTGTGGTGTGAATGTGATTGAAACTTTCGGTGCAGAGAAACAAGGGGTTTAGTTGTTTATGTGTAGTTGGCATCTATTTATATTGTTAAGGAGAAATAAGGAAATTGGCTACTGGTGGGTGGCATCGGTTGACTTGTGAATGCGTTTGAAAATGTCGGTGCAGAGAAACAAGGGGGTTATTAACGTATTTGTTTGTAGATGACATCCATTTGAATCTTTACAGAGAAATAAGGAAGTTAGCTACTGGTGGATGACATTGGTGACTTGTTGCGGAGAGACAAAGAGGTTAGGTCTGTGTGGTGTGAATACGATTGAAAATGTCGGTGCAGAAAAACAAGGGGGTTATTAACGTATTTGTTTGTAGATGACATCCATTTGAATTGCTACTGAGAAATAAGAAAGTTAGCTACTGGTGGATGGCATTGGTGAATTGTTGCTGAGAGACAAGGAGGTTAGGTCTGTGTGTGTGAATACGATTGAAAATGTCGGTGCAGAAAAACAAGGGGGTTATTAACGTATTTGTTTGTAGATGGCATCCATTTGAACTGTTACGGAGTAATAAGGAATTTAGCTACTGGTGGGTGGCATTTAGTTGACATGTTGCGGAGACTAGTTTTGTGGACGGCAGTCAATTGACTTAGCAGCGCTGATGAACAAGGGGGGTGGGGGTGTTACTTGTCGGTGGCATTCAAACAGATCAATTCGGGGAAACAAGTGACGGCGTAGGATTTCTACACGTACATGAAATATATTATTTCTACACATGATATGAAATATACTTTGTCAACAAAGTTACAGTGAATTTCATGCTGATAATCGATGGAGAGAACTAAGACGGTTAGTTATTGTGGGCTGTGATCACACACCAGACACACTAGACACTGTCCTCGTTAGAAACAGGCAGTAAAGTTTTGATCAATGTCAACACAGCTGTCATCAAATTGTAGCCTGGCCATTGCGACTCGTTCTTTCGTGGCGGTTGCTTTTTTTTCTATTTAACACAGACGACACAAGACTTAGTGTAAGGTTTTAATGAGTAAAAAAGCCATAGGCTGAGTTTATTAAAGATGGCACTCTAAACTTACCTTGTTATTATTATTATTATTATTATTATTATTATTATTATTATTATTATTATTATTATTATTATTATTATTATTATTATTATTATGTACTCAAAAGATTACGGGTGTCTGGTTAATTTTTTTCCACTAGAGATAAACAAAACCAAAACTTGCCCGTGGCATTAGAAGATTGTCTCATAAATAACAACACATTTTTCCTTAAAACCTATAAACGAACGCTGTCACCATGAAATCCTATAACCTTTTCTACTTGCCATTAATAAGTTCCAAAACCTTGAAGTACACCTGATAACAGATAAAAGAAAAATTCCACGCACCCTCCAAACACGATTCTAAAACACTTATTAAAAAATATTTTGAACTTTTCACATATTATCAACAAAATAGAAATTCCATAACCTTTAAATTCCGTAGAAATAAAAAAGAAAACACGGACATTACAAAATCTTTACAAGAACACTAAATGTGTAGTTTCAAATTCTTCAAATATCGTCGAGAAAAGAAAAAAAAACTAAGTCCTTCAATCTCCGCAACTGGTACAAGCAACCAAAAACGATTTCAAAACAGGTAAATAGTTTCATCCCCCAAAAATAGCCCCTCAATATTCATACACTATTAAAAAAATTTCCACGAACAACACATCACAAATTTAGGGTCAATAAAGAAAAAAAAATGTTCCCAAAATGTCCACATGCTGTCAAATCGAACAAAAGTAGTTCAACAATTTTACAGACTGTTAATGAAGGCTTTGGTAAAGCCTTCACATACCGTCCAAAACGAAACCGTCAAAATAGTTCGTAGGCCTTCATAGACTATGTACATGTATTATGCAAGGTAAGTAAACAATTGTGAAATCAAAACTCACGTTTATGCCTTCTTAATGATGTATTTTTTATAATGTATAATCTTCACAAAAAGACGCAAACTAGGAAAAACACTGCTGCACTTAAAACTTTGTATATTTCTTATATCAACGCTCACTACACTAAAACACACCAAAATTTTAGACACTTAGTCTAGTAACTCGGACGGTATCTAAAATACACCGCCATTAATACACGTGCATAAAATTAATATCCGCGTGAAAACCAACACAAACCACACCCACACAGGGATACGCCTCCAACTTTTTCTTGGAAAACACGAACAGGCTCCTATGTGGAAACAGCAAACCTCCAGGCTTATGTAGTTGATGTAGATAGCGAAACCCGATAACAAAAACAACTCCGCCATGCCTTTGATAATGATACTGATAGGGGTGCTGTTGGAACCAATGCTCTAGGATGGATGACGTTTTAGTACGTGTACAACTACAACTACAGGCTTCCTCTGCGGTATCCATAGCATCCATAGCATCGCATCAATCTAAGAATGGTTGGTAAGAGAGCAAAAAAAACCCCACAACAAATAAGGGTAGACAATCATGGAGCATGATGCCATTGTAAGTGAGGGAAGATCTAAATAGAAAACACCTTGCCCATCATCATAGAAGGCGGTGATATGAGTTTATAGGAAGTGCGGTGTATGAGTCATTGACAAGGATCGAACATGGACATAATTTAATAAGCTCAAGGCTAGGGCTGTTGTACAGATCAAAGGAGGGGAAAAGAGAGAGAAAGAGAGAGAGAGAGAGAGAGAGAGAGAGAGACAGAGAGAGAGACAGAGAGAGAGGGAGGGAGAGAGAGAGAGGAAGAGACGTAGTGGCAGAGAGAGACAGAGACAGAGAGAGAAGGGTATGATATGCGAGAAAGAGAAAACAGATAAGGCTACAGATGATAAGGACAACATAGAAACACACAAATACAGACAGAAGAAGGATGGGGAAATATCGAACAGAGAGAAAGAGAGAGAGAGAGAGAGAGAGAGAGAGAGAGACAAAGAGAATGAGGGGGAGCGGATCGAGTGACCCCTGTCACAACCAGTCACATTGTAAAAGGTCCTGAGACATATCCTGGCTTGTCTCATTTCCTTTAATCTACACGAACTTAGCAAAGGTAGTAGTGTTATTCTACATGTAATATAGTATAGCGATACACTTACGTTGATGTGGTCATTACCTCTGCTATCTTTCCGCATTAATCCAGACTGCTACAGCACAGATCACAACAGACAGACAAATACGGAAATAGAGAAAGAGATAGAGACATGCAAACAGTCAGACACACAGAGAGGCAGACATACAGTACATTAAATAATGAGAAATATACAATACATAGAAAGAGAGAGAGAGCGAGAGAGACAGATTGAAAGAGAGAGAGAGAGTAGATAGATAGATAGATAGATAGATAGATAGATTGATAGATAGATAGATAGAGACAGAGCTAGAGACAATTGACGATAGACAGACAGAGGCTTTAGCAAAGAGCAACACTGAGAGACATACGCTTCAGACAGACATAAAGAGGAATAGCACCAATGGACACACACAAAACACACACAAGCATACACACACACACACATACACGCTAAAGAATCACTGCACAAGTACAGTATGACAACAAGGTCTGTACACATACATCCACGCCAGTATCGAGTCTTGACCGCTGACGACGGCGCGTGTTAGGTTTTAATGTACATGTACAATGGAGTACTTAATAGCAGTAGACTATAGCATGACATGTACCAACTAACAGGAGTGGCTAACAGAACATGAACATAACGTGTAGGTGTTTGCAAATTATGTTTAAATCTATAGCATATAAGTATATACAAATATAAACAGTTTTATATTTAGATCGATGATCTCTGATTTGGTCTCTGAACGGTTGTTGATCAGACAGCACGGTGCAGTGATCAATACTAGACGCGACCTAAATTGACCTGTGCTGCTATGCTATTGTGTTGGTGGGTGGGCATTAATTTTTTCCTGGTAGGTCAACTGACTATTGACCACTAGGAGTCGCCTCAGTGATAAAAAATAAAGCAATCAAATAAAAGAAAACAACAACAACAACAACAACAACAATAACAACAACAACAAAGAATAGTTGGGAAGTTCCAAACTGTTTTAATTGATTAAGGCATAAAAAACGATAGAACGAAATTTTGTGTAGTAACGTGTTCGTTGTACATACCTTACTATACTATAAAGTAGGGGTAGCATAACTGGACTTCACTTAAACAACAATCGAGACCGACTCACATTGATAGATATAGATCCATAGACAAGCCTGCAGAAAACTGGCAGCGAATTCGATTTACTGCAGAGAGGGGTCTGCAACTCCGTTGGAGCACTAGCATGCAAAAAATAATAGTTAACTGAGGTGATGTTTTGGTCAGAGGAAGACAGCGAAGGCCTCTCCGAATTTAAATTCTCCTGGATTTCCAGGGGGTGCGGGGTTTAAGACTAACCATTGGCAATTTTTTTCGTGCTGCCACACAGTGACTGAGACAGTGCAGAAAGACTTAGACTCCTGTCTCAACCAGTCACATCGTAAAAAGTCCTGAGACATAACCTTGTCTCATATCCTTTAATCTACAAAAACTTAACAAAAGCAGTATTATTACACATGTAATACTGTATAGAGATGTACTTACGTTGATGCGGGCATAACCTGTGTCCTCTCTCTGTATTAATCCACACTGCTCCAGCACAGATCACAACATTTATGGACGGAATTTTCTGACAGCTTCACAATCATATCATCTACGGTGAAGAGGGCAGGCGGGGTGTTCCAGTTCCACTAGGGCCTCTTGTCTCTCCACAGAATCACACTACATTGTAGTCCATCAGTTTTAGTTACTTCCACTACGATTCCTTATGAATCCTAATCACATACATAGGCACCGGATGAGATCTTAACCTTGAGCCTCAGACCTTCAGCTCATCAGTTCAGACCGAGGCTATCTGACTATCTGGTATCCTCGGTCCAGACCCGAAGCATCAAGAGTTTGATCCACAGGCGCCTCCTGGTGTACCTCCATACATCTATCGAACACTCAATGTCCAGGTGACGGTTTCTTAATACCTAGAGTCTCAGGCTTTGCAATGTGTTTGGTATTGAACCTCTAACTCCTTCGATACAAATAGGGAGTCTAGATCTAGATAATCGGCGCTACTTCCACTGTCACAAACTCATAGAGATCGCTCTAGAGATACGTCTAAGTCACCATCAGTATTTTCCTATATCCAACATCACAAGGCAAACCCTGAAGTGCAACCCCCAAGGCAAACGCAAGGTCGGGTGTCCGAAACAGACTTAGAGGCGAAGCACCGATGCTGATATAAACGCCGCTGGTAGGACTTGGGCCGATCTGAAGAGGACTAGCCAGAACTGAGTTCGGTGAAGGCGATTTGCTGCGGCCCTATGTTCCACATGGGAATAAACAGGCGTAAACTAAAACTAAACACCCTCAGCATTTGCCTGTATCCAACATCACAAGGCAAGCCCCGGAGTGAAAAAAAACCCTAAGGCATACGCAAGGTCGGATGTCCGAAGCAGACTTGGCGGCGAAGCACCGATGCTGATATCAAAGCCGTTGGTAGAACATGGGCCGAACCACAGATAATATATTACGCAGATGCACAAATCTCACAGAGTAATGTCACAACACACGGCCCCTCGCGATATTTCGGCCGAACTGAAGAGGACTAGCCAGAACCGAGTTCGGTGGAGGGGATTTACTGCGACCCTATGTTCCACTGGGAATCAACCGTCTTAAACTAAAACTAAACACCCACAGTGTTTACATAATATAGAAATCTAGAGCTATAGTATCTGTTTTACCCCAAGTGTCACGATCATATTATATATTATAAATTTGGAGGTGCCTTACAAAACCAAGCACAGTCATGATCTAAAGCTAATCGTGCAACAGACACTTACCCGCCGCAGAATGATGCAGAGATGGATCAAGTTCGATTTCATTTTTTTTTTCAAAGCAAAACAAAGAAAACTACCATACGTCAAGCTAGAACTTGTAAATTCCGAGTCATTTTTCCCTGCCTGTCCTTTTCTTAAAGCAAAACAAACAACACTACGTCAAGCCACAACTTGTTAATTCCGAGTCATTTTTATCTGCCCATCATTTCTTTAAGGCAAAACAAACAACACTACGTCAAGCAAGAACTTGTAACTTCCGAGTCCCTTTTACCTGTCTGTTCTATCTCTAGCATATACATAGGAAATGTTCAACATAAAAGCTACTGGCGACCTTGGCACTTAACGTCAGTGGTTTTAGTCCGAGCATTCACTTGATACGACCACACTCAGACAATATTATTACATGTATCAACACCGCTGCTTCTTTGTTTTCAATTTGTTATAAAACGATAAAACATAAGAAGTGCCGCAGAGATAACGGCCAAGTTGCTCTAAACAGCTGATATGGAGAGTTATTATCCCAGGTCACCATCCTCTTTTCGACTCCCCATGATCTTTATCACTAAGACAACAGAACTGGCGGCGGGTATCACTACTACACCCGTTGATAAAGTGATAATACAATGCTGTTTACTGCGATATGTTTTGGAGGCATTGGCATTGTATTATCACTTTATTAACTGGCGCTATAGTGCAGTGATACCCGACACCAGATCTGTTGTCTTAGTGATAAAGATCATGGGGAGGCAAAGAGGAGGATGACCCGGGGGGGGGGCGTATCTCCACGTCCCCTACTGTTTTAGATATCTTTGTTTTCTTATATAACGAATTATACAACAGACGGGCTGGGAAGTAGCGATGAGTGACAGGAAAAGACAACGAACAAATAACACAAAGAAATTATCAGCCAAAAGGGCAAAAACATGACTAAACAGGTACATGGAAACACAGACTTTAATTTCATAAGACTAAATTGAGAACAGAAACAGACAATTATTGGAATAACTGATGCGTCCGGGGACAAACTGGTTGTGTGTGCCGCAGCACGTAAAATTATCAGACGTAAGCCTTGGGACCCGTCCACGATATGAATTCGTCCTGTTGACATTGTTTACCGTCTACTGAGTTCCCCAGAGAGATCATGTAAGGCAGTCTTACAACTATAAAGCGCTTAACAGTTGTTGTTGTTGTTGTTGTTGTTGTTGTTGTTGTTGTTGTTGAGCTGGTTTAACGTCCCACATCAATATAGGCTATATTGTGGACGGGCCCCAAGACTGACGTCTGAGAATTGTATATGCTGCCACGCGCGAGACAGGGCGGGGATACCATGACTCCTGTCTCAGCCGGTCACATTATACTGACACCGACCCAACCAGTAGGGATTGCAACAGCCAATATTTCCAAAAACTAAACTAACACATTACACCACAAACACAGTGATCATCAGTGAAACAAAGGGAAGCCGGTATCGTATGTACATCCACAAAGCGATTGTCAGGTGTGATGTCCCGTGCCAGATTGGCTCGTAAAAAGCCAAAACCATAAAACGATAATTATCTAATCTAGATCTATCCAGTTCAATTTGCCGGCCTTACTTCGGTCACCTCAGGCGAGCGAGACGAATTAATGTAATCGCGGCATGTGAAGACAGATTGAATGCGCTGTCATGAACAGGAATAATTATAATATCAAGCTGAGAGAACTACTACTGGAAGTTTTGGTGTAGTACTGGGCTTAATAAAGTATTTGGTGATTGAAGATTTATATGTGTGGCCTAACTGAATGGGTAAGATGTATTAACTATTCAGTAGAAAAGCATAATTATATGGGGATAATATAACTGCTCTCTCTCTTTCTTAGTCTGTCTGTCTGTCTGTCTGTATGTCTGTCTGTCTGTCTGTCTGTCTGTCTGTCTGTCTCTTCTCTCTCTCTCTCTCTCTCTCTCTCTCTCTCTCTCTCTCTCTCTCTCTCTCTGTCTCTCTCTCAATAATACAACTCTCTTTCTCTCTCTCTCTCTCTCTCTCTCTCTCTCTCTCTCTCTCTCTCTCTCTCTCTCCCTCCCTTTCTCTTCCATTCTCTCCCTTTGATAACTCCAATCTCCCATCATAAATCACGCGATAGTTTCTTTCTTCTCTTCACATCCACCCCCCCCCCCAATCCACCATCCCTCATACCGCTCCCTCCTTCTCCTTTCAGTCATCTTGTATCACGAGTATATAGTGATTATCCAAGCTTGACCTCCATGTCAATTTCACGCTAATCCAGCTCATCACGTATAATAAGTCTTAACATTGAATCTGTCAGCTGGTCGGTCACATCAAACAAAGAAACATTTTAATATTAAAATGAAAAAGTCATGGTCAGGTTGACAAAGATCTGAGATAGAAAACATAAACTTCTTAAGCCCTTGTTAAATAATTCAAACCTACTCCTAATTTGTTTTGTTCTATTTCTTGTTTTGTTTTGTTTGTTTTTTCTGGGCTTTTTACAAATTAAAAAAAAAATAATTGCGAAATAATTTATTTCTGTCTTTATTTCTCTCACACCACAGTATTTGTGGTGTCAAAAAACTCATATCACCAGACGTTCTCGAAGTTGAACTATTCCAAGTACATGTATAGTGGATAAGGAGATGTACATGAGGTGTAACTAACTGTAACCATGACGGTACTTAAAACAAAGTGGAGAACATTATACTACACCGAAGCGAAAAACTGTCTTGAGTTAATTGGATAAAGGTATACAATTATGTATGATATATGCCAATGAAGCCTTTATCGAATATTTTCCCATACTTTTCAATGTATACAGAACTCAGTAGCAACAAAAAACTTTCCAATGACTACTACTTAAAAAGTTGTTTTAAAATGTTTTATAATGGCTAAATATATCGTTCATACCTTTATTGGTTTTTGATTGTTCAATACAATAAAGGTATAAACGGTATATGAGCCCAATTGATTCACTTCTATTATTATTATTATTATTATTATTATTATTACTGTTCAGAACGAGCTGTTCCTGCTGGTGACTGATCAGGGCTTCCTCACGGAGAGCCAGGTGGTGTGGGAGACGCTCTCCAATGTGGAGGGAGACTGCCACTTCACTGATGCCACATTCCGCACCTACACCAAGCCTGTGCCATCCTCCGAGCCCATTCTGCCAGACCCAAACGTAGCTGTTGGCAGCCCAGAGCAAATAGATCACGAGTAAGTGACTTCTTCAAAAACAGTTCAAATGGATATACCTGTTATCATCCTTTTTCCTTCACAAGTGTGCATTGATATGCTCTTGTGATTGCACACCTGCACACCTGCCGTTTTGAAGTAAGGAATATCAAATCGTTTACCTTTTATTAATTACAGAAAAGTCCCATAAATAGTGTGCACACAAAGATCAGGCCTTGAATCATGCAATGTGAAAAAGGTTAAAATCAATAGTGCTCTGAAATTTTAAGTTTCACTTTTTGATATAACGTGAAATGATTGTTTGAATCATCTTGTAAGCTGGATATTTGAAGATCTGCTTTTCCTTACACTGATTGTTATGTTTACAATTTTGGCCATTATGTTCTTATCATTACTTCTTTTTAATTAATGAATATAAACGAATTGTGTGTAGCTTAATTCAAATGGAGTGACTGAGCGGTGATCTGAAATTATCTTTTATTCAGTTAGCAAGGCTTGAAAAAGAATTAGAAAGATAAAACAGCTGGGGATTTTATACAGTTTTTATACTTTTTTATCCTGAACTGGAAGAGGAGTTAAGCCTGAGACTCCTTATAAATCTCCATTTGTATCCAGTAAAATTTTCCTTCTAAAGATGACAACCAGAAAAGGAAAGGAAGCAATGAGATATCTACATGATATATGATACTATAACAACACAAAGGAGGTTATGAGATCAAAATATAAAACAAAGTGTTTTAACTAAGTTACTAACTGGCCAAAGAAAACTGAAAGTTTCAAAATCGATTGAAGTTGAGATTTTGTGGCATGCTTTTATTTCATGTGCGCACAAATACACACACACACACCCTCACTAATATTAGAAGCATTTAAGAACAAATTGGGGCTACAGTTGCATAACGACATCAACGGCACCACAGCGGCATTAACTTCTGTATTTAAAAGAGCCCAAATTCCTTATTCAACTTTGTCATTGAGCTTCATATTATTACAATAAAGAAATTATCACAAAAGCAATGTTCATCATTTTATAAAAGAACCCTTCACCCCTTTCTTCCCCTCATTGTCATTCTTCTTTTTCCTATTAGTAATAATTAGGAAAGAGTGTCAATTTTTGTTGTTACATATTTTTACCTCAACATACAAGAGCGGATATATATAAAAAAGTTCTTAAAGGCTCTCATGATAAACTGTTTTGGGTCGTGCACAGAGCACAATGGACATTCTAAGCCAATATGATGAGAAAGGTAATTGCAAAATAACCAACTTAAAATTCTCAAATGTGATTTTAAAACTAAATAAATAGCGAAAAAGTGAGACCTCAACAAACAGATCTAAAATGTTCATAATATTAATCAAAGGGGGAATAATGGTCTATCTTTTGATTTACAACAAGACATTAAAAATTGTTTCAATTTATTCTAATTTTCTTGCTGTGAAGTCTTATTTAAAAGCAAGAAAAATCCTAAACAAATGTTTCTGTGAAAATGCCTTCAATCCTGTATTGCAGTGTTTTATACTAGAACTAGACTTATAAAATTTAAATATTAGGGCCTACATTCCAGATAAAAAGACTAAAAATAAAAGTACAAAATCCCACTCTTATCTGTTCACTATTAATCAGAAATGCACTTAAAGGCTTCTATTCACTACACAATATAGATTCCATCTTAAGATCTAGACTAGATGTAGAGGTACAGCTCGAAGTATGAATTGTCTGAGATCTTTCAATTTACACTAATTACAGGATGAATTATAAAGGCTGCCTCTGTACGCACCATAGTAATAGTTTTTCTCTACAAATTAAATGCTATGTACGTAAAATAATTATCCCTAAAAAAGGGACTTGTAAGCATGCTAAGTATTGAAATTATATTTCATTTCTAAAACACACACAAAAAAGGCTAATCTTTATTGACACCTAAAAGACATTTAACTAAGAGATAACATAGCTTTACAAGGTCAGGTAAAATAATTTGATTGGAAAAATTGTTATTATACGGTGTGTATACAATACATAGCAACATTTTGGAAGAAACATGATGTAAGCAAATTACAACAGAAACACTAGATCTACATGATACTGATAGTAGATCTAGATCTAAAATCTAAATCTAGTGCGGATCTATAGACACACTCGATTTAAAAAAATAAATTACAATAATGAGTGATAAATAAATTATAAGTCAATACTGGAAGGTATAGATCTACTGTTTGACTGGATCTAGAATCTATATCTAGAACTGAACCTAGATCCTACCTGGTTAGTAGGCGTAGGCCTAGCTAGATCTACTTCTCTGTTCAATGCATCACAGATCCTAGTTCAGCACAGTTCATGGTTTTAGGCCTCTATTCTAAATACAAGAAAGAAATTGTCTCTAGGTCTAGATCTAGATAGGCCTATTGATCTCGGTGCGAAAAGTATATGCGTGTGGATAAAAATACAATGCTCTGGTTCAGATGTACATACATCTAGGCCCAGATTAGAACCTAATCTGGACTAGATTTTGATTATTATTTAGTACAATTCGTTACCTAAATCTCAGAATCGAAACTGTCCAGGTAGTGACGATTGTTTACAAAACATAAGGTGGATAAAATACCAAGTAGAAATGTTCTAAAATGACGCAAAATTCATTTTACATGAAGAAAAAATTTGCATTGCTTTTGACGTCATTTATGTTTTCACGTTTACAATTTTTATTGTTTCTATAAATTTATGTGATGACTATTATCATAATAAATAATTAATTTTCTTACTATAGCCTCATTATTATTATTATTATTATTATTATTATTATTATTATTATTATTATTATTATTTGGACAAAAGAGATTTGATTTTAGACGAAACAAGGCACATGCGTTAACACCGTTAAAAATTAAATATCCGCAATTTCAAGTTGTTGACACATACAAATATCTCGGTCTCACGATTGATTGTAAACTTTATTTTACCACACGTATTGAAATACTGATGTAAAGAGAATCAACGACTGCAATTTTTTTAAATAGGAAACTAAAGTCTTTCAATGTTGACAACAATATTATGAAAATCGTTTCTGTCTCCAGTATCTAAAGTATCTTTTGCAATTACATGTTTTGGAGGAAACCTATCAAAACCCACTCTGAATGAGTGGACACAAAAATTAAGAAGTTTCCCCAATCATTGAAGGTCAACTAACACTATTCAAAGACATGTGTGTTTTACAAGTATTAAATAAAGCTACATGTATAACATCAGACACAAACCACCCTCTCAATTGTTAATAACATAAAAAAGAAGAAACAGATTTATATTTAAAAAAAAGGGCCAGAACAGACAGGTATAAAAATTTGTTTGTACCAGCCTCCATCAGATTGCTACAAAATGGCTATACTTAGCGGACTTGTGTTTGTAGCCTATGTGTATTCTTGTATATGCGTAAAGATGTGTTTTATATAATACATATGTTTGTCTGACAGTGTATAATTTCAACAGTGATACACGTAAATGTAAAATGTTCATATTATTTTATCATATTTTATTTTTGTTCTCTCTCATTATGGGCCTATTAAACTAATTTTTGTTATAATTGAATCAAGTTTATTATTGTACGACCAAGAAAACATCCCCTTTGATATAATAAATAATGCTTATCTTATCTTACCTTATTCTCTCTCTCTCTCTCTCTCTCTCTCTCTCTCTCTCTCTCTCTCCCTCCCCCCTCCCCCCCCTCTCCT
>RQTK01000504.1:137941-148732 GCA_003991915.1 Elysia chlorotica
TGATGATGATGATGATGATGATGATGATGATGATGATGATGATGATGGTGTTGTTATTGTTGTTGTCGTTGTTGTTGTTTTGTTGTAATCTTTTCTCTTTTATGGCAAAAGGGGTTATCGCCTGATCCTTGCAGTGATATTTGTTGGTTAGATCTAGTTTCCATCTACGCACACCCATCCCTCTATCTTCTTTCTCTAAACTACTCTAATATCGATGAAAACCTAAAGAATAGGAGAACACAGACAAGTGGGGCTAAGGCTGGTGATGCGATATTTCTTAAGAGAGTGCAGGTCATATTCTTTCATTGCTGTAAATTAATGCCTAAAACTAAAATTATCCTTAGCGATAGAAAAACTAATATAAGTTCTAACCGATATACTTCTATTTATGACTTAAACATTGAGAAATCAGACTATCAGGGTTCTGCCACACAAATATACACGCCGGATTTCGTCACTTACAATCAAACCAAAGTAAAGGGTAAAGTGTGACTATCATATTCCAACTAGGTACGCCATTTAAAAAAATGTATAAATCGAAACTTCCGCATATGGTAGGAAACCCGGTGCACCACTGTAGTTCGTAAGCGGCTTTAATCAACTCTGTTTGGGGGGGGGGGTGTCTAGTTAGGTACACCTACCTTTAACTGTTTTGAACGATGTCTTCAAGTCGAAGTCAACCCCGCCAAATTGAAGTGTCAATCTGAAAGAAAACAATAAAAAAATAGTTCATCTCAATTTACTCTTACAGTACCACGCCTTTGCTCAATGTTACCTAACACCAACCAAAATATTTAGATGACAATAAAGTTAAATACAGTCATGTAGTACATTTTTCTCCTCTACCAAGGTGACGTATGGGGTTATGTAATTGAAACTTCCAGAAATTTTGTCAACCAGGCTTCGACTCTATACTTGATACCATTAAATTTTCTCCGTAATATGTTACTTTACCCTAGCCCTTGGGGATTAACAAAAGTCAAAATAGCGTTTACTACATGAACCGTCTCCGTCATATTACAATATCGCGCAATATGTAGCTGACCGTTCACCCTTGACTCTAACCCACTATGTGAAAAAAGATAACCTCTAACCCTTTTTCCTAATCCTAACCCTTTTTCCTTAACCACCCAAGGGGCGTACTGTCGAAAGTGGTAAACGTTTGTCTCCTAATCTATAGGTCCCTGGTTCAACACCCACGATTTGTCAAATATTCATTTGTCCTATTTTCGTCACCTATTGGTTGCGTCAGTGCCAATACAGTGTGATCGGCTAAGACATGCATCATGGTATCCTTGAACTGTTTGTTGTGTTAGAGCACGTATAACTGTCTGGCTCTAGTCTGGGGATCTTTTAACCTTTGCCATTTTCACCCTTGACCCTTGCCCTCTCTGTGATACGATTAAACATCTGACCATATTTATTTCCTTGTCTCACCTCAAAGCCCCGGGTGAAGTGAATGTTGACCTTTCAACCTTGACCCTCGCCCATTCTGTAAAACAAGGTCAACCTTTAACCCCTTGAACTCTGTTCCTTATTCACACAAAACCCTGCTTAATGTGAATTTATAACCCTTTTGATCTTTTGACCTTTTTAACCTTTCTAACCTCTGACACTTACCCGGCACTAGGATCTTTAGCGAGCTGATCTACCAGTGAAGTGCAAAGGGAAGAGGTCACGAACGTGGTCTTCATGACCCCGTTGACCTTTGCCCTCGTGAGTGCGGCGTTGCAAGCAACCGTATTCCCGTTGGAGGAAATGATGCTGGCGACCTGGTTAAAGCTGCAGCCGTCGCTGGTGGACTGGACCGACTGGGCGTTTAGGGAACGGGGCACGGGTGTCGCGGGACACACTGGGGATAGAGAGGTGTAGGAGAGTGTAGGGGGATGGTGGATAGGTGTAGGGGGATGGAGGACTGTACCGACTGAGCGTTAAGGGAACGGGGCACGGGGGTTGCGGGACACACTGGGGATAGAGAGGTGTAGGTGAGTGTAGGGGGATGGTGGGTAGGTGTAGGGGAAAGAGGATGGAGGACTGAACCGACTGAGCTGGGAAGAGAGAGGTCTACAGTAGGAGAGTGTAGGGGGATGGTAGGTAGGTGTAAGGAGATGGGTGTCGTAGATCACATTGGGGAAATATATGCACAGTAGGACGGTGTAGGGGAGTTGAATTGAGTTGTTTTTAACGTCCAACATCAGCACTATATAGGCTATATTGTGGATGGACCCCAAGACAGACGTCTGAGAATTGTATGTGCTGCCACACATGAGACAGGGCAGAGATACCATGACTCCTGTCTCAGCCGGTCACATTGAACTGACACCGACGGAGAGAGAGGTGTAGGAGAGTTTAGGTGGATGGTGGGTAGGTGTAAGGGGGATGGTAGATAGGTGTAGGGGAATGGTGGGTAGGTGTAGGGGGATGGTGGGTAGGTGTAGGGGGATGGTAGGTAAGTGTATGGGGATGGTGAAAATGTGTAGGGTTATGTTTGGTAGATGTAGGGAGATGGTGGGTAGCTGCAGCCGTCGCTGGTGGACTGGACCGACTGGGCGTTCAAGGATCGGGACACGGGGGTCGCGGGGCACACTGTGGAGAGAGAGGTGTAGGTAGAGTGTAGGGGGTTGGTGGATAGGTGTAGGGGGATGGGGGTCGCAGGACACACTGGGGAAAGAGATGTACTGTAGGAGGGTGTGGGTAAGTGTAAGGAGATGGTGGATATGTGTAGGGGGCTGGAGGACTGGACCGACTGAGCCTTCAGTGCGCGGAGCACGGGGGTCGCAGGACACACTGGGGAGAGAGAGGTGACTTAAGTTGAGTTGAGTTGAGTTGGTTTTAACGTCCAACATCAGCACTATAGTGTAGGGAGGATGATGGGTAAGTGTAGGGAGGATGATGGGTAAGTGTAGGGGGTGGTGGGTAGGTGTAGGGAGGATGATGGGTAGGTGTAGGGGGTGGTAGGTAGGTGTAGGGGGGTGGTGGACTGGACCGACTGAGCGTTCAAGGATAGGGGTACGGGTGTCTCAGGACACACTGGGGAGAGAGAGGTGTAGGTGAGTGTAGGGGGATGGTGGGTAGGTGTAGGGGGATGGTGGGTAGGTGTAGGGAGATGGTGTCGAAGGACACACTGGGGAAAGAGGTGTACAGTAGGAGGGTGTAGGTAAGTGTAGGGGGATAGTGGGTAAGTGTAGGGGGATGGTGGACTGGACCGACTGGGCGTTCAGGGAACGGGGCACGGGTGTCGCGGGACACACTGGGGAGAGAGAGAGGTTAGTTGAGTTGGTTTTAACGTCCAACATCAGCACTATATAGGCTATATTGTGGACGGGCTCCAAGACGGACGTCTGACAATTGTATGTGCTGCAACACACGAGACAGAGCGGGGATACCATGACTCCTGTCTCAGCCGGTCACATTAGACTGACACCGACGGAGAGAGAGGTGTAGGTGAGTGTAGAGTGATGGTGGGTAGGTGTAGGGGGATGGTGGGTAGGTGTAGGGGGTTGTGGGTAGGTGTAGGGTTATGTTTGGTAGATTTATGGGGATGGTGGGTAGGTGTAGGGTTATGTTTGGTAGATTTATGGGGATGGTGGATAGGGGTAGGGTTATGTTTGGTAGATTTATGGGGATGGTGGATAGGGGTAGGGGGGGGGTGATGGGTAGGTGTATGGGGATGATGGGTAGGTGTAGGGGGATGGCGGGTAGGTGTAGGGGGATGGTGGGTAGGTGTAGGGGGAAGGTGGGTGGATGTAGGGGGATGGTGGGTAGCTTTTGAGGGATGGTGGATAGGTGTTGGAGATGGTGGATAGGTGTAGGAGATGGTGGATAGGCGTAGAAGATGGTGGATAGGCGTAGGGGATAGTGTGTATGTGTTGAGGGGTGGTGGATAGGTGTTGAGGGATGGTGGGTAGGTGTTGAAGGATGGTGGAAAGGTGTTAAGGGATGGTGGATAGATGTTGAGGGGGGTGGATATGTGTTGAGGGATGGTGGATATGTGTTGAGGGATGGTGGATATATGTTGAGGGATGGTGGATAGGTGTTGAGGGATGGTGGATAGATGTTGAGGGATGGTGGATAGATGTTGGAGGATGGTGGATAGGTGTTGGAGGATGGTGGATAGGTGTTGAGGGATGGTGGATATGTGTTGAGGGATGGTGTATAGGTGTTGAGGGATGGTGGATATGTGTTGAGGGATGATGGATAGGTGTTTAGGGAAGGTGGATAGGTGTTGAGGGGTGGTGGATAGGTGTTAAAAGAAAGTTTAGAATCAATCATCATGGTGAGGCCGAGATATTTGTATGGTGTCAACAATTTCAACTTGTACGTCTTTTATTTTTAGCGGTGTTAAAGCCGGTGCCTCGTTTCGTCTAAACTCAAAATCATCATTATAAACGAATGAACGAATGTATGAATGAATGAATGAATGAATGAATGAATGAATGGATGGATGAATGAATGGATAAATGAATGATCGAATATTATTATAAGCGTAACTGAACTTCCTGGCATCACATTTTATCTTTTATTGTTAACATTTCGGTACTTACAATTTTCTCTTTCATAGTTAACTTAACATTTCGGTACTTACAATTTTCTCTTTCATAGTTAACTTAACATTTCGGTACTTACAATTTTCTCTTTCATAGTTAACTTAACATTTCGGTACTTACAATTTTCTCTTTCATAGTTAACTTAACATTTCGGTACTTACAATTTTCTCTTTCATAGTTAACTTAACATTTCGGTACTTACAATTTTCTCTTTCATAGTTAACTTAACATTTCGGTACTTACAATTTTCTCTTTCATAGTTAACTTAACATTTCGGTACTTACAATTTTCTCTTTCATAGTTAACTTAACATTTCGGTACTTACAAGAGTCAGGCTTCGGTGTTGTAGTGGAAACAACAGGGGCGGCGGTGGTGCTCTTAGAAGAAGCAGCTGCTGCATTCGCTACCTTTGATGCTTGATTTGATCGCACGGGGAAAATGAATCCTAATCTCCGGCCTAGCAGGGCGTTGAGAAGGAGGTTATTATTAGTCGCAATGACTCCATCGCAGGACTTGACAGTCAGGCTTGCCAAGGTTAGCACGACCAGTACCAGAAGATTCATCGTGTTCCGTGGTACCGTGGTACCTTTACTTGGGGCGTCTTTTGAATTTAGTCTTCGAAGATTTGTTTTGGGGTACCGTGATACCGTGGTACCTTTACTTGGGGCGTCTTTTGAATTTAGTCTTCGAAGATTTGTTTTGGGGTACCGTGGTATTTTTACTAGGGGGCGTCTTTTGAGCTAGTATGTCTCCGAAGTCTTGTTTTGGTCGCTCTTTGGCAATCTGAAATAGTAGAGGAATTAAATAAGGAGTAATTGGAAATGGCAGTTGAATGACATTTAGAAAAGTCTGGGAGAGACAGAAGTACAGGGCTACCCCGCAATGTCTCGTGGGTGGCAGTACAGACAATTGCCAGACGTTAGTCTTGGGGCGCGTCCACAATATAGCCTATACAGTGGTGACTTTAGAAGTTAAACCAACTCAACTCTTTCGTCTCCCAACTATAGCAAACGCTTAATACCTTCTAATTACAGCTCGTTTGATCTCGTTTTACTAACAACAAATGCAATTAAAAAGATAACCAATTTATTTTGCCAGAAAATGAATTATAAGAGAGAGAGAGAGAGAGAGAGAGAGAGAACTGATAGAGCGTCAAATCAGCGTTTTCAAAAAAAATTCCTAGCTGAGACACAAAATGCACAAGCCTGTAAAAGGCTTACAATCCCACTGGTTCTATCGATGTCAGTGTGACGGCTGAAAGGGTCATTTCTACAGCGACACAACCACCACTGCAGACACTGACAGACTATTGAGCGTCTTAGCTGTAGTTGAGTTGATTTAACGTCCAACATCAGCACTATATAGGCTATATTGTAGACGGGCCCCAAGACTTGCCTCTGACAATTTCATGTTCTGCCACACACGAGACAAGGCGGGGATACCATGTCTCCTGTCTCAGTCGGTCACATTAAACAGACACCGATCCTACCAGTAGGGAGCGTACTGATGCAAGTGGTATCGCGTTGGTCTCCCAATTGGGTGGCATATGGTTCGAAACCCAGCATCGGTGAGAACTTTATTTGTCCAATGTTAACCCATACTAGCTCGGTCTGTGTAGGTATTATATCTTTGTACTTCCTTTTTGTGGTAACACGTAAAATTGTCCGACATTAGTCTTGGGACCATTCACACTATAGCCTATATAGTATTGACGTTGGTTACTAAGCAACCAACTCAAAATACTTACGTAGTATTTTCTACATCAATATAGTCGTTACCGTGCTGATGTGCCGTAAACACAAAAATAGTTCCTTCATAAACTAGACCAAAGCTTTAACGTTATTAAGAAGGGCGCGGCGGCCCTGGTTGGTTGGTTGGTTGGATTAGTTTAACGTCCAACAGCAGCACTATATAGGCTATATTGTGGACGGGCCCCAAGACTAACGTCTGACAATTTTATGTGCTGCCACACACGAGACAGGGCGGGGATACCTGGGGTAGAACATCGGCTTCCGACGCAAAAAGTCCGGATTCGAACCCTGGCGATTGCGCCCCCAACTGGTTGGATCGGTGTCAGTTTAATGTGACCGGATGAGACAGGAGTCATGGCATCCCCGCCCCGCCTCGGTTGTAGCATCACATAAACTTGTCAGACATCAGTCTTGGGACCCGTCAACAATATAGCCTATATAGTACTGATGTTGGACGTTAAACCAACTCAACTACAACTACAACTATAACTTAACGTAATTAACAAGTTAGAATTAAAGAAACACATCTTACCAAGATACCAGAGACAGAGACAGAAAACCCGGACTTAGACTATAATAACCCCACCTCCAGTTTTATACAGTTTGAGTATTTGCGCAATCAGTTTAAGTTATCCAATAACTAGTTCTATACAGTCAACGTATGACATTAGAGACCTTGTGATAGATAGTCCCATAACGAAAACGAAGACGATAGATAAGGAAATATACACCGACGTCAAACCATAGCTATATCCTACAATTACTTAATAATTATTATATTTTCGGAGTTTGTTTACAAGAAACCTATTTAGTGAGAACTACGATGTGTATATTATTTACTTAGCAGCTGAACAGACTAAGCTTACACTTTACGTGCTTGATAAAGACTTGGCTGTCTGAGAAACTATCCTTTAGACACGATCTGCAACCACTGCTATATTTATTGTTGATACAATGCGTTGTATTGTACGTCTCTCTCTATACCTATCTCTAACACATTCAATCACTCTTGCTATATCTCTTTATCTATGCACATATCTATCTATATCTCTCTATCTATCTATCTATAATTATGTCTATCTATCTATCTATCTATCTATCTATCTATCTATCTATCTATCTATCTATCTATCTATCTATCTATCTATCTATCTATCTTTCTATCTATCTATCTTTCTATCTGGGGGCGTGGTGGTCCAGGGGTAAAACATCGGCTTCCGACGCAAAAGGCTGTTGCGTTCGGTGTCAGTATAATGTGACCGGCTGAGACAGGAGTCATGGTATACCCGCCCTGTCTCGTGTGTGGCAGCACATAAAAATTGTCAGGCGTCCGTCTTGGAGCCCGTCCACAATATAGCCTATATAGTGATCCTCTTTCTCTCTCTCTCTTTTTCTATCTCTTTCTCTCTTCCCCACTCCACCTCTCTCTCCCCTTTCTCTCAGTCAGACTCTCTCTCTTTTCGCGTATATTTCTCCCCTTCTCTCTTTTATATTTTCTAACTCTCTCTCTCTCTCTCTCTCTCTCTCTCTCCCTCTCTCTCTCTGTGATTTTTTCTACCTCTCCTTATCTTTCTCTCTATGGTTTCATCGTCTGGTCATGATCAAAATCATTCGAGAAATACAATTCTAGGGTTCATATACGTGTGTGTAAAGTAAAAAAAAAGACTGAATAAATAAGCAAATATACAATATATTTATAATTTTTTTCCCCAAACTGTATTTACTTATATATTATTATAATATGTCCTTTAAATAGGCCATCCATTGACGCAAATTGTTAACGGGTCGAAAATTAGTCCCACAGTATGTCACCAAAAACAAAACAAAAATCACTACATGGGCCAACTCAACCAGTGGTTTTATGTCAATCTGAATTGTTGTGTTAAACCAACAACGAATTTTTTTGTTTAAGAGTACATTAACTCTATTTACCACAGCAAAAAATAGGGTTGTTTCTTGTTTTGTTTTGTTTTTGGTTTATGTATATCTTAAAAATATCGCGTAACCAGTAAGTCACGTCATATATTGTGGTAATGCTGCCTTTTGTCACAATTTTGCCTTGTGTCTTCTTTCTTTGTGTGGTAATGCTGCCTTTTGTCACAATTTTGTCTTGTGTCTTCTTTCTTTGTGTGGTAATGCTGCCTTTGGTGGCAATTTTGTCTTGTGTCTTCTTTCCTATGTGGTAATGCCGCCTTGTGTGGCAATTTTGTCTTGTGTCTTCTTTCTTAATATTTGGTAATGCCGCCTTTCGTGGCTATTTTGCCTTGTGTCTTATTTTTTATGTGTTTATGCTGTCTCGCCACTTTTTTTTCGGTGATGGATTTGGATCGTGTCTTCTCTTTTAGGTTTTAATACTACATGTACCTTGTGGATCGTGTCTTCTCTTTTAGGTTTTAATACTACATGTACCTTGTGCATCCTTTCTTCTGTGGTGGCGTTGTTTTGTGTCTGCTTTCTTCTGTAGTTTCTTTGTGTGTGCATTTTATGTGTTCCGTACCGATGTAGTATTTTGTAAGACACGTGATGTAGGGGACTGACGGTTAAACGCTCGCTCTATAGCTTAAACGATTCTCAGTTCAAACCTATATCCCATTTTAATTCTGCATCACCTTTGAGAGTGCTTATGTCCTTCAAATAATATACAGTTTAATTAAAAGAAAAAATTAATGGACCGTCTTTGTGGATTGAAAGCAATTTTTTGTCAATCTTTCTATTTATCTTTAACCCACTAAAGATACTAATGACTTAACCATTTTGTCTTTGTGTTGCATTGAACTATTAGTCCAATGAACCAATAATATCCTTATTCCTGTGGTAAATTTCAACCACGTAAAATAATATCAAACAATAAAATTTCGTTATCTGTTAATTTTAATTAGTTGCTTAACCAACCAATCATTCAAAAAATCAGAACAACCAAACAGGTACCACGGAAAATGATATCAAATATTAGGATTATTTATCTGTTAATTATTAGTTGTATAATTAATCAAACAATCAAACAACCAGAACAGATAAACAAGCATTCACTTATTCAGTCCGCTAGTCTATACTTTATATTGACATCCGGCCTAAAATATACCAGTATTATCTATCGATTTTTCATGAATAGAGTGAAAGAAATGTAAGACAACTACTATTTCAAGGAAGCGAGTTAGCAAATATATTATATATAATGAAAATGCGGGTAACACAAACAACAGATGTCCATAGGTCCCTTTAGCTATGGACACGTAAAAAGTGCGCCCACAAAGATATAACATCAGTCACGTCTGCGAAAAATCGGTCAAACTAAGCTTAGTCAAACTAAGGAAAACCAAGCTAGACCTATACCTGAAGGGGGGCAAACTGGCTCAAGTGGTAGAGCGTTGGTCTTCAGATCTAATCCCACGATCGGCAGATTTATTTGTCCGATATTCGTCCCCTGTAACTGGTTGGGTCGGTGTCAATATAATGTGACTGGCTGAGACAGGAGTCGTGGTATCCCCGCCTTGTCTCATGTCTGGCAGCACATATAATTGTCAAACGTAAGTCTTGGGGCCCGTCGCCGTATATGACTCCCTAGAGGAACCTAGGAGACGTTAAACCCTATAGAGAACACCTATACTTGATACACGGGCGGGTTGAGGATTTCGAAGGTAGGTCGGTCTATTACCAACAGTTCCTTTGTATAGGCTTTAAAAAGAGCCTCAGTTGTTTTTTTCCTCGAAGATGAAAAGTTTGAGTCTGAGAAAAATAACGGAATAATTACAACAACAACAAAATCGGAAAATTGGAATTGGGAGAATTTTGGGGGAGAAATCGGAAAAGTTTGTTTTTTGCACACAAAAAAAGTGTTTAAAGAAAACACAGGGAAAAATAAAGTTTTGGAGGACTCTAATATCAAAATCATCATCACTCTCAACATCTAAGACATCTAAGACATCTAAAACTTGCTGTCGAGTACCGTAATTTCCTTCCTGATGGACCTGATTCTTAGTCAGATATTTTTAAAAAGAGTGTGGCTTTCAAGAAAATACGAGTGTCAACAGGTTAACAAAGTATGAGCTGAAAACAGCTGTTATCTGCATTTAAAACAACACTGGGAGAAAGTAGAACTCTTCTTTATTCGTATGGGACCCTATCATTTCTTTCCATCAAATTTTGTCTAAAAAATTCTTTAATAAGACCAAGACATTTAAAACAACCCGCCCTGTCGCCGTACAGGATCCCCCAGGGGAACACTGGAGACGTTAAACCCGGAGAGAGGGAGATAATTCTATAGAGAAAACAACCCGCCCCTCAGCTTCCCAAGGGACAATACAATACCAAAACAGAAAAAAAACTGAGAGAAAAAAAATGACATTAACGTAAAGTAGATAATAATGACTAAGAGGATTGTGTTTACCTTTATGTAAAGGGACAATTTGAAAGCGTCAATCTATCGCCACAGGCTCTCTCTCTCTCTCTCTCCTCTCTCTCTCTCTCTCTCTCTCTCTCTCTTTCTCTCTCTC
>RQTK01000504.1:149043-164739 GCA_003991915.1 Elysia chlorotica
CCACTACCTCTCTTGCCTATAGAATGGGGCGTCTCCTTATCAATCCAAAAAAGCCCAACCAGATAAAGAGAGCCCACGGGAAAAAACCGGATTAGACTCCCTCCACTTTATGCATAGCTTATTACAGATAACCTGTACCTAGCAAAAACCGTAATTAAGATAACCAATGACCATTCCAACAACGTTAAACCAAGAAACCGGTAGTTTATCCGGTTCATAATATATATCCTAGTCTAATCAAAGACAGTTAGCATCTACAGGCTTTGCGACCCACACCGCGCTATTGGAGGACGTAATCAAGCCCCTTATAGGTCCGGGGTGCGCGGTGGCCCTAGGGTAGAACGTGGGTTTTCGACGCAAAAGGTCCGTGGTTCGAGTCCTGGCGATTTCGCTCCCTACTGGTTAGATCGGTGCGAGTTTAGTGTGACCCATTGAAACAGGAGTCATGGTATCCCCGCCCTGTCTTGTGTGTGGCAGCACATACAATTGTCAGACGTTAGTATTAGGGCTCGTCCACAATATAGTCTATATAGTGCTGATGTTGGACGTTAAACCAACTTAACTACAACTACAGCTACCCTTATATGTCCGTAAGTTAAGGGTAGAAATAGAATTGTTGTAGATTCCCTTTCATATCGTCTTCTACTTCGCATTTTTCGCAATGGACGCCCGCAAAAACAATACCTCGATTACTTACCAGTACCAAAAACCGTAATAAAATATAACCATGACCACTTCCTCAACATACAATCAAGGAATCAATTCTCTATCCGTTTATCCGGATAATGGCCGAACAACTACAAAAAGTAGGCCAATATCCGGATCTCTGAGCCGGACGAAAGAAGGTGGGGAAGTGGGAGAGTGTAGTCGATTTGTATGTGAAAGGGTAAAGGTTGGGGAAGAGAGAGAGAGAGAGAGAGAGAGAGAGAGAGAGAGAGGGGGGGAGAGATTAGAGAGAGAGAAAGAGACTAGAGAGAGAAAGAGGGGAGAGAGAAAGAGAGGAGAGAGGGAGGGAGGGAGAGAGAAAGAGGAGAGAGATAGAGGGAGAGAGAGAGGGAGGGAGAGAGAGAGAGGGAGAGGAGAGAGAGAGAGAGAGAGATAGAGAGAGAGAGAGAGGAGTATAGCAAGCTGTGCGACATGAGTGATAACCTTTCGCGTTGCCCCTAGCAGCAGACGCCTCTGCGCAGTGCCGCAGTGAGATCTAGTGTCGCCCCCTGACGGCAGACTGGCAGGCAAGGGGAGAGAACTAGCTTACTTGGAAGCAAGGGCAGACAACTGGCTCGCTTGCTTGCTTTCCAAGGGCAGAGAACCAACCCGCACAACATAGTACGGTCAGCGCAGCGCCGCAGTGAGAAGAAGTGTCGCCCCCTAGTGGCAGACTAGGAGGCAAGAGAAGAGAACTTCGCTTACTGGATTTCTCGCCAAGGGCAGAGAACTAGCCCATACAACACGGTACGGTCAGGATCACACGATCAAGCAGCAGGAGTTGTGTGCTCATAGCCTTCGGTTCTGGACTTTTTTGGGAATCTTGTTCGGTAGGTGAGTGATCGAGTGATGCTTTTCTCTTTTCTCTTTTAGAATAATGCCAGTTTTCTGTGCCTGTGTTGTATATTGTCTCTTTCTTTGTTTGTGTTTTTCTTTTCAAATTGTATTGTTTGTTTTTTGTTTGTTTGTTGATGTTTTTGTTTTGCTTTGTTTTGTTTTGCTTTGTTTTGTTTTTAATTTGTTTTTGTTTGTTTTTTGTTGATGTTGCTATTTTCTTTTGGTTTGCATTGTTGTTGTTTTTTTGGTTTGTTTGTTTTTGTTTTTGCTTTTCTCTTTGTTTTGTTTTTTCCTCGTGTTAAAATTTTTTTTTGAAAATGTTCTTTTGGACCATCAAACTACCTGTATATAATTATAAATGTTGCAAGCATACGCATTTTACGTATTTGCCCACGCATTCATTTGGATTAACTGAGGATCGAAATTATTATAAAAGGACAAAACATTTCTTTCTTGCACAGAAAAAAGTGTTTAGAGAAAACACAGGGAAATGTTTAGTTTTGGAGGACTTTAAGGGTAAATCTATTCCATTCAGATGGCAATGATAATATAGCGTTCAAAAGTGTGTAAATTTAATTTAAGGGATCTTTGTACATAGCTATTTTATAGAGCAGTGACTCTTATAGATACATAATTTTATCTCAAATCAGTGTATCACCATTTCCGTTTGCGTTTTAATTGCTATAAAATTCTTCCGAAAACGATACTTTTTTATTTCACTGAAATGTTTATGATATCAATTCGATGAACACAACAGTTATACTTTCCCAGATCTGTATGTTATCTAACGTAAATTAGTTAAATATTTTGTTTATTATCATTGTTTGCCATTTAAAATCTGCATTCTTGATCAGCATAACAAATAAAGGCTCTTGCTTTCGATTCCCTCGAGTTAGAGAAATTATTCCGTCTTAGAGCTTTAAAATCCACATGTTTTTGCAAACAGTAAATTCTGGACTCTCACCAGCGTCTCATTCACGTTTTATGTCTTTCTTCTATCTTAATAATTTTTTAAAGTTATCTATAGACTTCTTTACCACTCTCTCTCTTTCTCTCTCTCTCTCTCTCTCTCTCTCTCTCTCTATCTATCTGTTTATTTAACCACCTATATTCCATCTATTTATCCATCTATTAATCCATCTTTATCTCCATCTACCTGTCTACCTATTTTCCTATATATCTATTAATATATCTTTCTATTCATATCTCTATCTACCTATGTCCCACTTCTCCTGCATAAACCAGACTAAGTTAATACGAACTATAATATATTATATATATATTTTTTGTTAATGTTTATGATCTTTCTCGCCGCATCGCTTGGACCTTCATTTCATTTTTCAGCTTGTGGTTTCAATCTGACGATATTCTCATTCTGTGTCTACCAACATAATAATCCGGCTCCTCAAAACATCTCATAAATCTATGGTGTATACCTCCGATTTTATTATCTATATTTAAATATCAATTAATTTTATTCATTATTATTTCTATATATCAATACAAAAATATCTATATATCTATCTATTTATCTAACCATCTATTTATCTAACCATCTATTTTTCTATCTATTTATCCATCTTTATCTTTATCTATCTATCTACCTATGTCCATATTTCCCAATGATATATCTTTCTATTTTTCTATCTACATATTTCCAATTTCTGCTGCATAAACCAGGCACAGTTTTTTTTTTTTTTTGTTTTTTTTTTTTTTTCAATATCAGGCAAAGTGAATTTTTTTTTTTTTTCAAATTTTTTATTTTCTTACGAACAGTAATAATTTAGTTAAACTGTTTATAATTTTTCTTTTCATTTCTCGCCCATCCTTCCATGTTATTTCCCAGCTTGTCGAGGTTTCAATCTGTCTCTAGCAACAGAACAATCCGCCAACACAAAAAATCTCATAAATCTACAGTATATACCTCCGATTTTAATATCTATATTTAGTTACCAACATACTTCACTGTTGTTGTTTTTAGTTAAATACCTTATTTCATAAAAAAAAAAATTCGAAAATAACATTTTCAATAAAATAATTTATTATCTTAAACCAACCTTCAAACTAAAAACTATTAATAAGCTATCTAAGCAGCTCGACTTCTGCTGCCTCCTTCTCTCTTAAAAAAGATTACTTTTGGAGTATCGTACGCCACGACCAACTTCCGTTTTCCGGTGTACATGTACAAGTGTTCCTCGGCATTCAACACTAACGGCCTATAACCACTCTCGGTCTATCAGTCTGTAAGTGTGTGTGTATGTACGCGCGCGTGTGTGTGTGTGTGTCTGTGTGTGTAGAGAGATATAAAGTTCTCGTATGGCACTCCAAACCTAAGGAACACTTTGGTCTTTACACAGAGCCTACCACCATCCTCTTCAGGCAGAAGGAGAAGGTGAAAAAAACCTGCTTTGGGTGGATGGACAAAAAAGGGGGGGGGGGGGGGGAAGAACGAGGGAAAAACAAAAAAGGGAATGGATAATAAGAGAGGTGGTTGGGAAGGAAGAGTACATTATATGACTTTCCTCTTCAGGTAAGGTCATACCTAGTTTTGGCTCTTGGCTCAGGCTGTAGCGGGTTTTGCATTGTAGAGACAGTGTCGTAATGGCACCTATACACCCACACACAGAGAGAAACAAAAGTACACAGCTTAGAGCTACATGCATACACACGTACACACTCACGCATTGGCCGTGCAGTATTTTTGGTGGATAATAATATATAGATAAAGATGAAGCCCAGATAAAGCACTCATCCCGAATTGTCCATAAAAAAAAAAAAAAATAATATATATCTCACTCCGAAAAGCCAGGTTGTTTCGGTGTAGCGAGATTCTCAGATTTATGAGAACCGAACCTCTATGGTGCTGGTCTACAATCCAGTAACTACCCACTGATCCACCGGCGCGACATATACAGTGTTACATACACACACACACACACACACACATGAGTAGGTGTATATAACTATATAATTAAACTTATAACTATATAATTAAACTGTGCCAGTGCACAAAATTGACATTCATATTCTATTGAGAACAAAAAAATAATCACGAAAAGAAGAATCCAACCATATGGGGTTATATCTATAAGCATAAATCTACGTATAGGATCTCTCAGGGAAACCTAGGGGAAGTTAAAAGCGGAAATAGCCCTCTCGCTCTCTCTCTCTCTCTCTCTCTCTCTCTCTCTCTCTTTCTCTCTCTCTCTTCTGTTGTTTTTTTAAAGAATAAGCTTTAGCATAGACTCGAACTCGAATCTCAAGACCCAAGGCCCCAAAGGCGTTAACCATCTAAGCTACATACCCTCCGAACACACAAGAATAGGTCTAAATAATGGAAATGGAGATAAAGGCATCTGGTGGGTACATGATTGTATTAGAATAGACTCTAGGCCTAAAACTGCTAACCATCGAAGCCACAGACACTCCGAACATACACAAGAATAGGCCTATATAATGGAGTTGGAGATGAACACTAGGGTACTTATGTATTAAAACATAGACTCGAACCTGAATCTCAATATCCCATGCACCAAAGCAAAAACCATATGCGAACACACACGAATATAATGGAGTTGGAGATGAAAACCCGGATACTTATGTATTAACCTAGACTGGACCCTGAACCTCAAGATCTTAGACCCCCAAAACCGTAAGCATCTGCGAACATACACGAATAGGCCTATATAATGGAGTTGAAGATGAAAACCCGGGTACGTGACCGTTCGCATAGACTGGACCCTGAATCGCAAGATCTAAGACCCCAAAAACGCTAAGCATCTGCGAACATACACGAATAGTTCTACATAATTGAGTTGTGTAACCGATGGAGCATCTCAGGTGGGTGGTCATTGCGTTACCTTCACCTGGTAAGTAGATGCCTCGTCTTAACGGGGCCCAGAGACGATAGATATGGGAATAAACATGTCTATCTATCTATCTATTTATCTATACCCCCCCCCTTTTTTTTCCCTCTTTAAAAAAAAAATGGAGTTTGGGCGTAAGAAAGAAAACATTTTCTTCGTAAAATGATGAAACCGCAAAGATTTTAGTATAAGCACATAAACTATATAAGAACTTTGCTTGAAGAAAAGAACAACAATTCTCTTTATAAATAAAAGGAATACAAGTCGTTTAGTAATCTCTGTTTCTCTGTTTATCTTTACCTTTCTTTGATATCGTTTTTGCTCTCGACTTTCTGTTTATTCGTAATAACCTTCTTGAATTATTTGCATCTCTCTGTCTATCTGAATCTACTTTTTTCTTCTCTCTGTCTTTTTCATTTTCTTCCCTCCCTCCTTTTCTCTCTCTATCTATCTATCTATCTACATATCTATCTATCTATCTATATATATAGACATAATGTGATTCCTATACGAATAAAGAAGATGAAACTTCTCACTAAATCTAAAGTGTCTCTGGTTCTATCCTAGAATTACGGATCCAATAAGAGATCAGAAAATATGATACTTAATCGTCCTAATTATGTCATTCATTCTTACTGTGCAGATCGCAAATCCTGCAATCTTCCATCTTCACCGCCCAGTCAGTCTTCATCATCATCACCCACTTAAGCAGGTTTTCTCTCCAATCCTGCACCTCATGTTCCAGTATTGTACCCACCTAGGGGCGCAAGTATAACGCTGTCGTAAGCTTACGACTCGTCTTTAGAAGTAAGAATAAGGAGGCTTACGACGAGTTGTAAGCTAGGGCGAGATTGTACTTACGCCGACTGCCCAATGTGCAGTACCGGTTAGTGGGCAGTGGTCAATATGCCTGTAAGATGCTAGATCTCCTGTTCATGACTGTGCGTTAGATTCCTTGGTTACTTTCACAATTATCTGTCTGTTAGTGGTTGTGGTCTCTACATCTAATGATTTTGGTATATCTGATTGATTTTGCACTCCAGTCTCACTCTCTCTCTATCTATCTATCTATCTATCTCCCCCCTCTCTCTCTATCTCTCATTGAATCTCCTCTCTCTCTCTCTCTCTATCTCTCATTTAATCTATTGTCTCTCTCTCACTAACTCCCCTACCTCCCTTTTTCTCTTCCTCTCTCTCTTTCTCTCTGTCTCTTCTCTTTCTCTCTCTCCTTATTATTTATGGGCCTATCGTATTGCAAAACGCATGTACTACTGTTTATAACTATCTCTCAGTAAGAATACAGAATACAGAATACAGAAATCTGTATTCATCCCTCAAGGGAAAATTAAAGTACACTCTCTTCATACAACAAACGAAATTGTAAAGTTTACAACGATATGAAAATAGAAAGGTAGAATTTCGACATAAAGATCAATAATATTATACATACTATATAAATCATAAAATCACAATATCAAAGCTGGGGTTATTGAGTTCTTGTTATTTAGCGTAGCTTTCCCTAACCTGCTCTCCGCGTATTATTGTTGTTATATTGGTTGTTGTTTTTTTCGTCGCTAGCTCATCTTTACAAATTATTATACAACTTTCAACTAATTCCTAGTACTTTTAACACGGTGGACTCTATTCCATACGTTATTCAACTAAATTTGAGTCTTTAAAAAAAAACTACTCCCAAACCAGCAGGCCTTAGATAAATTCTGCACTTTAAACACAATGATAAAAACACAACCGAAAAACACTGACACCTGTCTCTGGTATAGATCTGGCTCTGTGACGTCAGGACGCGGTAAAGAGCTTTACCTGCGAAAGATCATTGCAGGATACCTGTAGATGTTCAGTATAATGTGACCGGCTGAGACAGGTGTCATGGCATCCCCGCCCTGTCTCGTGTGTGGCAGCACATAAAATTGTCAGAAGTTAGTCTTGGGACCCGTCCACAATATAGCCTATATAGTGCTGATGTTGGACGTTAAACAAACTCAACTCAACCTGTAGATGTTCAATATAATGTGACCGGCTGAGACAGGAGTCATGGCATCCACGCCCTGTCTCGTGTCTGGCAGCACATAAAATTGTCAGACGTCCATCTTGGGGCCCATCCACAATACAGCCTATATAGTGCTGATGTTGGATGTTAAACCAACTCAACAACTCAACTCAACCTGTAAATGTATCGAGGGTCGTAAAGCACATTATAATTATGCAGATATATCTGAGTTTTTTTTTTATCAAGATGCTCCTGATTGTGAACGTTTACCTATGTGTTCTCGTAGTAGAAGTATGTAGTAGATGGGTCGTGCCATTAGAGGTAGGGGTAGAACCACCAGAAAGTGGTTGAAGTAGAAGGATAAGTTGTTGTAGTAGTAGTAGCAGTAGTAGTAGTAGTAGTAGTAGTAGTAGTAGTAGTAGTAGTAGTAGTAGTAGTAGTAGTAGTAGTAGTAGTAGTAGTAGTAGTAGTAGTAGTAGAAGTAGTAGTAATAGTAGCAGTAGAAGTAGTAATAGCAAAATAAGAGGCAGCAGCAGTCACAACAACAATATTAGTATTAGCTAAAGCAGCAGCAACAAAAACAACAGCAGCAGAAAAGATGTGATAGTTAAAGTATAAAGAGGAGGATAATCAAACTTAGAATTACAACTGTAAAGGCTTAAAGGTAAACTTTTTGTTTGTTATGAATATATAAAAAAAAATTCTTTTGTTTTTTGTTATGAATATTACTGGATTTTGCTGTTTATGAAAACAAACCTATTTTTTATCGTGTATTCTAGTCATATTCTCTGTTTATGAAAGCGGAAATGTTTGCCTGTAGCGTAAATCATTTAGCTATCTTGGAACAATAATAAAAGGGTTTAAAATAACAAACCTCCACCACCCCGAAAACTATGTAGATCTAGATTACCTTCCTAATTCCAGGTAAAGTGCACTTGATGTATCTTTAATCGATATAATCATATGTCATTATTTAAAAGTGTATTACATTAATACGTGGAATAATATATTCCCTAGCTTGCAAATAGAAAAAAAATTCTTGAATAATGTATTTGAAGTGTTAGAGAATGTTAACCCATTCATCCTTTATCCTCTCTTCCCGGCTTCTTAGATCGCCACAATCACACACACACACACACTCTCAGGGACTCACAACATTTTGATGAATTTACGACTCGTCTTAACATAATATTAAAATAAGAAAGCTTAAGGCGAGTTATAAGCTACCCATATATTGTACATACGACCCAAAGGAGAAAATTGAAGTAAACTAACCTGCGATGATAGGCAAAAACCTGAGAGGTCAAAAATGTGTAATATGCATGCTTAAACAATAACCCTTTGCCTCTATTAAAACAAGTACACATATTATTACTCTTTTCCTCTATTAAAACAAGTACACATATTATTAATGTGTTTATCTACTGCAACCGCTGGCGGCAGAAACAAAACAAAAAACAAAACAACCCCCCCCCCCAAAAAAAAAACACTGCGAAGAAGTTTTACGTGTATTATTGTTGTTTTCTTATCTGAAATACTTTTAAACATTACATATTACTATTTTTCAAACAAAATATTATGGACGTCTTGTCACAAACTTTTCCAGCATCGTGTCCAAGTTGTGATTTTGTGGAGATCTTTGGTCGAAAGCTTGGTGGATAAGAAGACCACTGGGTTACGAACCCTAAAATGTGGATTCTTCAGAACTTACAAAAATAGACAAATATCGGAAAAATGTTTAATTTGGGCGTAAGAAAAAAATATTTTCTTTATAAAATAATAAGACTGCGAAGATTTAAAAATATTTTCTTTATAAAATAATGAAACCGGTAAGATGTAAACAGTTCCCTTCAGATTTGTTCAATATAAACGAATAAACTTTATAGGCGCTTTGCTTGCAAAACAATTCAATTTATTAATATAAACCATAAAGAATACAATGAAGTCGTTTAGTAATCTCGGTTTATCTTTACCTTTCTTTGGTATAGTTTTTGCTCTCGGCTTTCTGTTTATTAACTATTACCTTCTTATATTATTTATACCTCTCTGTCTATCTGCCTCTACTTGTTTCTCTCTGTCTATCTCTTTTTTATTTCCTCTCTCCCTCACTCTTTCTATTTCTCTCTCTCCGACTCTCTGACTCTCTCTCTCTCTCTCTCTCTCTCTCTCTCCCACTCTCACTCTCTCTCTATCTCTATCTCACTCTCTCTGCATAAACTTTAAATCGTACTATTCATGTAGGGCTATTGTATTCCCAAATTCCTTTCATACTGTTTATACCTATCTCTCTACCTATCAGTATCTGTATCTTTCCCTCACCTGCTCTCCACTTCTTATTATTCCTTGTTGTTGATTTTTCCCTCACTCATCATCACAAATTTTTATACAATTTTTCACTTCTTTCCCATACTACAAACAAAAACAGCCTCCGTTTATTTCGCTGTTTAAGCAAGTCTGTGTCTCTAGTCTTTACAACAATGCTCCCAAACCAACAGGCCCTAGCATAGATACGCTCTACACTCTGAACACAATGATAACTGAAAACAGCCTTACTGGCACCTGGTGTAAATCTGACTCTGTGAAGCCAGGGCGCTGTAAACAGCTTTACCTGGGAGTCTAGCGCCCAAAGGTCATCGCAAGATACCTGTATGTGTATCGAGCCATTCGAGGATTATAAAACGCATACGGGAAGAGGGAATGGGGTTTTATTATAAAGATGCCCTTGATTGTGACTGTCTACTGTATTGTGCTGTCATAGTAGAAGTATGTAATAGATTAGTGGGAAAATAAGGGCAGGGTTTGTAGGAACGGTAAAAGTAGTAGTAGGAAGATTTGTTGTGATAGTAGTAGAAGTAGTAGTTTTGCAACAGTGGTAGAAAAAGTAATAGTGGTAGTAGCGGTAGCACTAAAACCATGAGTAGCAACAGCATCAGTAGTAGTAGTAGTAGTAGTAGTAGTAGTAGTAGTAGTAGTAGTAGTAGTAGTAGTAGTAGTAGTAGTAGTGGTAGTGGTAGTGGTAGTGGTAGTAGTAGTAGTAGTAGTAGTAGTAGTAGTAGTAGTAGTAGTAGTAGCAGTAGCAGTAGCAGTAGCAGTAGCAGTAGCAGTAGCAGTAGCAGTAGCAGTAGCAGTAGCAGTAGCAGTAGCAGTAGCAGTAGCAGTAGCAGTAGCAGTAGCAGTAGCAGTAGCAGTAGCAGTAGCAGTAGCAGTAGCAGTAGCAGTAGCAGTAGCAGTAGCAGTAGCAGTAGCAGTAGCAGTAGCAGTAGCAGTAGCAGTAGCAGTAGCAGTAGCAGCAGCAGCAGTAATATAAATTAGATTTTAGGAGAGGAAGACCACTGGATTCACTTTAAGTAGATCTGTAGATAAGTAATTCGGTGCCGCTGCATCTACAAGTCTACACACTCATACCCATAGGGTTGTTTTCAAAACTTTGTGGTTAGTCTCAACTCAAGATACCTGAATAAAAAGTCTTACGATGAGTAGTAAAATTCCGCGATTTTTGTACTTACCAAAGACTTGCATGACTCGATGGGAAAAATAAAGTAAACTATCTTTCGCCTGTGGGAATAAAATCTTCCCCTCTCTTAAAATCAGCACATTCATTATTGATGGGTTTACCTCCTGCACCTCCTGCACCGACCGTTGCACTTGTGAAAAAATTTAGCAAAGATGTTTTACTTCTCTTTTTATTTTTGGTGAAATATTATTTTATGATTAGTTAAAACAAAACATAATCTGAAATCAAATAAATCAAAAATGAATTTAGATCATCATCGCAATCATTTTTATCACCATCATCAATATCATCATCATCATCATCATCATCATCATCATCATCATCATCATCATCAGCAGCAGCAGCAGCAGCAGCAGCAGCAGCAGCAGCAGCAGCAGCAGCAGCAGCAGCAGCAGCAGCAGCAGCAGCAGCAGCAGCAGCAGCAGCAGCAGCAGCAGCAGCAGCAGCAGCAGCAGCAGCAGCAGCAGCAGCAGCAGCAGCAGCAGCAGCAGCAGCAGCAGCAGCAGCAGCAGCAGCAGCAGCAGCAGCAGCAGCAGCAGCAGCAGCAGCAGCAGCAGCAGCAGCAGCAGCAGCAGCAGCAGCAGCAGCAGCAGCAGCACATTATCGTAACTCACCATTGTTATTATTATAATTATTATTATTATTTATATTATAATTGTTTTTACTATTGTTGTTGCTGTTGTTGTTGTTGTTGTTGTTGTTGTTTTTGTTGACGTTGTTGTTACTGATGGTGATGTCATTGTTATCGTCAAAGAAGAAATTACCATTTTGCTTAAAAAATGCAAATCGCTCGAAACATTCAATACCTTAGGGGATAAAGGGGCATACGGATTCGAATACCAAAATATGGATACGCACAAAAGACAGTTCAATGTTTTAGATAAACTATGCCAAACTGTCTAAATTGAGAGTCAGAAAAAAAGCCGTGCCACATAAGATAATAAAGAAGCTCAAACTTTAAAAGTTCTTTTATGTTTTAATTGTGAAAATATTTACTGTATCTGAACCAGGGTGATATTTGCAACAAAAATGTTCTTTATGCATGATATAAACATTACAAGGAATCGCTCATTTCTCTCTTCTAATCTTCTCCTCTCTTTGTTATTGTTTCTGCTTTTGACCTTTTATTTATTCTCTTAAACTTCCTTTGGCAGTCTTTCTCTCATGATTTTTACGTATCTGCCTGTCTGTCTATATTTTTGTTCTCTCCCACATCTCTCTCACTCTCTCTCTCTCTCTCTCTCTCTCTCCCTCTCTCTCTCTGTCTCTCTCTCTCTCTCTCTCTCTCTCTCTCTCTCTCTCTCTCTCTCTCTCTTCCTCTCTCTCTCTCTCTCTCTCTCTCTCTCTCTCTCTCTCTCTCTCTCTCTCCTCAAACCTAGTCTTTATCAAAGGTCAGGCAGATCTCTGTTTTGTCAGGCCACCTCTGAGTCTGTCTTCAGGTGGTTCATTTGTTCCGAACAACCACATGATCGAAGCACATGTTCGTCAAATAGGAATGAGATTTCCTAAAATAGTTATTTCCCCTTTGTTAGAAGACATCTGCCATTTTTAACAAGCAGTAACGTCATCTTGTAGTAGATCTAAAAATTATTTCGGTATGCGAACTTGGGCCACAATTATAATGTCGTGGTAACTTACGACTCATATTAAGCCTTCTTATTCTTATATTTGTACGAGTCGTAAGCCTTCTTATTCTTATATTTTTACGAGTCGTAAGCCTTCACGACGTTGTACTTACAGCCCTTTATGTTCTCCCTTAAAGACTAAAATTAGCCACACAGATGAGTATGACTCGATGTATGCTCATTAATTACGAGTGTACTTAATGATTTTTACCGTTCAAAAACGTGGGATAAGTTTTGTTAGCAGTTACATTTACACAGACAATAGAAAAACTTACTGATTAGTTCAGCACTTCTGAGTAGACGACGTCATTTGAAAGATGGAGTTGTACTGTCTTACATTTTCTAAAAAATGTTTGCTAATCAGTACGTTTTTCTATTGTCTGTGTAAATGTAACTGCTAACAAAACTTACCTATTCGATGAACAGGGCATTGGCTAGTACTCACATAAAGGTGCAAAAATACGGACATGATAGAAACGTAGACCAAGTTTTTGGTCTTTCGTGCTCGTGTAGCAGACGGTGGGATACATCATTTTTTGTGTGCGCAACCGAAAGGTCAGGATGTACGCAAATAATGATGACGTCAAAAAGACTTGCCTCTTGTACAATGGAGAATAAAGTAGGTCTAGATCTAGATCTAGATGTCAGCAGATGTTTTTCATATTGTCTGGGGTGACGTGTTCTTATGAAAAATAAATAATCAGGAATAGATTTTGCTGTATTACAGGCGTTCTGATCTTTCTAATGTCGTATTGCCGAATCAGTGAGCCGTTTGTATAAACTTGTGTAACATTTTTCTAACACTGATAAACTTGCGAAGATTCTATATTGATCTTGATCTTTCGCATCAAGTTTAGGTATAGACGTTTAAAGTAAAATTGCATTTAGAACCAAAGTGAGCTATATCATTAAGACATTAGTTACAGTTAGGACACTTTCTCGGTGTAGTAGGTTTTTGGGGCAAACGAAAAATACGCATTAAGTGTTATTCTCTACTAACTATGATACTTAATAACTTATTTTTTTAAAAGTAGATCGCTGTTACCATTGTTTGTAAAAAGTGTCCACTTCAATCAATTCGTTGACTTTGCTTGTTATTTTGGGTAGCCTTGACAAAAACCTAAAGCAACAGCAACAATAGTCGGTTGGTTGGGTTGGTTTAACGTCCAACAGCAGCACTATATAGGCTATATTGTGGACGGGCCCCAAGACGGACGTCTGACAATGTTATGTGCTACCACACACGAGACAGGGCGGGGATACCTTGACTCATGTCTCAGCCAGTCATATTATGCTGACACCGATCCAACCAGTAAGGAACACAAAAGCCAGGATTCGAACTGGGGACCTTTTGCGTCGGAAGCCGATGTTCTACCCCTGGACCACCGCGCCCCCCACAGCAAAAATAAGCACCAGTTGACTGTTGTATGTTTTATACACATACGTTTATGCACGTACCTTATGTACATTTGAAATGATCGTATGTGTGTGTGTGTGTTTGTAATGTATGTACATTTGGTATGTATATGTGTAAATTTATGACGTAAGGGACTACCGTGATTTGTTTTGCTTGCCGCCGGTTGTCGCACCTGCTTTGCTGGAGTAGCGGGACCTTGCAAGGGGAGGGCACTGTGGTGCAAGGTTAGAGTAACTCCCCTTGAAATTATCAGATGGTGCTAGATTTAGATGTGCAAAAGTTTAGGTTGTAGCAAAAGAAAAATAAACAGAGAGAGAGAGAGAGAGAGAGAGAGAGAGAGAGAGAGAGAGAGAGAGAGAGAGGAGGGGGGGGGGAGACAAAAAAAGAAAATGAGAGGGGGAGACAAAAACGAAGAAAACATATGTGTCTGTCTATAAATAGCAATATTTGGTTTGCTTAACATTTCTACAGTTTCCTAATCACATGACTTGTATTTTCATACGGTGAAGGAGTCGTCAGAAGATTTTCGAACCTTGTGATCAGCCGAGAGCTCTACTGATCGATATACCATGTGTCTCATCTATCATTCTATCTTGATTGATTTTTCCAAATATCGCTAAGTTCTGATCAAAAAAAAAATATGGCGAGCATGTGTTAAGATTTAAATCAGATTTGTACGATCATTTCACTCGTCCTTTATTTATCCGAATTCGCTACCTACTGGTTGGAGGTATAATGAAGAAATTCCTATGATGTAACCGATTGAAACATCAGTGCTGGTATCCCCGCACTATCTATGTAGTATTGTCAGATGGTAGTCTTGGGACCCATCGTTTGAACTCAGTTTAATGTGACCGGCTGAGTCAGGAGTCATGGTATCCTCGCATTGTCTATGTGTGGCAGCACATAATATTATTAGACGTCAATCTTGGGTCCCGTACACAATATAGCCTACATAGCGCTGATGTTGGACGTTAAACCAACTCAACAACTATCCAAGACTCACGGAACCAATCAGCGATCCGGAAACTCCGTACATAAAGGGCTTGATTACGCCATTCCTTCTTGCCGCTAAATAGACCGCAAGGCATTGTATTAATTAATTGACACCAAACAATAGGGAAAAACACGTCCGCCATAGCGGGAGCTCGTACCACTGACCTCCTGCGATGAAGGCCAATGCTCTAACCACAGCGCTAACGCATTGTAAAGCAGATGACTGGTATATAGCGCGACGGCATTTAAAAACATTTTTATCTGCAGTTTCTTTACTGAAAAGGGAGAATCATTAAAAAATATTTGGTGTAGAGATTGGCAATCTGGACGTAAAGTAAACCGAAAATAATGTTAGGACTAATGGTCTGGTCTAACTATACTGTGAAGTTGTTATAGCGCTAAAGAAATAAAGTGTATTATTAAAATTTTAAAAAGGGTAGATTTATTTTTTATTCATATTCGCATTGTACACGACACGAAAGAGAAACTTATAATATGCACCAAGGTCTACTCCGCTATCATATCTTGTGTTGTCTACAGTCTCAGGTTTCTGGTGTTTGATGTCAGAAGATACTTATTTACAATGTGCAACGAGCGCACTTGGGCAAACACCACTGGATATATTGTTTATTATTATTGTGTCTCTTATGTGTGTGGCTGCTCATGTGTTCATTCTAGCTAGCTTTCTCTCTAGATCTATTCAGCTATGTATCTATCAATATATTTAA
>RQTK01000504.1:166334-168834 GCA_003991915.1 Elysia chlorotica
AAAATATCAGAATGTCTTGTGGAGAGGTCCCAAGACTAACATCTGACATAATTGTTTTTTCGGCTGCTTCTGAGAGACAGAATAAGGCTACCAAGACATCTGTCTCTGCCGGTCGCATTACAGGTCCTGCTTGGGATTCGAACCCGCGACACCTTATTAAAGATCGCAGCTGATTGCAGCACGTAGAAATGTCAGACGTTTGCCTTGATATCCCTCCAAAATATGTCTTACAAAGTACTAATGATGGACGCTAACCTCGACCCTACTTTAACAAAAAATATTGCGCTCCCTATTGGTTGGCTCGGTGTCATTTTAATGTGATCGGCTGAGACAGTAGTCATGGAATCCTCGCCCTGTCTCGTGTGTGGCAGCATATAAAATTGTCAGACATAAGTCTTGGTACCCGTCTACAATATAGCCTGATTAATGCTGACTTTGGACGTTAAACTAACTCAACATCAACATCAACATCTCAAACAGAAGAAAAACCAGCCTAGCGTGTCCATCCATTGCGCATGTCTCTCTGCGCCAATTAGCCAATTATCCGCGGCGCAGATGTCGTGGATTCAGAGTTGTCTCCCCTTGTTATATTTGAAAACAAATTTTCCCCAGGTGTGAGCCAGGGGAGAGAATTGTTCGTCCGTCAAGTTCAACGATTAGTGTTTCTGTATAAAGTAAGATGAAATAAAGTTAAGTTGGGGTAACGTCCAACATCAGCACTATATAGGCTATATTGTGACGGTGAGCCAGGAGAAAGAATTTTTCATCATTCAAGTTCAACGATTAGCGTTACTGTATAAAGTAAACTGAAGTCGACTTAAGTTGAGGTAACGTCCAACATCAGCACTATGTAGGCTATATTGTGGACGGGCCCCAAGACTGACGTCTGACACATTTATGTGATGCCATACACGAGACAGGGCGGGGATACCATGACTCCTGTCTTAGATGATCACATTAAACCGACACCGACCCAACCAGTAGGGAGAAAAATCACCAGGGCTCGAACCACGAACCTTTTGCGTCAGAAGCCAGTTTTCTACCCCAGGGCCACCGCGCCTTCCGAGCCTTCCGAGCCTTATAGAGTAATACTTATAACAGTATGGCAACGACTAGTTATTAGTTTTAGTAATTAACTCTCAATGTTTCTGTGTCAGTGTAACCTCCTTGTTTTCTTTACAAACGCCATCCTAGTTACTAGTTTCTTCCCTTAAGATAACTGTTCCTTTTCTTTTGTTACGAGTTTTCTTAACGACGACATTTCGCTCTTTCTCTCTCTCTTTCTCTCTCTCTCTCTGTCTCTCTCTCTCTGACTTTCTCTCTCTCTCGCTATCTCTATTTCTCTCTTTCTCTCTCACTCACTCTCGCTCACTCTCTTTCACTCTCTTTCTATCTCTCTCCCTTTCTTTCTCTCAGTCTCGCTCACTCTCTTTCACTCTCTTTCTCTCTCTCTCTTTCTCTCTCACTCACTTTCTTTCACTCTCTTTCTCTCTCTCTCTTTCTCTCTCACTCACTCTCTTTCTCTCTCTCTTTCATCCTCTCTCTCACTTTCTCTCTCTGTCTGTCTGTCTGTCTCCCTCTCTCTCCTTCATGTTTTGTCGACAATGTAATGTATTTGTATGATTAATGTGGGTATAATCTGATCAGCTGATACATGAGTCTTGATGCCTTCGCTCCATCTCTGTGGGGTAAAAAAAAAAATTGTCAGACGCCAATCTTGGCACCGGTCCACAAAAAGCATATATGCCAACGTTGGGCATAAAGAAACTTAACTCAATCACTCCTTTACAACACAAGTACCTTTGAGTTTTATTTCAATAACCTTCACACTCCTTCACTTTTCACTTTTAATTATTGTGATTGGTCAAAACTCCCATCTCCTCTTTACCTTTCTTAAAATCGCATCCTAGTTATTTCCCTCTTAAGACAGCTGCCCCCTATTTTTTACAAAGAACTACTTCTCTATCTCTCCCCGTCATGATCGTTAAAGAAGTTGTTTGTCCAATTTCGCCACATACTAGTTGTGTCGGTGTCAATATAATGTGAACATCTAAGACAGTAATCCAGATCTCCCCGCATTGCCTCTGTGTTGCAGCACGTAAAATTAACAGACATCATTCTTGGGACCCGTTTACAATATAGTATGGTCCAATTGGCTCTGCGACTTTAAAAAACTAACTTAGGCTAGTCACTCCATTACAACACATGTAACGAATAGTTGTACCTCTGTATCTAGCAGCATGCCTCACTAATTGCCATCTAGCTCTAATGTCTTCCCCATCCTCTTTCTTTAAACAAACTTCGCAACCCTGGGTCCGTATGCAACTCTACATTTGCATAGTCAGTTTTATCGTAAAAAGCTCTCAGCGCGTTATGTTTGATGCAACCGCCTGGTCTACCGATTTCTCCAAGTCCTTTAAAAACACTACGGCTGTTGTTGTGGGGTTCTTGATTGCTTTTGTTCCGTTTTTTTTAACATATGGAATAACTTTTCATCACA
>RQTK01000504.1:173834-177227 GCA_003991915.1 Elysia chlorotica
CCCACATTCGATGAAAATCGTCATCTATTTGTTCAATTTCCACCACTACTGCTTTGGTCGGTTTATGTATAATTGACCATTCAAGACAGAAACCCAAATCTCCCCGCCCTGTCTCAGGTCTCGTCTGTGGCAGCGTTTAAAAGTACCAGACATAAGTCTTGGGACCCTTCCACAATAAGGCTATATAGGGCCTATATAGAGAATTCTCTATCTCCCTCTATAGAGACCCTATGTGCCCCAAATGGAATTCGAATTTCAAACAAATTTTTTGGCATTTCAAAGCACTAAGCGACTAATCTATCTGGTGCCACATAGATCAGCAATTTGTTAGAGTGTCCAGCACTTACCTTTCTCTTTATACAAAGACACACCTGCTGACCAGTAATCATTTCTGGCAGATCGCCTGGTTGATGGTCAGTTTGCTAACACACTGACTGGTACTTGTGCATGTATCTAGATTGGCACTCGTGTTATTGGGGCAGATTTGGACAGTGCATGCGGTAGTCTTCTTTGTTATCTCCTAGTTAATAACATTACCAAAACAAAACACACATTGGTGTTTTATAATAGAAGAGATATAACTATTATTATGTTGATGGTGAGCATCATCATCATTATAGTTATCTACAACATTATCAGCATGTAGCAACATACTCATCAACATCACCACAATCATCATATCAGCATCATCTTCGGCATCATCATCATCATCATCATCATCATCATCATCATCATCATCATCATCATCATCATCATCATCATCATCATCATTATCATCATCATCATCATCATCATGGTGGTAATTACAATGATGGTGATGATGATCTGTTTGCTACGATGCTGGTTTTTTAAGGTATACTCCTGGTGTGTGTGTGTGTTTGTGTGGGAGAGAAAGGAAGAGAGAGAGAGAGGGAGAGAGAGAGAAAGAGAGAGAGAGAGAGATAGAGAAAGAAAGAGAGAGAGAGAAACTGCGCCACTTGTGAGTTTATACCTTGATGTTGTTGTAGCTGATGATGCTGATGCTGTTGTTTAAAACTGGTACATCTACTTAGGTGTTTTTGTGAGAGAGAGAATGCGGCACTTGTGAGTTCATACCTTTATGTTGTTGTAACTGCTGGTGCTAATAATGTTGTTTATACTGGTATATTTACCCAGGTGTGTGTGTGTGTGTGAGATAGAGAGAAAGAGAGGAAGAGAGAGAGAGAGAGAGTGTGCCACTTGTGAGTTCATACCTTTGTGTTGTTGTAACTGTTGATGCTAATAATGTTGTTTATACTGGTATATTTACCCAGGTATGTGTGTGAGATAGAGAGAGAGTGAGATAGAGAGAGAGGAAGAGAGAGAGAGTGTGCCACTTGTGAGTTTATACCTTGATGTTGTTATTGCCGATGATGCTAATGATGTTGTATAACACGAGTGTATCTATCCAGATGTGTGTATGTGTGTGTGAGAGAGAAAGACACACACACACATAGAGAGAGAGATTGAGGGAGAGAGAGAGAGACAGACAGGCAGACAGAATGCGTCCCTTGTGAATGCATACCTTGATGTCGTTGTAGCTCATGATGCTAATGATGTCTAACACGGATATAATTTTATCTCCCCAGGTGTGTGTGTGAGAGACTGCACCCCAGTATAAGGCTCCCAAGTCACCATGCCTGAGAGAGAGAGAGGGAGAGAGGGAGAGAGAGAGAGAGAGAGAGAGAGAGAGAACGCAACAGGCAGGATTCGAACTCGGGACCTTTTGCGTCGGAAGCCGATGTTCTACCCCTGGACCACCGCGCTCCCCGATGCTAATGATTATGTTAACTCTATGTCCCCAGGTGTGTGAGAGAGACTGCACCCCCGTATAAGTCTCCCAGGCCATCATGCCCAAGAGAGAGAGAGAGAGAGAGAGAGAGAGAGAGAGAGAGAGAGCGAGAGAGAGAGAATGCGCTTCTTGTGGGTTTATAACTTGCTGTTATTGTTGTTGCTAATGATTGGGTTGGGGTTGGGTTGGGGTTGGTTTTAACGTCCAACATCAGCACTATATAGGCTATATTGTGGATGGACCCCAAGACGGGCGTCTGACAATTTTATGAGAGAGAGAGTGCGAGAGAGAGAGAAAAAGAGAATGCGCCAGTTGCTGTTGTTGCTAATGATTATGTTAACTCTATCTCCCCAGGTGAGTGTGAGAGAGACTGCGCCTTCGTATAAGTCTCCCAGTTCACCATGCCCGGCCAAACGGTGCATTATGTGGGCGGCACGAAACACTTCGAGTGCCGGGTCAAAGGTCACCCGCGGCCCTCCATCCGGTGGTTCAAAGACGACGTGGAGATCACGGACTGCGCGCGCTACCACTTCGGCCACGCCCACGACGGCGTCATCTCCATGGTGATAGAGGACATTGCGCATGAGGACGAGGGGCATTACAGGTAAGGGAGGTTACTACAACCAATACTATGGCTTTCTTGGTTATATATATATAGAATGGAAGGAAAAGATATTAATATTAGTATTGATTCAATAATTTTACACGATCACGACGGCGTCATCTCCATGGTGATAGAGGACATTGCGCATGAGGATGAGGGGCATTACAGGTAGGGGAGGTCACTACAATCAATACTATGAGATTCTTAGTTATATATATAGAATGGAAGGAAAAGATATTAATATTAATATTGATGCAATAATTTTGCACGATCACGACGGCGTCATCTCCATGGTGATAGAGGACATTGCGCATGAGGACGAGGGGCATTACAGGTAAGGGAGGTTACTGCAACCAATTAGTATGACATTTTTGGTTATACATATAGAATGGAAGGAAAAGATATGAATATTAATATTGATGCAATAATTGTATACGGGCACGACGGCGTCATCTCCATGGTGATAGAGGACATTGCGCATGAGGATGAGGGGCACTACAGGTAGGGGAGGTTACTGCAATCAATACTGTGACTTTATTGGTTATATAAAAAGAATGGAAGGAAAAGATATTAATATTAATTTTGATGCAATAATTTTATACGGGCACGACGGCGTCATCTCCATGGTGATAGAGGACATTGCGCATGAGGATGAGGGGCATTACAGGTAGGGGAGGTTACTGCAATCAATACTGTGACTTTCTTGGTTATATAAAAAGAATGGAAGGAAAAGATATTAATATTAATATTGATGTAATAATTTTACAAAAAGAAAGGAAGAAGATATTAATATTAATAATGATGTAATAATTTTACAATAAGAACGGAAGAAAAAGATATTAATATTAGTATTGATGCAAACAATTTTACAAAAAGAAAGGAAGGAGAAGAGAGTATTGTTGTTGTTGTTGTTGTTGTTGTTGTTGTTGTTGTTGTTGTTGTTGTTGTTGTTGTTGTTGTTGTTGTTGTTGCTGTTGTT
>RQTK01000504.1:195632-205711 GCA_003991915.1 Elysia chlorotica
ACCTACATACCTACCTACCTACACACCTAACTACATACCGACCTACCTACCTACCTACATACCTACCTACTTACATACTTGCCATTATATCTGCCTATTTCTCTATATCTCTTTTCGCACCCTTGTTTGGTGTGCACACACTGCCAGCACATAGTTGCTTTTTTATTTTATTTTTTATTTTTATTTTATTTTGTGCTCCAATAGACGCTTTTACAGGAAAGCTCAGCTTGTAGAAACAAATAATTATATCCGTGATATTTCTCTAGCATGGTGTGACCTGGTTTTTTTTTTTGTTTTTTTTTTTTTGTTTTTTTTTTTTTTTTTGTTTAGGCATAAGCTTTTCTATTCAAATTAGTAGTTATCACAGAAGAAGGGTAAAACTATGAAAGACCATTCACGCACTATATCAAACACACGACACACCTCATAGAGTACACATAGTATTAAACTTGTACACCTATTAGAGTAAACATTTATTATTTTTAATTTTTATTTTTAATATTTATTATTGGGCATGTTTACGCTGCTATGTAAATATTGTATACACTCTAGAGACAACACAAAGTGAGCTTTAAATGGGGTGGGTGAAAAACTACGCGTGTTTATTTTTTTTTCCTTTCGTTAATATTGAAATCCAAAAATGAAAATGTAATTACAAAAAATAACTAGTTCTTTTTATTGTTGTTTTCATCTCTTTTTTTCTTTCGTCGATGGGTAAAATTGTACAAAAAATGCAATGTTCGATATAAAAAGTTAAAACTGAACAGAGATAGGCAATGTTTACCGAATTTCTTTTATTGATATATGTCGCTATGTCTGTTGCCATATTTATCTCTCCCTTTTCTCTCTCTCTCTCTCTCTCTCTCTCTCTCTCTCTCTCTCTCTCTCTCTCTCCTCTCTTTCTTTCTCTGCCCTCCCTCCGTCCTTCTTTTTCCCTCTTACCCTCAAGCAAAATACATGTTAAAAAAAAAAAAAGAAATCTTATGCCATTATTATACAAGTTACCCTCTTCCTTGTGTTCATGTACCCCCACCCCCAACCCCCGCTCCACCCTCTTTCCACCACAACCCCCCTCCACCCCGTATCTCCGTATTCACCCAGATACGTCCTCAAAGAGTTGGCCGAGACAGAGCAGGAGTACGTCAACGAACTCAAGACTCTGGTGGACGCCATTACTGCTCACGTCACTTCCGCCAAGCAGCCTCTCTCTGACACCATGAAGGCTAACTGTGACGCCATCTTCTCGAATGTGGCCGAGATTCTCAGCTTCCACGAGAAGTGAGTTTCGTTGAATTTAGATTTTTATGATGAATTTATGTTTTATGGCTTATCTTCGTATTATCACAAATTAATGATCTGTGCCTCCTCTTTTCCATTTTTTTTCATCTTGCTAGCTTTGAATATTTTTATGTATAGTTTATTCTTTGTTTTGGTTTTTTGTTTCGCTTCGCTTTTTTATTTTGTATGTTTTTACTAACTTGTATACGATTTTTCATGTAACCAGCTGTACATGTATGAGGAATGTAAAACTTAATTATCCTGTACAACTTTGCATGTACAACTGTTAAGATAAATAATTTTTTTTATTGTGTATGTGTTTGCTAACTCGTTGTAAACAATTCTTCATGTAACCAGTTGTACATGTATAAAATATGTTACACTAGTTAATCCCGTACACCTTTGTACGTACAACTGTCTTCGATGGTAAATAATTAGATTATCAAAATTATTGCATTGTGTTCCCCAATTTCAGAGTTTTCTTGAATGAAATCCGGGAGTGTATAGCTAAACCCTCTATGGTGGGAGCCACGTTCCTGGCAAGGGTGAGTAGTAGTTGTAGTTTGGTTGGTTTAATGTCCAACATCAGCACTATATTGGCTATATTGTGAAATGGTCCCAAGACTGACGTCTGACAATTTTATGTGCTACCACACACGAGACAGGGCGGGATACCATGACTACTGTCTCAGTCGGTCACATTAAACTGACACTGATCCAATCAGTATGGACTGAAATCGCCAGGGCTCGAACCACGCACCTTTGCGTCGAAAGCCTATCCAATATTGGCCCTATATTGTGGACGAGCCCCAACTGACGTTTGACAAATTATGTGCTTCCACACACGAGACTCCTATCTCAACCGGTCACATTATACTGAGACCGACCCAACCATTTCCAGGGGACGAAAATATGACAAATAAATACCGGACTACGTAAGCCGAAAATTTAAAAAAAAGTTCTAATTGTTCGAATCTGTCTTGCAATAGCATTATAAACCCCTGAGATCGCGACAAGTCGTCACTTCAGTTTTTAATATCTTATCTCGTTTCTAAAACTCTCTAAATCTTTATTATTTTAGAAATGAGATTGGTCGTTGTACAACTGAAGGGGCGAAGTGTACAGGTATAAAAGTCGAAGTGATAGGAGCTGCATGAATTGTATGACGGGGCAACAAATAAGTGTACCCATCTACAAATTATGACGTCTGAAAAGCCCAAGGTTGGTTCTATGTATCTTTACATTACGTTGAGGAACCAATTTCTTCACAACGATTTAATTTTTCTCGAGATAGGAGAGTCTACCTATTCCTTGTTGAGCGATACGCGGCCCAGAAAAAAATTTTCTCACCTAGAATAGAACCCAACACCTTTAGAATGGTAGCTCAATGGCCTAACTATTCACACACCGGCACCTCTCACACTGTTATTATGTCGTCAAGGTGCCCTGAAAACCCTGTTCAAAGAGGGGATACACTAATAATGTAGACATAAATTATATATCATAAATATATAGATCTCCAATAAATCTGGCAACTTAAGTAAATAATTAGTATTATTTGTAAGTGACCTGCCCTTGACAAGCCGTTATATATAAACATGTGTTTTCTAAGATGGCTGCTGTATCTTTTTTCTGTTGTTCAAACATTGACCCTGAATGTTTGTAAACGCGAACATATAACAGGTAACAGCGAAGAAGGAACCTCGAACCTCTTGCTCGTCGTTACAGAGCGCTACCCGCTAAGCCATATGGCACTCCGTCTGGCAAGGGTTAAGAGATACATTTTTTTCTTAGGACACTGTTTTACTGGAAATTACTTTTTGTATGCTTGAGATAAAAAAAACACAAGTGTAATCGCATATTATTAGTGGATCAAATTTACCTTTTTACCCAATTCTTAATTATATCATCTTTTCATACATGTTTCATTTCTTCATCGTCTAATTTATGAGTGTGTTTCTCATGAGATGTAGCTTCTAAACATGATTATTGTATAATAACTGACTTTGCAATTCTGTTAGAAACTAACCATGACCTTGACCCTGACCCTAATTGTTATTGTACCTTGGCCTTTAACCTTGACATTTGACCTTGACCTTTGACCTATATTCTCAGCAAACCGAGTTCGGGCAGTACGGACAATTCATGGGGACAAGGGAGGCCGCGTCATTCCTCATGGAATCCGAGGAGGTTAAAGCTTTTCTCAAGGTTTGTTTTGTGTATTATATTATTTGTTTTTGTTGTTTAACATCTTCATCACTCTCTAGGCTATATTGTGGATAGTTCCAGGAATAACTGCCACACAGTGACTATGTGGAGATACCAAAACTCCTGTCCCAGCCGATCACATTTTACAGACACCGACCCAATTAGTGGACGAAAAAATTCAGAAAAATATATTTAACCGATCGTGTTGTTGTTGTTGTTTTTTTTTCAAGATAAATTGTATTTAAAATCATTTATGTAAACTGCATTTTTTAACTATCTTGACATCTGGCAGTTGTGATTTTAAATATTGAGTATTAAGTTACAATACCATTTCTGGCACTTTCAGGAGATGGGGAAAACGTCTCTGGAATCCCAACACGCCGTGTTCGACCTGCTGAAGAAACCCCTGGACAGATTCAAGATGTACCAGCTTCTGATCAAGGTTGGTCAATCCGTCTGTTTCTGATGACTTTGTTAAGTTGACTTGAGTTGAGCTTGTTGTTTAACGTCCAACGTATAAAGTATTTGGACTATAGTGTTGACTAGTCTGAAAAACTAACGTTTGGCAATATTAGAGAGAAAAGAGGGGGAGAGGGAGAGAGAGAAAGAGAGAGAGAGAGAGAGAGAGAGAGAGAGAGAGAGAGAGAGAAAGAGGGGAAAAGAGAGAGAGAGGGATAGAGAGGGGGGAGGGGGATGCCAAGACAGTTGGTCACACTATGAGGGCACCGACCTGAGAGGTCATATAGACCTGTAGGGGACGAGATCAGACAAACAAAATGAGCCAGTTCTCCCCATACCTGTTTTGGTATATTTACTAAATGGCATTAAGAAATGAATGGACTTTTTATATTTTCAAGTATCTGGGTTGTTGTTGTTGTTGAGTTTGTTCAACATCTAACATCACCACTATTTAGGTTATAGTGTGAACGGGCTCCAAGACTGACGTCTGACAACTTTATGTGCTGCCACACACGAGACTGATTGCGGATACCATGACTCCTGTCTCAGCGGTCACATTAAACTGACACCGATCCAACCAGTAGGGGGCGAAATCGCTAGAGCTCTAACCATGAACCTTTTGCGCCGGAAGCCGATGTTCTACCTCAGGGCCACCGCGCCTCCCAGATAGAGAGAGAGAGAGAGAGAGAGAGAGAGAGAGAGAGAGAGAGAGAGAGAGAGTACAGGTCTTGCGATAAAGTGGGGACCATAGTGAAAACTAAGACGATAGATAAGTTGTTATGCACCGGCGTCAATCATATATCTATCTTTTGCGTCGGAAGCCTAAATTTTCAATTAATCCTAATGTAGTGTTTATTTAATTTACCTCGATCAATTTATTTCTTGCCCCCCCCCACACACACACACACACCTCCTACTCCCAGGACGTTCTTCGCTACTCAGTACGAGCAGGTGAAGATCCAAGTGACCTGGAGAGCGCCATTGCCATGTTGGTTGCCATAGAGAAGTCTGTGGCCAATCAGAAGCTGCTGGGCTGCTTGGAGAGCTCGGAAGGGGACGTAACTCAGCTGACTGGGCTAATCAGACATGTAAGTGTGTTTTTACTCAGTTGTTCCCACTTTTATCTATTTCTTAGAAAGAGCGAGCAATCCAATCATAGTTTTTCAATCCAGTTTCATTTTCGCATCATAGGATCCCCTCCCCTCATTCTCTATCACTCTCTCTCCCCTCTCTCTCTCTCTCTCTCCCTCTCTCTCTCTCACTATCACTCTCTCTCTCTCTCATCTCTCTCAATTTCTATCACTCTTTCTCTGTCTCCCTTTTTGCCTCTCTTTGTATCTCCTTTAATTTCTCTATCTTCTGTCCGTCTCCTTTCCCTCTCTTTCTTTCTTTCCCGCTATCTCTCTGTCTCTATGTCTCTGTTTTCCTTTACCTCCACCCTTTATCTCTCTCTCGCCCCCTGACTCTTTTACTCTCTATCTCTCTCTCTCTCTCCCTCTCCTTCTCATTCACCTTCGGCATGGACGAAGTCCTAATAGGGCCTTCATCTACACTTTATTATCAACAAAATTTTTGTCTCCTGTTTCGTGTACTGTATACATGTAGCATCAGAGCCTATCTATAGATATAATGACACGTTTCTCAAAAGACTTCAAAAAAGATGTTCTACCCCTGGAGCACCGCGAGCCTCTGATAATGATGATGATGATGATGATGCAAACTGTTCTGGACGATGAGTAAAAATATCTAAAAATATCTTTCCCGCCTTTTTCAGGACGACATGATCACGTGGGACGGCGACGCAACCACGACCGCCAATTCCAAGGGCAAGGAGCGTCACGTGTTCCTGTTCAATTACAAAATCATCATGACCCGGAAGCGGAAACCGGACTCGACCTCTGACCAAGCGACCTTTGCCATCAAGTCGGCCATTGATGTGAGTAAGGCATAGAGCTATTTATAGATCTATGGAGTTAGGCTAGTGAGTCTGTTGTTGTACATGTAATCGTTATAAAACTAATGGTGGTAAGTACAACGTTGTGGTAAAAGGTAAGCTTACTAGTCGTCAAAAGATATAAGAATAATGAAGCTTACGACAATTTGTAAGCTACTAGTACTGCGACGTTGTACTTACGCTCTAGATATTTTTTTTAATGTCATTTAAAACAAAGCTGTCTTTAATGAGATAATCACCAGGTAACTTCAATGGATGCGGTGATACAGGGGACCAAACATGTTCCTCTTTATTCATACTAGTAATCTTATCAATATACATTAATATTAGTGACTTAGATTTTAGGTAAATGTATGCCGTTAAAACATTTGCACCAATGACTGCATGTCTTATTATACAATGGTTTGAATCCCCAAACTACCACTCCTTTTATCCCTTCCATTACTATTAATGCTATTCAGAAATGTAAGAATAATCTGAGATTCGAATTTGGACCTCTAGCTCAAGAGTCAAGAGCACTAACTACTGAACTATCTGGCGACCCCTCAAGTCCCAAACGCTGGGGCTTTTCATCATCTCGTAGAGTTCGTAGAAGGAGTTATATAGCTATGGTAAAATGCACAAACATGGTCTAACTTACGTCTTGTCGTAAACCTTCTTATTCTTATATTGTTAGGTCGAGACATAACTTGCGTCTTGTTTTGTGCATTCTACCCCTAGTGTCGTTCGAGAGAAAAAACTATTGATGACATTCGTATTCAAGGATTACGTGAATTCGGGAAAGAGTAGACTCTAAACTCTTTTTTAATCGAAAAGTGATTTTGATACTATACATATATAATTTCTTCTCTATAGAGATATCTCTCTTTCTCCCTCTCCCTCTCTCTACCTCTCCCCCCTCTCTCTCTCTCTCTCTCTCTCTCCCTCTCTCTCTCTGTCTCTCTCTCTGGGTTAAAAGTCTCCCATGTTCCCCTCTCTCTATACCTCTCTCCTTCTTTCTCTACCTATCCCTCCCTCTCTCTCTCCGCCCTCTCACTCTCTCTCTCTCTCTCTCTGGGTTAAAAGTCTCCCATGTTGATAATAGAACATGTAGGACCATAAATAGATTTGCATGAAACAGGTGGTCTATTTTAGCATGGGACCAATATCATCATGTACTGAGAAAGTTGGGAGTTTTTTCCTTGCTGCTTGGGCAAAAGATTCTCTTTTCTCTATAGATCAAGAGAGAGAGTTATCTCCATCCCTCCGGGTTTTAACGTCTCCTATGTTCCCCTGGAGGACAGGCCCCAAGACAGACGTCTGACAATCGTTTGTGCTGCCACACACGAGACATGGCTCATGTCTCAGCTGGTCACATTATACTGACACCGACCCAACCATTTACAGGGGACGAACAAATAAATCTGCCGATCGTGGGATTAGATCCGCAGACCTCCTGATATAGAGACCAACGCTCTACCGCGTGAGCCAGTTCGTTCCCAAAACGATTCGCTTTTGTTTGAAGGTGAACAGTAATAGAACAGGTTAACGTACCTGTGGAGGTCGGTTGGTCAAGGAGAATTACCTTTCATTATCAGGTTTTGGGGGTATGGGCTAAGATCTAGAGAGAGAGAGAGAGAGAGAGAGAGAGAGAGAGAGATGGAGAGAGAGAGAGAGATAGAGAGGGAGAGAGAGTGAGAACAACAGCGATAGAAAGAGAGGGGGGAAGCAAGAGACAGATATAGAACAGAGAAAAAGATAGAGAGAGAGAAAGAGAGGGGGATAGCAAGACAGATAGATAGAAGAGAGAGAGATAGAGAGAGAGAAGGACTGCTCTGTTTATCCGTTTGTCTGTTTATCTCTTTGTTTATCTGTTTGTCTGTTTATCTGTTTGTTTATCTATTTGTCTGTTTATATGTCTGTCTGTTTGATTGCCTGTTTTTCTGTATGTCTATCTGTCTCTGTTTTTCTCTGTCTGTCTCTCTCTCTTTCTCTCTCTCTATCTTTCTCTCTCACTTTCTCTCTCTCTCCATGTATGCATGTCTGTCTCTATGTATGTATGTATTATATGTGTATGAGATAGAGCGTGGATACCATGACTCCTGTCTTAGCAAGTCACATTATACTGACCCTTAAAAGACAAAACCAGACCAAAAAAATTCTTTGACTCATCGTGGGTTTCGAGCCAGGGTATCTCTATATTTTACACCAACGCTCTACCACCTACACCAGTTCGCCCTTCTCAGAGGAGAACTTCGCTAATTTCATCTATCCAACACAGAAAGAGAGGCGGCTAGTCCTTTGATCTTAAGCTTACCTGGGAAAGCCAACGAGGAACACGGAGAATCAGATTTCTATGATCTTAAGTACAACGTTGGTGTAAGTTTACGCCTCTCTTAAGATATGAGGGAAAGAAAGCTTACGACACGGTGTAAGCTACCACATGTTTGTACTTACGATCCACAGTGTTTAGCTGCCTGGGTGTACCTGTGGGTATTTTCTCAACTCTATCATCGATAAATACTACCATCATTATCGCTATTATCAGCTTAGCCATGGTCATCATAATTATTTAGGCCATCACACCTTCAAATCAGCACCATAGCTATGATCTTTAAATTAGTCGTCGTTATTACAGTGCAATACATCTTCCTAAAAAAACATTGTTTTGGTTATCAGCATCAATCTCTCATATCCTTTTCTCTTTCAAGATAGTCCATATTTTTTTCCGTCGCTGTTTCCTCTCTCTCGCTCTCTCGCTCTCTCTCTCTGTCTCTCTCTCTCTCTATCTCTCTCTCTATCTCTCTATCTCTCTCTCTAGCTGGTGTTGGAGGTTAAAAACAACTCAACTCAACAACTCTCTCTCTCTCTCTCTCTCTCTCTCTCTCTCTCTCTCTCTCTTTCAGCATCCCAGTCCCTAATAGTCCATTCTAACTTCCCCCTGCCTCCTCTAACCCATACCTATGTAGACTGTAGAGCGAACCAAGAGCCAAACATAATCCGGCACCGACGCTCTTCCTCACATGCTAGAGTTCTAACGACCGTCTATTCACCTATGTTTTGGTTATGTGTGCTTGAGCGCTCAAGGATTCTAACCGCCTTCTATTCACGTATTAGTCTTGGTTGTGTGTGAGTGAGTGAGCGTCCAAGTGTTCTAACTAACTCATCCAACATTTCGTCCGCGCCGGTTTGGGAAGGGTGAGCGGCCAATAGTTCTAACCGACGTTGAACCTTGTGTTATTTCTGTATATGAGTGAGTACTTACCTTCCTCGAACCCTCACGTCACCTATACAACTCACTCACTCAGCCAGCCATAGACATTCACACACGTGCACCCATACCTTGGCATCGCTTCGTTTCGCCGGTCTCTCTCTCTCTCTTTCTCTCTCTCTCTCTTTCTTTCTCTCTCTCTCGTGCACCCATACCTAGTACCTTGGCATCGTTTCGCCGGTCTCCCCCCCCCGCCCTTCACCTCGTGGCCGCTCTCCTCTCTCTCTCTCTCTCTCTCTCTCTCTCTCTCTCTCTCTCTCTCTCTCACCACACAGATCTATCGTCTATGCCGCAAAGCAACAAACGGTGCTTTTTCCAAGGCCTCTTGTATATCAAGAGGAAAACGGAGAAGCCCGATTGTCCTACTACCTTTACAATATTTTTTTATCAATTTGGTTTGAGAGTACGATTTTTGTGCAAAAGAAGTTTTTCATTCTTACATTCCTGTTAATTTAGGGAATTCCCCGATATTCATAATTCTGTATCTTCAGTGCTCGAAAAATGACCGCTTGGAGGTGATAAATTTAACTTTATGTGCTGATCATAAGATTGTGACAAGGTAAGCAGTTCCTAGTCAATGTTGATATTTTGTGTTTGACAAGTTGCTACTGATTTTATTGTCGAATTACGAAATATTTTCTTAACCTTTATAATAATGTAGTCTTTTTGTTCCCGTAATCTGCTATTCTGTCGTTACTTTTAACAATCCTTGCCAGGGCTAATGTTGATGATACTGACATTTTAATTATACAACTGCTACCAATTCTACCATTACAATAACTACCACCACCTCTGCTATTAGTACTACTACTACTACTACTACTACTACTACTACTACTATTACTACTACTACTACTACTACTACTACTACTACTACTACCACTACTACTACTACTACTACTACTACTACTACTACTACTACTACTACTA
>RQTK01000504.1:210034-225393 GCA_003991915.1 Elysia chlorotica
CCCCCCCCCTATTTCTCTCTCTCTCTCTTTCTCTCGCTCTCTCTCTCTCTCTCTCTCTCTCTCTGTCTCTCTCTTTTGATATCTCTTTATCTTCCCCATTCTCTTGTTCTTTTTCTCTTCGCCTCTCACTCTCTCTCTTTCTCTTTCTTTATCCCTCTCTTCCCCTCTCTCTTTCCTTCATTTCTTGTTTTCTCTCTCTCTCTCTCTCTCTCTGTCTCTCTCTTTTGATATCTCTTTATCTTCCCCATTCTCTTGTTCTTTTTCTCTTCGCCTCTCACTCTCTCTCTTTCTCTTTCTTTATCCCTCTCTTCCCCTCTCTCTTTCCTTCATTTCTTGTTTTCTCTCTCTCTCTCTCTCTCTCTGTCTCTCTCTCTCTTTCTCTCTCACTGTTTTTCTCTTTTTTTATATAATTATATAACCCTGACCCCATAACTTGCACCTCACAATGCCATGTCAAATGGAAGATGCTGATGATCTAAGAACTCCATCAAAATGCTATGCCACCAATACATCATATACATGTACCTGTAATGTTGGCAGCCCTGCATCCTGTTTTCTTTGCATTCTTTATTTTATATCCGATCTCTTTGTTTCTTGCTGTCTCACTTGATTAATGTCTATTTTGATTATAGTGTTTCTTATGCCACCCTCTGTGCAAACTTTGTTTACCTGTTCTATTATCAGTAGTATTGTTGGTTGATGTTTTTTTTAGATATTGTTTTGTTTTGTTTTGTTTTGTTGTTTTTTAAACTGTTATTTTAGGCAAATGGCCACAATATACTAGACTCTACCGATTTATTATAGGTTCAGCTACCTGTCTTCTACCCCTCTATCCTCTCTCTCTCTCACTCCCTCTCTCTCAATATCTTTCCCTCTATCCGTCTATATACTTTCTGTCTCTCTCTTTCTCTATCTATCTATCTATCTATCTATCTATCTATCTATCTATCCATCTATCTATCTATCTATCTATCTATCTCTCTTGCTATACCACAACTCTCCTTCTCTCATACCTTTTTTTTCTCATCCATAGTTTTTAGGCCTACTACAGCAATAATAACCAAACAACACCTGTCATTTCCCGGGTACCCCAGTACATTAGCTAATTCTCGCTTTATGTTTTTCGGGAGGTTTTTTGTGGTACCCCATTACCTTCTTGTATACCCACCATTGGCTGGCTTCAAAAAACTTGTTTACATGGCCTTTGATCTTCTGAAAAATTAAGGTAAAAAGTGCTCTGTGGTGCATAAGGGGAGAGGGGATGGTGGGGGGGGGGGGCGGTAATGCTGCGGTTAGAGCACGGAAGTCAATGGTTCGAGACTACCTTTAGACGTGAAAAAAAAAGCAAATCAAGATTGTTGATAGTTAAACAAACTACAGTGTCATAGATTTTATAGAGAGCATCTTGGTTGTAGTTGTTGAGTTGGTTTTGGTTTAACGTCGATCGTTACCACTATATAAGCCATATTATGGACGGGCCCCAAGACTAATTCTGAAAATTTTACGTTCTTGGACATACGATACAGGGCGGGGAGACTTGGACTCCTGTATCAGACAGTCACATTATACTGACACTGACCAAACCAGTATGCCTAGACTGCTGGTTTAGTAGGTGTCAGTATAATGTGAAAAATTAAGTACCGGGTACCACACTCTGGAGCGGTGGTCCTGAGATAGAACATCGGTTTCCGACGCAAAAGATCTAGCCGATTTCGCTCCCTACTGGTTGGGTAGGTGTCAGTTTAATGTGACCAGCTGAGACATAAGTCATGGTATCCCCACACTGTCTCGTGTGTGGCAGCACATGAAATTGTCAGACGTCAGTCTTGGGATCTGTCCACAATATAGCATATACAGTGCGGATGTTGGACGTTAAACCAACTCAACAACTCACCAACGCCACACTCTGGCGGCCCGTCGCCGTATTGGACCTTTATAAGACTTAGAAGACGTTAAATCTGGATAACGTTCCTGTAGCAAAAACTATTTTGTCCAAATCGCATCTTGAAGATCTTCAGTGAGCATTTAGTGATATTACCTGCGTTTAGATCACTAGAGCACTAATTACAACGAGGAAGTAAATAAGTCACCCGGAATATGGCATTTTTTAAAACAGTAAATTGGACGTCTAAATTAACTTCCTTTTTGTACTTAGTATCTCGTACAACAAATCTTCCAGTCTTTGGAAGCATATAAAATAACTTAATTCGTATTAGCCTGATATTTTTTCATGAGACAGCATGGTTACTGGCGTCGGGAGATAAAAAAAAAAACAATTGTAGAATCAAGCTCACCAAGTTGTCCAAATCCTTATCCACTTGACCATGCTATGTCCACTTATCCGTGCTATGTTCACTAATCCTTACCTGTTCACTAAACTATCCACTAATCCACGCCCTGTCCATTAATCCATTCCCTGTCCACTAATCCGCGCCCTATTTACTAATCCATGCCGTGTTCAATTATCCATGCCTTGTCCACTAATCCATGCCTTGTCCGCTAATCCATACCTTGTTCACTTATCCATACCGTGCCCACTTATCCATATATTGTCCATTAATCCATGCTTTATCCACTTATCCATGTCTTGTCCAGTAATCGCTGCATTGTCTAGTAATCCGCTAATGTATGCCCTGTCCACTAATCTATTCACTAATACACGCCCTGTCCGTTAATCCATCTAATCCATATCATCTCCGCTACTCCACAGCTCCAAAATGTCAGGCTAAACGAATCTATCCACTAATCCACACCCTGTCCGCTAATCTATCCACTAATCCACACCCTCGACGCAATATCCACTAATCCACATCCTGTCCACTAATCTATCCACTAATCCACGCCCTGTCCACTAATCTATCCACTAATCCACGCCCTGTCCGCTAATCTATCCACTAATCCACACCTTGTCCACTAATCTATCCACTAATCCACACCCTGTCCGCTAATCTTTCCACTAATCCACGCCCTGTCCACTAATCCATCCACTAATCCATATCCTGTTCACTAATCTATCCACTAATCCACACCCTGTCCACTAATGTATCCATTAATCCACGCCCTATCCGTTACTCCATCCACTAATCCATACATTGTCCACTAATCCATATCCTGTTCACTAATCTATCCACTAATCCACACCCTGTCCACTAATCTATCCACTAATCCACACCCTGTCCACTAATCTATCCACTAATCCACGCCCTGTCCGTTAATCCATCTAATCCAATATCATCTCCGCTACTCCACAGCTCCAAAATGTCAGGCTAAACGACTCTATCCACTAATCCACGCCCTGTCCACTAATCTATCCACTAATCCATACCCCGTCCACTACCCAATCCACTAATCCAGCCCCTGTCCGCTAATGGATCCACTAATCCATATCATATCCACTACCCCACAGCTCCAAAATGTCAGGCTAAACGACTCTATCCACTAATCCACGCCCTGTTCACTAATATATCCACTAATCTATCCACTAATCCACACCCTGTCCACTAATCTATCCACTAATCCACACCCTCTCCGCTAATCCATCTAATCCAAATCACATCTACTACTCCACAGCTCCAAAATGTCAGGCTAAACGACTCTATCCACTAATCCACGCCCTGTTCACTAATATATCCACTAATCTATCCACTAATCCATACCCCATCCGCTAATCTATCCACTAATCCACGCCCTGTCCACTAATCTATCCACTAATCCATATCACATCCGCTACTCCACAGCTCCAAAATGTCAGGCTAAACGACTCTATCCACTAATCCACGCCCTGTTCACTAATATATCCACTAATCTATCCACTAATCCATACCCCATCCACTAATCTACCCACTAATCCACACCCTCTCCGCTAATCCATCTAATCCAAATCACATCTACTACTCCACAGCTCCAAAATGTCAGGCTAAACGACTCTGTGGTCGGAGATGAGAGAAGACTGGAACTCGTCTACCACACAGGAGAGGTCGGGACTGGCGTCGGGACTGTGGGCGGGGCTGTGGGCGGGTCGGTAGAGAAGATCACGCTACAGGCCAGGTCGGTCTTCGCCAAGCAAGCCTGGGCCAGGGACATTCGGGACGCTCTGCTGGACTTGGGTACGTTGGTTGGTGGAAATAATAGTGTTATTGTTGTTGTTGTTGTTGTTGTTGTTGGTATTCTTTGTGGTGTTGTTTTAGTGTTGTTGTTGTTATTGTTAGTAGTAGTAGTAGTAGTAGTAGTAGTAGTAGTAGTAGCAGTAGTAGTAGTAGTAGTAGTAGTAGTAGTAGTAGTAGTAGTAGTAGTAGTAGTAGTAGTAGTAGTAGTAGTAGTAGTAGTAGTAGTAGTAGTAGTAGTAGTAGTAGTAGTAGTAGTAGTAGTAGTTGTTGTTGTTGTTGTTGTTGTTGTTGTTGTTGTTGTTGTTGTTGTTGTTGTTGTTGTTGTTGTTGTTGTTGTTGTTGTTGTTGTTGTTTTTGATAATGATGTTGTTGTTAGTGGTGTTGTTGTTGTTGTTCATGCATTTGTTATTGCTTTTCTTGTTGCTATGCTTGTTTTGTTTGGCTTTTTGTTTTTTGTTTGTGTACGTTGGTGGTATTGGTGGTGGTGGTGGCGCCCTTATTAGTGTGCTGGTAATGGTGATTGTGGTAATGGTGATGAGGGTGGTGGTGGCGATGATTGTGTTGGTCGCGGTGGTGGTGGTGGTGGTGGTGGAGGTAATGGTGGTGATGATTGTGGTGGAGGAGGTAATGGTTATGTTGCTTTCTTACTTGATCCGAATAGTTCTAATGTTCAAAATCATCACGAATTTATGGTGAATTTACTTCTTTCGAATTAATGAAATAATAGAGTCGATAACATCGTTTTTTTATGACTTTACATTTCAAGCACAAATCAGTCATAACAAAACTCCGTATAATCGTAATTATTACAATCAATGTTCTTTTTAACTGATCGCATGGCTCCCCAGGTGTAACAGATCCATACGCCATGCCTGACAGAGCGGTATATGTACCGGTGCTGAGCTGATGCAAGTGAAAGAGCGTTGGTCTCATAATCGGAAAGTCCCTGGTTCGAAACCTGCGACCAGTATGACTGGACAAAATGTATTATAACTGGTTGGGTCGGTGTCAGTGTAATGTGACCGGCTGAGACAAAAGTCCTGGAACCCCCACAATCTTTCGTGTTTCGCAGCAGGTAAAATGTTCAGACGTTATCTTTGGAACCCGTCGGAGATATACTTATACTAGAGAGTTGGTCTCCTAATTGGAAAGTCCCTGGTTTGGAACATACGACCAGACAAAATGTATTATAATACCCTACTGGTTGGGTCGGTGTCAGTGTAATGTGATCGGCTGAGACAGGAGTCATGGTACCACTACAGTCTTTCGTGTTTAGCAGCAGGCAAAATTTGCAGACGTTATCCTTGGAACCCGTGGGAGATATAGCCATACTGATGATGTTGGGCGTTGATATTAATTCACTCCGTCAGTACAGTTGTAGTTGTAGTTAAGTTGGTTTAACGTCCAACATCAGCTAATATAGGGTATATTGTGGGTGAGCCCCAAGGCTGACGTCTGACAATTTTTTATGTTTTGCTACACACGATACAGGGAGTGGATACCATTACTCCCATACAAGCTGGTTACATTAAACTGACACCGACCCAACCAGTAGGGAGCGACATTGCCAGGACTCGAACCTCGGACCTTGTTCTACCCCAGTGTCACATCCCCCAACTCACTCACTTACTAACCCACTCACTCTACAAAGAATATCACAAGACTCTCCTTTGAACCAACACAATCTGAAACATTCAAACTATATAATCATTACCGTTTTTTCTGACACCTTTCTAGCATCCCAAACTGGCGAGGCTGCTGGGAAATCTGAGGCAGCAGCAGACGATAAAGTGGAATCACTAGACGTGAAACCCTTCTTCAGTCAGGAGCTCACGAAGGTCGCTACAAGAGGTAGGTGAAAAAACTGCATAATTTATTGTACTTTTCAAGTGGTTTTACGTTCAAAAGGAATTTGGTCATTCGGTAGTCTGCGCCTAGATATATCCTCTTGTATGACGAATTAAGGAGAATTCCTCTCTTTATGGCACCCTCTCTCTATCTCTATCCTCTCTCTCTCTATCTCTCTCTCTCTCTCTCTGTCTGTCTGTCTGTCTCTTCATTTCTCTCTCACGTTCTCTCGCTTGCTCGCTTTTCCACTCTCTCTCACGCTCTCTCTCTGTCTCTTCATCTCATTCTCAACCTCTCTCTGTATCTTCTATTATCTCTGTCTCTTCATTTCTCCATCAAGCTCTCTCTGTATCTCTCTGCCTCTCTGTCTTTCGCTGTGTCTCCTAATGTATATATTACTCTCTTGAAGCATCCTCTTATTCTCTTCCTCTTTTCGTCCTCCCTATCTCTCTCCGTGTAGCTTTTTACTTGTATGTCACACACACATTTTTAACGTGATATAAAACTTTTTTGATGCATCTAAAATAATTTTAAACAAAATTATGGTATTGAAGGCGTTGTGTTTTATCAAAATCTTTCGCAGCGCCGACAATTCGATTGTAAAAGGACTTGTGGAGAATTATTATGAGTAACTTCCCTTAGCTCTAATCGGTCCGATTAACGGGAAATAATGATCAACCAAAAAAAAAAATCAGCAGAAAAAAAAAGAAAGAAAAAAACTAGATCTGCCGTCTTCCTTTTGAATTTTGAATTGCTGAAGAATTCCGGTTGTGCTTTTTGTTTGATGCCTCGTTTTTTTTTTTGTTGTTTTTTTTGTTTTTGTTTTTTTCATTTTTTATTCGTATTTTGTTTTTTGTTGTTATTTTTTGTTAACCACCTTTCTAACATCTGTCCTTTGGTAGGCTTTTTTAATTTTTAGGAATGTTTTAAAACTATCCCTTTTTTCATCTTTCGCGCAAATTTTAGACAAAACTTGGAAGTTTCTATTGTTCCTCGATTATCAATCTTCGATATTTTGATCCAATGCCAACAATTCCTAAGATAATTAGGTGTTTTCTTTCTTCTCTCCGAAATAATTTATGTCTTAACACTGCCATAAAACTCTATGTTGGGGTATTAATTACATGCAAGTTTTAAATTTAGCAGACAGCAATTCTTCACCCCCACTTAGAGACATTATTTATTCACTTGCTATAATTATGTTCTCTGTATCGTGTATAAATTATAAATTATTGTTCAAAATCACAAACAATCTACTTCCAGATCCTTGCCTCCTTATAATTACCTGATGCTTTTACGCTCTTAAGAGAGCTGAAACTTTCTTATTGTACAGCAGGAGATATTGGTAGAGCTAGATTTAGATCTTAACACGAACTCTAAGCTTCGGTCTACCAATTGGAAACTCCTCCATTCGAAACTCACGATCGTTCAGAAATGTATTCGTTCTATTACTTCCACTACTGGTTGGATCGGTGTCAGTATAAAGCTACTGGCTGTAGCAAAAATATAAAAATATAAAATAAACCTTAATTTGACGTCACGATGTAGCGTTTTTATAACCAACCTGTAAAACAGGTAGATCTTAACACGCTTGAATATAGAGCCCAGAGAGAGAGAGAGAGAGAGAGAGACAGAGACAGAGACAGAGAGAGAGAGAGAGAGAGAGAGAGAGAGAGAGGTAGAGAGAGAGATGCACTTATGCGACGTGGAATCATAACACTTATCCACCAGGTAGCGCATCAACAGAAAAGGTACAGGTAAGGATGAAGTAAGAGGAGAAAAGGATGAACATGTATAAGAGTATTAAAACCTTGTCCTTACCTAGGGATATCTATAGTTTGGCAATAATGAGGTGAAGTTACACAAATGGCGAAAGGCACTGAAGTCAATTCCGGCCTTAAACTTTGACGTCATAAGCTGCCTCTAACGCAACACATCTATAATAACCAGGGCTGTAGAAAAGAACAGCCCAAGCAGGTGAAAAGTCAATTCCGGCCTTGAACTTTGACGTCATAAGCTGCCTTTATCGCAACACATCTATAATAACCCGGGCTGTAGAAAAAGAACAGCCCAAGCAGGTGAGAAGAAAGGCAACTGAAATGGTGAACTGGGGTATAATTATGTGTATTGCCTGGGGTGTAGATTGTGGAGGCTTTGCGATATACACAAAAATAATAGATGACGTATTAATGACCCTCAGCATAGGAATTTTTTTTATTCGTCGGCTGGTTCCTTTAAGTTTAAAACCAAGATGGAGATATGATTGGAAGACAGTGCAGATTCTCTTGACTATTTATTCGTCGACTGGCTCCTTTAAGTCCAAGATGGAATTATGATTGGGCGACAGTTCATATTCTCTTAACTGTTTATTCGTCGACTGGTTTCTTTAAGTCCAAGATGGAATTATGATTGGGCGACAGTTCATATTCTCTTAACTGTTTATTCGTCGACTGGTTGCCGGCTGAGGACCCTCTGGTTTTGCCTGTCATGCAGAAACGCTGCTGAAGAAATCGCTCTGGGGCGAAGCTGCGCCTGGCATGGTGCCATTTGTCTTTGTCCAATGCTCTGAGGACTTTGCCTATGAAGAGCGAATGTCCGCACGGAATGACTGTGGGTGACATCGGCTGTTGCTGTGAGTTTGAGCTGCCACTGCAGGCGGCCCAAGACCTGCTGCCGAAGCTTTCTGCTGGCCATGAGTATGGTCAAACAATGGGTTCAACTTCTTCTTTGTTCTGACCAGCTGGATTCAGTTAATGATGGTTATGCTGAAAATATAATCAGTTATAGTGTTCAGTTTAAAATTTTATCAGTCTGTCTTGCATTGTTATCATCTTCTTTATTCTGAGAAAAGTTTCAGTTGAGGACGGATCTACTGAAAAGGTCATTCTGTTCCTCAGTTTGAAAAATTTATGTATTACCTTTTTTACGATTTTGGGCAATTAAAGTCTTTTTGTGAAAGTGAAGGAGTAATTAATATTTGATATATATGTGTTGATGATGATGGGTTGGTTTAACGTCCAACATCAGCACTATATAGGCTATATTGTAAACGGGTACCAAGACTGACGTCTGACATTTGTATGTGCAGCCACACACGAGGCAGGGCTGGGATACCATGACTCCTGTCTCAGCCGGTACACATTAAACTGACACCGACCCAACCAGCAGGGAGCAAAATCAGCCAAGGCTCGAACCCGGACCTTTTCCAGGACTCGAACTCAAACCTTATGCGTCGGAAGCCGATGTTTTACCCCAAGGCCGCCGTGCCAGGATGGAGCCATGATTGGACAGCAGTGAAGATTCTCTTAACTATATAGTCTTCTTTTCCGCTACGGGCCCAGCTATCGCAAGGCCTCCTGTAGAGGCTGGATGCACTTTACCTGGGTTGGGCTGGAACGCGAAGCCTTCAGAGGATGGGCAAGTTGCCAATCGTCCCACCACCACCAGCAGCAGCACCGCTACAGCCAGCCGCCTGTTGATAAGTTGATGTGTAGAGATGGGGAGAGTGAGAATAAGGCAGAGAGAGCGATAGAGAGAGAGGAAGAGAGAAAAAATGAGATAGAGAGGGGGGAGATTGATCTATACATAAATAAAGAAAAGTTGTAGGGGTATGATAACAGAAGGAGAGAGAGTGTTTGAGAGAGAGACAGTCAGAGTGAGAGAGACAGGGAGAGAGACAGGCAGAGAGAGACAGAGAGGCTCTGAGATCAGGAGAGAGGGTTTGATGGGGAGAAATGTGAAGAGACTTAGAACTTGCTAGAGAAAAGGGGGGGAAAAGATAACATAAGAGAGAGGGATAGAGGGCACAGAGAGAGATAGAGAGAGATTAATAGGGAGAGAGGGTAAGATGGAGCGCTTACTGTAAGGAATGAGATGGAGAAGAGATAGAGAGCCCCCTGCTACCGTTTTACCTGGAACCTGTGTTGGTATGAAGGTGAGTTTTGCTTGGCACCAACCTAGAATCTAAACCTACTCACCAAGGAGTTTCGCCAGCCCCTGTCGGCTGGGCTGTGAGATAAGTTTGAGCTAAACACGGGAGCTAAAACACTGGAGCTAAAACACTGGAGCTAAACACGGGAGCTAAACACGGGAGTTTCAAACATTGGAGCTAGATATAGATCTGATCTGGATCTTTCTCTAGCGGGCTGGTTGGCCAAACAACACACACAGTACTCCAACTCCAATGATCTTAGCGGCTCTGGATCTAACAGTTTCGATCTTCCTCTTATTGTGTTTATAGAAAGGTTAGTTTTAACGGTAACACTGTGAAAGACTTTTAAAGTGAGGCTTCTGTACGATAGTTAAGTAAACCTTACTATGTTGAAGTTGCCTGAGGAGCTAATGGTATTTAATGTCAAATTCGGAAAACGGGTGTTTTCTCTTTGCGTCCGAAAACTATCGCCTATTGCAGTAAGTGCGTATGTTATCTTTGATTATTCACGCAGTTTTCCAGAGAATTGCACACGGAATCATGAGCTCTAGCTGAGATTCGACCCTCAGACGTACCACTCGTTAGTTCAAAGCACTACTAACTGAGATGCCGATTTTTAAGATATTATAATATAAACCTTTATCATCCCATAGGGACATTTTTCTCGATCGTACAATAATACATTTAATACAATAATTATCACAACATCAGTTGTACATGTGTGATTTTCCTTGATCGTACAATAATACATTTAATACAATAATTATCACAACATCATTAATTTTTGCACATGTGTAAGATAAAAAATAATAAGGTTAATAAAATAAAATCAGCATTTTCCATTCACATGTAAAATTGTTGAAATTACACACTGCCAGACATACATAATTCTATTTAGAAACACATACCGCTTCAATCGTTATACAAAAACACACATACCCCTACTAAGTATGGCGTTGGGTTGAGTTGGTACCACGCCCAGCGTCAGCACTACACAGACTATATATTGTGGACGGTAATTGTGTATAGGAACAGATGGATAATAATTTCTTTGAGGATGTAGGTGGGAAAATAGTGCCAAACATGCAGAAGAAAATGTAATTATTTTAGTTGACTTCCTCACCTTGATCGGTAATGTTCGTTGCTTCATCAAATGTGACATTTCCAAATAAGTTGAAGTTCAGCGCAAAAGAAGCTCACACACAAAAGAACGTAACTACAATAATTTGGGTCATAGTGAGGCAGCCATTGAGGAGGCCCCGGTTTTACTGTAATCCTCTATCTGTTTACATTGTCTCTCGAGTTTGCATAGTAGAACAGTAAAGTTGTCCTTATGCATGATTAAAAAAAATATTATCTAATAACTATAAACGTCGTCAAAAAGTTTTGGATGAGAAAAAAAACGTCTAAATAATCTATCAAACCCTTCATGTGTATTATCTTTCTATATATCTATTTATATATGTATCTACCATTCTATCTGTCTATCTATCTCTTTCAACTCACATGAGTTTTTAATACTGTTACTGGTAAAAAATGTATCTCCGTTTCTTTAATAGCGAGCAAAGAAAACTGTTTTCCTCACCATAGTTGTCTATCTTTCTATTCTCTTTGGGTGTTATCCCAGTCTCTCTATCTCTTTCTCTCTCTCTATTTCTCTCTCTCTCTCTCTCTCTCTCTCTCTCTCTCTTTCTCCCTCCCCATTACCCCTTCCACATCTGCCTTTTATTTTGTCCATCCAAATTGATCCATATACCTATCTATCTATCTATTCTATCTATTTTTATATATATAATTATATATATTCACCGATCTTTCTATCTATAGATCTATTTATCTACACACTAACATACTGTTTCTTTTAATTGTGTGCTTTGTTTTGTTTTGTTTTTAATCCCAACCCAAATCCTATTACCCTTAATGTAAGAAACAAACTTTTACAAAACCGACACCCTTCTTTAGCTAAACTCCATTTCACAAAAAATTCCAGCAACAAATAATAAATATTTTAGCCTGACGTAAATGAAAGTATGGCTCTATAAACAAACTTCTAAAAAACAAACCCCATTTCGCAGTGAGTTATACCCCTTGTACATTATAAGTATAGAGGGAACCAAGACAGGTAGCGATCACTCTCGTATTGAGCAAAAATTTTGGGGTGTTAAGAGGCAGGGAGAGGGGGGGGGGGGGGGGGGGAGAAGATAGGTAGAAACTCATATGTATGCTAAACTCGATGTATTTTCGTGAGGTAGGCTGCGAATTTAGATTCTAGAACCGGCGAGAATTTAAGCGATTTTACAGTGTTATCTGACACGTGATAGAAGATGGACGTTCCGGAATTTAATGTGAGGAGGGTAGGAGGGAGTGCGGAGGCGGTAAGGGAGGGTGAGAGATAGTGAGGAGGAGAGGTAGAGATACAGAGATAAGGAAAGAGCAAGACTTTCCATGAGATATTAGTGTTGAGGTTTTAGATACGTATAAATCAGTGCGGTGTTGTAGGAATAGAATTGTGCTGTTAGAGTGAGAGAGAGAGATAGAGAGAGAGAGAGAGAGAGAGAGAGAGAGAGAGAGAAGGACAGACAGACAGACAGATAGACATGTTTCTATTTTCTTTTCTATGTTTTCTTTTTTAAACGAAGGTATGACATCAATGTCAGGTCAACCAAAGCCTGGATTAGATTGCCCTTAAGTTCTGTCGATTGGCACCGAATTAAAGTTTATTTTACTGTTGTTGGAGTGTCTGGGCCCGCTCTTAGAAAGGGCTAACCTGGAAGGAATTATACAGTTAATCTCTCTCTCTCTATCTACCTCTCTTTCTAGCTCTCTTCTGTCTCTCTCTCCCTCTCTCTCTATCTCTCTCTTTCTCTCCCTGTCTTTCTCTCTTCCTCTCTATCTTTACATGTTTCTCTCTCTGTTTTTTTCTCTATCTCTATCTTTCTACTTTTTTTTCTCTCTCTCTGTCTTTCTCTCTCCCTCTCTCTCTATCTACCTCTATCTCTCTCTATGTCTTGTCTTTCTCTTACTCTCTCTCTCTTTCTACCTCTCTCTATCTACCTCTCTTCCTATCTCTCTTCTGTCACTCTGTCTTTCTCTCTCCCTATCTCTCCATCTACTTACCTCTCTTTCTCTCTTTGTCTTTCTCTCTACCTCTCTCAATATATATATCTACCTCTCTTTCTGTCTTTCTCTCTCCCTCTCTCTCTATCTACCTCTCTTTTTCTCTCTATCTCTCATTAGGTGTTGATGGTGGTAGTGTCGCTTCCCTGTCCTTGTTATTAATTTGGTTTGATGATATTATTGCGATCGTTGTTTTATTTGTTTATTGTTTTCTTGTTTGATTTTGTTATTGGTTTTCTCTTGTTTTAAGGGGGGTCTCCTTTTCAGCATATTTCATTTATTAGAAGAAAAAAAAACGTCGCCACCTGAGTGTATTGTAGAAATATGAGAAATACATATGTTGAAACTTCAAAGGAAATAATAATAACATGTTGCTGTTGTAACCACCTCCAACAGTTAGGCTGATGCTTAAGTATGGCCTTGCTGCCTGTATAAACACTCAGCCAGGGATCTAGAGATATATACAAACACAACACTCACAGGTATGGTGGAAAGAGAAATAGATAGGGAGTGAAAGAAAATGCGGAAAAAGGGATACAGATAGAAATCGACGGGGGAGAAAGAGAGAGAGACAGAGAGACAAAGACAGAGACAGACAGGGAAACAAAGAAACAGACAGACAAACAGACAGACAAAGAGAGAGACAGAGACAGACAAACAGAGACACAGACAGACAGACATACCAACAGACAGACTGATAGATAGGAGAATCTATAGGCAGACAAACAGACAGACAGACAGACAGACAGACAGACAGACAGAGAAAAGAGAGCTAGACAAAATAGGAACAGCGACAGAAATACATAAACAGGAACAGAGAGAAACAAAGAAAGAGACAAATACAGAGAAAAATACCGATAGGCTTAAATACCATATTAAACACACACACCCCTATCATTAAGCACACCATAAACAAACACATACAAACCTATCAGTAAGGATAACATAAACAAACGTTCAAACACACGCAAACTTATCAGTAACCAACAAGTGTATATCGCCGTCAGACCAAATTAACCAGTTGTGGTGGTCTGGGCCACAGGCCAAAACCAGAAGTACAGGACACACTCAGGCTGTGTAACCACTCACCCTTGGAATCTGACTCTGACTCTGCCTGGCTGTTATACATGATGAGTAAACAATGCTGATGCTAGCCTGTAAGCCTATCAGAGTTCCGCAAACACGACATCACCAGAAGTTGCAGTTGAGGGTTTGTTTGTTGGTTGGTTGCATAGCGGCCAGAGTCAGCACTATAAAGGCTATTTTGCGGACGGATCCCAGGACTAACGTCTGGCAGTTCTGCCTGCTTCCACACATAGAAGGTGCGGGGAGACCTGGACTCCTGTCTCAACCGGTCACATTATTCATGAAACCCACTTAACCAGTATGGGGCGCAATAGGACAAAAATGTTTACCAATCTTGGGTTTCGAGCCAAGGACCTCCCTATTGGGAAACCAAAGGTTTAACAGTTGCGCTAGTTCGCCCCCCCCCCTTACTTGGGAGGTTGAGGTACCCCACAGAAGAGCTCTCACCCTTCAGTTTAGGAGTACGACTATTGAGTTCGATCCCCGACCAAGCGATCAATACCTTTACTGATTGAGTCAGTGTCGTAGAGTCGATCAAGTCGTCACCCCTGCTGCATAATGTTCTATCTTATTTGTAAAATACTCAAGATTTAGAGTATTTTAATGTTGAGATAGGACATATTACAACTTAGGTGACGAAGACCTGAATAGCCCTCTCTGGCGTAATTTTGGTGTAAGGGATTATTTTCGAAAACATAGTGGACGTCTAACAATGAAAAAGTCTCGCTTATTCCCGACTTGTGATAACCAAGCTTTTTCTGTAACTTAAAGAATTCTGGAGCACAGTTGGTTAGAGCGCTCGTTAAGCGAGTGAGCTGGTCTCTGATCAAGGCTTACATAAGAACCAGGCAGAGTCACCAAAGTAAGCAAACATTTGCATTTGAAACCAAAGTGGGCTATATCATTAAGACAGTAAGCACCTTTAGAACAGTTTCCATTTTAAGTCTTCTAGGTTTGAAAGTCCAACGAAAAATACTCTCTGAGTTTTTTATATGGCCGATATCCTCAGCAAGGCTATTTATATTACTATAGTGGTTTTTCAGGGTCCTCTATCTGTACCATCTCCATTCCTTCCTATTCTAGTATCTCTTGTGTTTAGGTCTGTAATGACCAATTATGTACATTCATATTAGTGTGTGCTAGTCAGACATGTCAGTATCGAAGCTTCCTTCACTTACCCCCTTCTCTTTTCCTCTCTCTCTCTCTCTCTCTCTCTCTCTCTCTCTCTCTCTCCATGTTGCCAATTTATTAACAGTTTTACCCTTTCCCGT
>RQTK01000504.1:241839-358245 GCA_003991915.1 Elysia chlorotica
GGATAGAGAGAGAATGGTATAGGGAAAGGGGGTAAAAGAGACGGATAATGAAGAGAGACGAAAAAGAAGGAAAGGGAAAGAAAGAGGGAGAGGGAGCGAGAGGGGGAAAGAAAGGGAGTGGAAGAGAGAAAACGAGAATGAGAGGCCTACGTCGCACAGGGCCTCAAGCATGACTCGGAGTACACCTTTAGTGTCAAGGCGGACTTGCCGTGCACCATGATGCACTTAATTGTCAGACGTAAGTCTCGTTAATCTGTCCACAATAAGACTAGGCCTATAAATGACGTTGCACGCTAATCTGAAAATAAGGCTCACGTTTACAAATGGTCAATTTTAGATAATCAATGATAAAACTTCGCTTATTGTGAAACCGTAGCGTTTCAAATTTGTGAACATATACTTATTTTACTTTATAGTTTACTTTAGTATGCGTTGTCATGATTGTCTAAAAGGGGGGTGCGTTTCATGTTTTAAAGCCATATGTATGTCTTAAAGTGGCAATACTTATTTGTTTATTTGGTTCTCTAGCCTTCCCATTGGGGACGTGTTTAGGTATTAAGGTGGATACAGACAGAAATGGAATAGGGATAATTTCAAAAGATCAACAGCTCTAAGTTTGTTAATATTTATAATAATTATGATTTTCCCCTAGCTCTTCGTAAATATAACGCAAAGTTATAGAATCTCTAGATAAAGAGAATTTTTGCAAATCCATTCTGGCTTTTCTTTTCTTTTCTAGAGCCCAAAGGCAGAGACATTTACAGAGAGAGTGAGACACCAAGTGAGTAGAAATTACGATGTTCTTTTCTTCTTTCTAATTTTTTAGATCAGAGATTTACTCATAAAACATGCATCCCCGACCAGTACCCTTTACAACACTCATTGTCCTTATTTACAAAACATTAATTAATGTCATTACCCATCAAAAGCTTCTTAAGTTTTGTTGACTTTTCACATTACATCTAGCTGATAGTGTTTTGTAAATACACTATTCATAGCCAGGCTTGTCGTGAAGTAAAAAAAAAATCTAAAATTGTGGACCGAATAAAGCCCTTACTAAGCTGACGAGCCGTTTAAAAAAAAAAAAACGTCACTTTAACCCATTCTCTTCCTTGTCAAGTTTTACCAATATGGTAAGTTGAAACATCTTTCTCTGCATCCTCTCCCCCATTAACCCTTTCCTTGTCAAGGCCGACCGGTGCTCCCCAAAACCAAGCCGTACGTGTCGGACATAGGGAAAGAGACGCTGAGACTGAGCTGGAAGCCGGCAGAGTTGTCCCTGCCTCGCGCCGGCCGGTCTATCTCCGTGCCGCCCCCCGTCTCTTACCGTGTGGAGGCGCAAAAGTTGCCAAGTGAGGAGTGGATTCCGCTAGCCAGCCGCGTCAAGAAACCCAGCCTGTACCTGTCTGACCTCGAGTCGGACCGCGACTACAACATCCGGGTCAGAGCGCAGACGCCGTACGGGGTCAGCCAGCCCACGGAGTCCCTGTGGATTCCTAGAGCGAAAGGTGAGGGGTTAATACAGATTTCTATTAATAGAAGGTCTCTATTAGCTAGATTTGCAGCTATTAGAAATATGTGGGCGTTAATTATAATTATTATACAGGCGAGTGAAAGGAAGGAGATTAGGTGCTATATTAGAGGCCTTGTGATAATGGGACCCATAGTCAAAACGAAGACGATAGGTATGGGAATCTCCACCGACGTTCAATTATAGCTATATTCTATACTTAATGATCCAATGAGCGATTTGGAAATTCCATGCCGGATGAGGGATTATGTCATCCATTATTATCTTGTAGATCGGAGGGCCTCTATTGGCTAGATTTTCAGATACAAAAAGACTTTTGAAAAAAAAAATACATTTTCGAGAAAACTGCAAAGTAATGCAAAAATATCACCTATACGATAACTAGGGTTACATGATGTGGAAAATATAAAGACTGTTTTTTAGCTAGGGAGCTGTCTACTTTCCCCGCCGCACTTTACTTTCCCTGCGACTCAAGGTCCTCAACAATAAGTTTTGTGCTGGGTAGTGGCAGAAAGTGGTAACCGAGTACGAGTACACCAGGAACTTACTCCAGCGGAACCTATCCATCGGAACAAGGTCCCGTACCAGTTCCTGGTACAATAGCCTGACACATCTTGGCCAAGGCTAAGCATTGGACCGGTGTCTGTTCCAAATACTCGATCACCGAGGTTGTTCAGGTTCCTGACTTCATGTACCGGTTTAGGCTACTGTGCCAAGATCGGAACATATGGATCGGTATCTATTTCGATGAGCGTATGCTACTAGGCTAGTCAATGTTCTAACTGCTGCCTGCTGGGATGTCTGTGACCACCAACTTGATTGTGCTTTAACAATAACATTGACCTCTAAGTGGACTCTCAGCTAGATCTATGTAACACTAGTCCACACCAGAACCGGTACCAGAATCGGTACATGGGACCCCGATCCGATTAGATACCGGTACATTGATATGTTCCGATTGCCCAACTCTAGTGCTGTGCGACATTATAATTATGGGGCTCAGAAAAAAAAATCATTCCTTCACTTCGGAGATAAATCCAGCAATTTCACAAAGGTGGTCAAATCTATAACCATTGCGCCAACAGCATCCCCAGCATAACTCCTTTTTTAACAGATGCAGACTGGTTGGAATGATTCAATAATTAAAACATTGTTTATTCCTCACAGCTTTCACTGGAGTTCCGGTTAGCCGTCCTACTATTGTAGAGATCGAGGAAGGCACGGCTCGACTCCAGTGGAACCGGGTCGACATCCCGGCTTTTGACCGATCCGAGGAACCGTTGCTCTACATGGTAGAGATGCAGGAGCCGCCCGGTTACAGGTCAGAAGTTCTTTGTGTTGTTGTTGTTGTTGTTGTTGTTGTTCGTTGTTGTTGTTATTTTCTTGTGTGTTTTTTTTTCTTCTTTTTTGTTGTTGTTGTTGTTTTGTTGTTGTTTTTAATGGAAGAGCAAGATATATGACATGATAATGTTCACCATGGTGTTCTTGTTCATCCTTTATTAGCTTGTACTGTTTATATTTAATGTTTTGATAGCTTTTGTATTGAGTTATCTCCCTAGTTCATAATGCCTGTATGTCTGTCCCTTTTTCTGCCTTCTCCCCATTCTCCTTCACCTTTCTGTGTCTGTCTGTCTGTTTGTCTGTCTGTCTATCTGTCTGTTTGTCTGTCTGTCTGTCTGTCTGCCTGTCTATCTGTCTATCTATCTATCTATTTATCTATATATGTGTACGTGCCTCCTTCTATCTCTCTCTCTCTCTCTCTCTCTCTCTCTCTCTCTCTCTCTCTCTCTCTCTCTATCTTTCTGCTTTTTTGAAGTTCGTCCTCTCCAATAATAACCATAGTATTATATAAAACCTATAACATACAACTCTGACTTTACATACACCCTTCCACCAGATGGCGCGAGTTAGCGCGACGTGTGCCCTCCACGTATTTCACTGTGCGTGACCTTGAACCCTCGCAAGACTACCGGTTCCGAGTCAGAGCGGAAACGACCGAAGGTTTGCTGAGTGAGCCGAGTCCAGCGACGTCAATCTTCAGAACTTTAGGTGAGGAAAAAGCGCAGAGAGGTGCGTAGTATAGTATAAGAATGACATAGAGAAAGCAGAAAGCGCGAGACAACCAGGTACATGTTCCTATACAGAGAAATGGTCCAGATTGCATTTTATAATAAAGAAGAAAAAACTCACTGTAGCGTTCACATCGTCTCTCAAATACTAGGCGCAAGTGTTTCATCCATATACAATGAAACCATCCAGTGTAGGCCTATTTGTCCGTAACAAGAATAGGCCTGTTGTATATAAACCTTGCTGTCTTTGAAGATAAGTCTGAAACCCTGCGAAGTTGTTGAAGGCTGTGCAGGCCTCCGGAGGTAGAATATCATTAAAACAATCATGATTAATCATTAACGCAACTAAGTTATTATGAGTTTCGTTTTGGTTCTTCCGCCCTAAGTATTGCAGAAGCCACGATTATATATATTAAAAAATGCCCCCATATATCCCTACGCCCAGCCCTGACTCACACCCCCGTGGATCGTCTCGAGGTGGAAGACTATGACGAGGACCTCAGAAGCGCCCGCCTATCCTGGCGTAGGGTAGAAGTTCCCCCTTACGGAAGTACAGACGAACCCCTGCTCTACATGATTGAGTAAGTTGACCTTACAGGAGTTATAGGACGTAGTTAGAATACATGATTTTTATTCTTACCCACACAATCCTCGCTCACCGTCTCTCTATTGTTTCCCCCTTTGTCAAGTTCCGTGTTTACCTTCTTTACACCATAACTTGCTCCTTTAGCTCTTCGTGATCATTATTTCTCTTTTCAAAAGTTGTCTTCCCCCTAAATTCTTTTCCTGGATTTATTTTACAAAATGTTGCTTAATTTTAATTTTTTTTTTTTTTTTTTTTTTTTTTTGGGGGGGGGGGATTCCTGGGGTAGAACATCGGCTCCGAACGCAGGAGGTCTGTGGTTCGAGACCTGGCGATATTGCCTGCTACTGGTTGGATCGGTGCCATGGTATCCCCGCCCTATCTCGTGTGTGTCAACATATAAAATTGTCAGACGTCAGTCTTGGTGTCCGTCTACAATACAGCCTATATAGTGCTGACGTTGGACGTTAAATCAACACAACTCAGCACAACTGTTGATCATTAACCAATATATAATGTTTTCAAAGCAATAGTATTTACATCTTTGGGAGATTTACCATAAGAGTGAAAGTTCCACACTTGTTGACTTGTAGGTATTTTTCTTTATTTCCTTTTTCTTCTTTTTAATGGCATTACAAAAAGTCTTAGCAATGAAATACATATAGCTGTTGGTATTGGTTGAATTCTCCTAGAGACAATATAAATGGTGTTTAAATCCTCTCTTTGTGCCTGTTGTCTAGCATCAATAATTTAGCTGAATTTGTTTCTCTTTTATATTGGTAATCGAAAGATAATCATATTTGATCTTGTGGAAGAAAATAATAATAGAGTATGATAAATCAAGTAGACTACGGAAACATTAATTTAGGCTTGATAGCTATGAAGTAGGGTAAACCTTGCATACAACAACTATAACAGCAAAAACAACAACAACAACAACAACAACAATAACAACAACAGCAACAAGATCTACCACCACTACTACAACAGCAGCAACAGCAAAAATCAAGAACAGCAACAAAAACAAAAACACAAAAACAAAGCATTCAAGAACTAAGATTACTGTAATAGCGGTACAATGTTACCAGCTGCTGTTAGCCAGATTTTCTTTAGCGTTATGATAAGTGTACACAAAATAATTATACTTAAAATGCTTATGCCGTACAATTCTTATCGGAATGAAACTTTTGCGGTGTTAATTATGTTATCATAATATTTCATAAATACAAATCGAAAATTCTAGTAAAAAATGATATTACGGATATCAATATGATAAAGTCAGAACAGTTTTGTTTAGCCTAGTCAAAATCAACAAGTAAAATTTAGTTTTTTTTTAAATGGGTTTTTATATAGCTTGTCCTGGCATAATGGCATTGTTTTTTTTAATACTTGTTTTTTTTTTAAATTTGCAATAATATTAGCAGACGACAAATCAAAGCACTGCAAATTAGTTTTTGCCGACAAAAAATACAACGTTATTAAACTTTTGTCTTGGGGTCCATTGCTGTATCATTATGATCCTTGGTTTATTAGGAGACATGAAAACTAGCGACGATCTTTTATCGCTAAATTTTTAGATCGAAATTCAGCATGAATCAGTCTCAGTATGCAATGCGATCAGCTAAAAAGTTGAACTGTACTGTCCCTCTAGTTTAAGATTGGCTTCAAGTCTTGGTACGTTGTGTCCTCCTTGGGAAGTTAGATATTTAGAGCAGAAGGTGCCAGGCTTTCTACGATCAACTGTTTAGCCATAGGCCTATCTAAATTACTACATATTTCTCCAAATAATCTAGATCTAGTTCTAATGTTGAAATGAATAGAATAATTAGGCCCCATATAGATCTAGATCTACCCAGGTGATGAATTGACCTGTTGTTTTTGTTTTGTTTTGTTTTTTACTTGCATTTATGAGGTCTGACTTCATTGCTCTGTTCCATAGGTATGAGGATCCAACCCGTGAAGGCTGGCGCTCCCTGGTCAGTGGTATTCCAACAACTAGATACAGAGTGCCAGACATTTCTCCCACCGACAACTACAGGTTCAGGGTGAGAGCTCTGAGCCCTTATGGAGTCAGCCCTCCGTCTTACCCTACTGGCCTGTACAGGAGAATGAGTAGGTTTTCTACAATTTTTATAACTAAATTCTATTGTTTTGCAAAACAGGCCTATCACTTTTTAAATACAAGAAATAGGCTAGCACTGTATTGGTTTTTTAACTCTGTGAAGTCAATTTGAGTTGAAAAAATTTTTTTTTTCAAAGCAAATCTAACTGCAAATTTGTTCATTCTTATTCTGTCACATTTCAAAATATAATTTTTTCTTTTTTTGTCCTCTTTGAGTTGGTATGAATTTTCAATTTTTTTTTGTTTCATTGCTTTTCTTCAGGCCCAATGCGCCCATTAGCCCAAGACTTGCATTTATCCGATGTCAAGCCAGATAGTCTCAGGTAGGTTCATTCTCATCAAATATTGACCACTTGAGTGCGCATGGGTTAAATTCAACCTCTAGTTTGGAGGCAATAACGCAAATTCATATGTCCATTACGGTGAATACACTCCATTTTCATTCACAGGTTTAACTCAACAAATCATCTTCAACTCTGCCACTTTCAGAACATAACTCACTGTAGTTAAGTTGAAAAGATCTGTCAAATTGATAGACAGTTATGCTCTCTGGGTACAACATTTCTAAAAATGTACCTAAACACTCAAGTGGTTAAAACAAAATGTAGATAAATAAAGATTTTTATGGCAATGAAAGGGTTTAATGCCTATTTTAGGTTAAGAAAGATAATACAATCAATGTTTTGATGAATGTAACTGATAAAAAGAAAATTGAGGTCCATGAACGCTGTTTTCAACACATCTGGATTATAAAGAAGGGAAAAAAGAAACATGCTATTACATGACTATTTTTGCCAACACAGGCTGTCATGGCGCTCTGCCTCTGTGCCCCCAAGTACATCAACAACAACACGCCCGTCTTACCAGATAGAGGCTCTACAGTTCCCGGAGCGACAGTGGCGACCCTTGGCAACGGGTATCCAGGACACCAGCTATCAACTCCGAGGCCTGAAGCCGTCCTCCGACTACAGTAAGGCACACGCTCGCGTCTGAGGTAGTCCCGACCGTCTCGGGTGACGTGGACACTGGAACTGGAGATACGGTCCATTCACCTTGAACTCACTCAGTGATAATTTGTTTAACCGTAACTGTTTTATCACACAAGATACATGTTTTGGTGATTGGTGAGTCTGTTTAATATTAAATGAAAAATAACTATCTTAAAATGTTTCCTTTAGGAAGAAAGAGTTGTAAGATTTTCTGCCAAAGTTTTGTTTTATGGTTAAATTATATTCATGGATATGCAGCATTTAGAGGAAATGTGTAGCCAGTAGCTCACCCTTCTATTTTCATTTATTTTTAGAAAAAGTTGCACTTTTTAAATACATATAATCTAGCTTTGATTTAGAATGTTTAGCAATGAAATTTTATAGCTCCTCGCCCTAATGTTCACTAAAGAATGATAGCATTTGAATTTTTTTTTATTTTGACCTACTGATGTGTCGTTTCACTGTTGTTTTGTATGTTTTGAATTTGTAAATGTATTCTCAAGAAACAGTAATGAATTAACACCATGCTTGTCAACCTTAGCTGCATGTTATTCACTTTAAAACAGTTGAGATGCAAAATGCCATTAAAAAAAAAATTATTTATGTTTTTCATCTCATCCGGAATGGCTTAAGGCTTCACACATTAACTTCTTGTTAAGTCTTAGTAGAAGGGAAAAAATAGATACTTATGTTTGAGTACATTTTAAAGACTAAATTCATTATTATTCGTGTCAGTTTTTTCATGACAAACCGTTTTTAACACAATTTTAATAGTGGAAATCTAACTAAGTAACTGCACCTCTTGGTTTTGAGAGTATGCTTTCCTCATAAAATGGAAATGTGATCACATGTCTACGTTTTTTCAGGCTCGTACAGGAACAGGAAACGTCTGTTCTGACTAGGCCTGGATAGTATGTGACTAAACTTACTTAAGAGGAGATGAAATATTTGAAGTGAACCCTATTCTGGTTGTCACTTTCATCTCATGTTTTCTTTTCTCTTACTATTTGTAGAGAGGAAACATTTATAGCAGTATTTCCTATTTCCAACCTTTCTTTACTCTTCATTTTTTTTTTTTTATGAAAAAAAAAAGTGTAATAGAATTGACTTGAAAGAAAAAAAGTTACTGAAAAGAATTTGGATGTAAAAAGATTTTTTTTTTGAAGAAACAATCTTGAAAGAATGAAAAAAAAAAAACCCACAAAATTTCCAATGATTTTTTTTTTTCATTTCAGAAAAACTCAATGATCTGAAATGAAATCTTAGGAAGACGTTGTTAAAAAAGCACTGTCGCATTTAGAAAAGAAAACAAGAACTTGAAAAAATCCTCCTGATCTTGATTTCCGCTAAATAACTCTTTGATATTTTAACAAACTAATGAACTTTGGTTTGTTTTTAATTTTGCAAAAATGATTACTTTTTGTTTGTTGCTTTCAAAATTAAAAACGTTTCTTTTTTTGCACAATTCATCTCACATTCATGTTCCTAAAGTAGTGCCAGATTTTATTAACAGTATTAATAAAGTATACTCAAAGTTCTGGCTATCTGTATTATCTTGCATGTTATTTCTAAGATTATTATATTTAATTCTTTTCCAAGCATTTTGCATCTCACTGCTATTTAGTTCTTGTAAACTGCTTGTCTCCTAGTCTGATCAAGATATAATTGTGACTAGAAATAAAATTTTGTTTTGAACCAAAGATTGTAACCTTACCTACCCCCTCTCAACATAGAGTGTTAAAAAAAGATAATTAAGATTACATATATAACGTGAAAATAAATACAAATTTGTGATACAGGCCTGAAGTAACAATCCATGAACGCCATTGATCCTTGACTATCAAACTTTCTCACAACTTTTCCTTATCCCATTATCCTATCCCCAAAATATATATATATATATCTGATACCTCGAAAGGTTTGGCTTTTTTAGCATATTGAAGCAAGAAATGTATTAGAGTTTGGGCAAATTATTATTTAGAAGTTATTTTAGTCACAGCAGGAGAGAGCATAGACTTTTATTTTCACGAGTAGAATGGAGGTGGGCAAAAAGTACATTTTTAACTATCAATTAACAAGTTTTTTATATTTGACTGTTAACTCAGCAAGAAAAAAAAAACAAATGGCTCTTTTGAGTCTTTATGTTTTAAAAGGGTCTTTAATTGGGATTTCAATTTCTCATGCAGCATTTTGGAGTAAAAAATTTAATCTGCCTTCATTGCCCACAGTTGATCTTGATTGTGACTCCTGTGTTCTATAATCAAACTCAGTGCATAAATCTTGAAATGAATTCGATGTATTTTTTGTTTTAGCATGGATCGGTCCTTCTTTAATTATTTGTTCGAACTAAAATTATTGTTGCTACTTTTAAAAGCATTTTTCATAAATGTTCAAAACATGAGCAAGTGTTATTAGTATGTTTACTAGAGTTCTAATATTACTAATGCTTCCAAATGTGCTTCATTAAAAGTCCATCTGCTTTGGTTTCATCGCTATTAGAAATGCTCTAAACAACAAGTTGGCTAATTCTACCCATGCTTTGATAATTACAGTTGCATTTTTTGTTAAAAGTTTAGGGGCTTTTGCTGATAGCACAACTGACACAACTTGAAAATAATTGTGTGTATTAAAAATGCTTGTTACTGGTATATAGTCATGGAGGAAAATCCTCATTTTTATTAATAAATTTTACTTTGGTTTCAGTTCGGCCTCGTCTGCCATCAAGAGAGCCAATCATTTCGGATCTAGGCCTTGACTCGGTGAGGCTGACTTGGAAGCCGGCAGAACTTCCCTACTACTCCCGTCATGCCACACCCATCACTTACACTGTAGATTATCAGGTGAGGCAGGCATATGTTAAGAACAATATTGAGTTAGTAAAATAAAATCAGTATTCTTCTAGTCTATTGATTTCCAAACTGGGATAGGAACTATAAACATAGGACCTAGGCCTTGCCTTTCGAGGCTGACCTGAAAACTGGCAGAACTTCCCTATTGCTCCCGCCATGCCATACCCATTACGTAGGGGAGGAAATCAGACAAAATTTGTTTGATCGATTTTTGGTTTTGAAGCAAGGACCTCTTGACTGGGAGACCAACACTCAACCACTTGCGCCAGTTTTCCCCCCTGCTTAACCCTTAAGTACTTACTTTAGCATCTCAGAATTTGACTTATGACATAATTATGCTCTAAATTTTTTGTTCTCACGTTTGTCCACAGGAAATTCCAAGCCGTGAGTGGATTGTGGCTGGTCGCTCTATCCCTGAGACCTCTTACACGATCAGGGGACTTAACCCTGAGAGAGATTACAGGTTCCGCATCACTCCTGAGACTGAGTTTGGTCCGGGGGAGCCCAGCCTTCCAGTTCTAGCTCGTCGCCATGTTGGTACGTCCAGATCTCTAGTGTAGTTCACTTCAGTTCACTTTAATCTTGACTGGGTAGATGTAGGGGAGATAAGGTCCATACGGCAGGAATGTCCTATGCCAATCGTGGTTTGATTTATTGTGTCCCTCAGTTGCTAAGCTGTGCGTATTCCCTCCTTTATTAGTATTTTACTCCGCCAATCTTGTCAGGGTTGGTCAGTCCATTCTGGTTTTATTCCATTAGGTTGTTTGTGCAACTCTTTGCTTGTTGTTGTCACCTAGTACATTTATATTCTGCCCACAGTACATACACATTGTTCTCTTTTTCACTCCGCAGCTCTAGTCTTCCTTATAAGAAAACCCTCATATTATTCAGTGAAATAAGTTCAGATTAGAAAATTGATTTAAAATGTTGTATTTTTTTGTTATATTCTACCCACAGTACTTACACATTGAACTTTCTAATTCTACAGCTCTAGTCTTTCTCATAAAAAAGCCCTTATATTATTCAATGAAATAAGTTCAGAAGATCAGAAAATTTAATTGAAAATATTTTACATTCTTTTGTTATATTCTACCCACCATACTTACACACCGTTCTCTCTTACTCTACAGCTCCAGTCTTCCCCAAAAGAGAACCCTTACTGTCCAACATCACCCCTACATCTGCCACCCTCTCTTGGTCGCCGGCCACGTTTCCTGACACCAGCAGCCTGTCTTCCCGTAACATCACGTACCGCGTGGAGGCGCGCGAGCCTCCCAGCTCTCTGTGGGCCCCACTCAGCGGTGGCAGGGGTCTCACTGGGACGTCTTACGATCTCCAGTTCCTGCACCCAGACCAGGACTACATGTTTCGAGTTGTGGCCGAGTTTGGCGAGTTTGAGAGCGAGCCGTCAATGACAGCCTACCTGTCTCACAGAGCTGGTTAGTAGTAAAGTATTGTCAACATCAGTCTTGGGGCCCATCCACATAGCCTGTATATTGTTATGTTAGACGTCAAGCAACCAACTTAATTCAACTTAACTCATCTCACTGACGGAGGTCATGATTAAACAATAGCTTAAAAATTGTCTTCCTAATATTTCTTAACAAGATGTTGTGATCAGGTTCTCCTATTTTAAATAGTTATTCACTCAACATAATAAAATTCTTCTGACACACATTTCCTTAATATAGAGCTCTCTCTCCAAATGATTCATGTGAGATACATTACTGTTACACTTATCAGGCAAAAATCTATTCACTCTGATAATTTCGGTGACTTGACCTGTTCTTAAGGAGGCCTCGATGGGGATCAGAAGATTTTTTTAAATTTTTAATTTAGTTTAACTTCCTGGAATGCTTATTCCATTGCAAGTTATAATTATTCTCACATCATGTAAAAACTATCTGTATGACCAGGTCCGCCCAAGATGCCGAGAGATGCTCCCCAAGTGTCCAGTGTCCAGCCCGAGTCTCTGTTCCTGTCCTGGAGGTCCGTGGAGCTTCCCAGCCGCATCACAGACTACTCTCCAGTCACCTACAGGATTGAGGTTAGCAGTGTCTTCATAATGTTATTCTCTAGTTCTGCGTGTACATGTCTTTCTAGGTCTCTTTCTGTGTCTTTCTACCTTCCTATTCTTACAAACTATGCTCTGCTAGGTTTTATAAAATAGTTATCTTTTCAGATGGAGTTAAATTAAATCCTCATATCTTCTACAGCTAGCTGTGTGCATTTTTGGTGTAAATATAAGCACTAGATCAACACTAAACTATTGCCTTTTACACTAGTCAAATTTAAGCAATACTTTGATGTGTAACTTTTTCTTTTGAATTTCAAAACTCCAATCCAGATGACCAGTATGAACAGTTTTGTATATCTTGGGTGGGGCAGACTGGCTTAAGTGGTAGAGCATTGGTCTCCCAATCAGGAGGTGGCGGTTTGAAACCCAGTATCAGTCAATAATGATTTTTTTCAAAACTCCCCCCTGCTGAAAGTATAATGTGATTGACTGAAACAGGAATCCTAGTATTCCTGCACTGTCTGTGTGTGGCAGCACGTAAAATAATTTTCAGGCGTTAGTTTTGAAACCCATCTACAGTAAAGCCTTTAGAGTGTTGTCACCAGATGTTAAGCAAACAACTCAACTCAACACAACTTGTATATCTTTGAATCCTGACTGTCTTTCCATCCCAGGTTCAGGAAGGCCCTCATGGCCATTGGTCACCCTTGGTCCGTCAGATCAACCAGACTCACTATCACGTGACGGGGCTCAAGCCTGACGTCAGCTACAACTTCCGCGTGAGGGCAGAGAATGCGTTTGGAGTCAGCGACCCCACTGATCCCGTACTTGTGAGGAAAAGAGCAGGTGAGATCAATCAGCACTGCATAATTACATAAAATTTATTTTCATATCATTGAAATATGTAGTATTCTCACAAGTACAGTGTAGAACAGGATTAATCAGACCAATCTTGGTAGGTGTGCTCTCTTTACCGTGGTATGACTGAGTGTGTGATTACATACCAGTGACTGACTGTCTCAGGGATAATTTGTTGCCTCTAGCTATACGTAAAATGTTGCTACCAATACTTAATAAGTAATATTTTATTAAATCACAAGTACACGTATAGCATGATACCACAAAACGTGTACTTCCATTAGCCACGTTTTATTATTTATGCTGGTTGTAGGTTTGAAGTTCACCTTTTTTCTGACTATGTTTTGATTAAACTGTAATAGACTTCTGAATAGTCGATTCCTATGATTTTTGTAGATGGAAAAGAAATGGTCAGAATTATTTAACTTATTTTTTTACACTTATATAGCTTTAGTTGGTATTTGCTTAAACATACAAAATAGGAAAGGAGGCTTAAAATTTTATAAGATTGTCTCTCTTGATCCCTGCCAAACTAAAAAAGAGCTTTGCTTTTACACACATCAATCTTTAACTTCTGCAGTGAGAACTGAAATAATTAAAACATTCTTGAGAAACCTTTTTATTTTTTTAAACATGGAACAATACAAACAATGCAAACCAATCATTTGTATATGGTTTGACTAGTACTAAACAGGGACCAATACACACCTCTTATTTTGATCTGACGTTTTATCCCCCCCAGTGGCACCAACCTTGTCAGAGCATGAGCCTTTGATCTCCGATGTCCGTGGCGACTCCCTAAGACTGACATGGAAACCTGCAGAGCTGCCGTCCTACCTCACCGACAGCGTGCCTGTCACTTACACCATCCTCATGCAGGTCAGAGCGTTATCAGACTTGTGTCTAGTCATTCATAATCTCCTTAGACTTTTCCACAATACAGGCAATATAGTAATAATGCTGGACTTAACAACAAACAAACAAACATCTCCTTAGACTTTTCCACAATGCAGGCAATACAGTGATGATACTGGACTTAACAGCAAATAAGCAAACAAATATCTCCTTGGACTTGTGATCATTTATGAAATTATTTACCCAATATTTAAGAAACTGAATGGGAAGAAAACTTATGATTAGATAAAAAGGATGTCTGTTCTGTGGAGCTGCCTTCCTATCTCACTGACAACAAGCTTTCACTTACACCATCCATATGTAGATCAGTGCGGCATCAAACCTGTTTCTTAGTTCAAGCCTTGTGATTCCTGTGGAACAAGGGCCGCAGCAATTTTCTCCACCAAACTCGTTCTGGCTTTTTTAAATACTAAAAGTTAAAACTCAGCAAAGGGTTTACTCTTGGGATGGGATTGTATCTATATTGCTTGCTTTTATATTAATAAATTATTTCAACCATCTCTAAATACAATTATAAACCTATTCCATGATTATGCAGCATGTAAAATTATCAGATATTAGTATTTGGACCCGTCCAAAATATAGCCTATACAGTGCTGACATTTGGGGCTAAGCAGGAGACAAACAAATAAGCAGCGACCTTGCAATTTCATATTAATTTATCTACACACAGGAGCCCGGCGACCACTCATGGAGCCCCATAGCCCGGCGCGTGTCTGGCACCAGCTACTACGTGACCGGCCTGTACCCCGACCGAGACTACAGCTTCAGGGTTCAGGCTGAGAACAACTACGGCACCAGCCTGCCCAGCTTTCCATCGCGCCTTCACAGGGAGATCAAAGGTTTGGGAAACAGATGTTATTTTCTTTGAGGCAACTAGGATAAATCAGGCTCTCTATGTCTGGAGCTAGAACTCTCCAAAAATAGAAATACTATTAAATATTCCCCTTTTTCATTTTCAAACAAAAACAAATATGGCTGGTTAAAGAAAACACATCACAGCCTAATTTTGTAAACCTCTCAAAAAGTGCGTTTGATGCTCCTTAACACACTGTAACTAACTTTTAAAAAATTCAAATTTCAACTCATGCCTGATTCACCCTGGTTGCTTCACATTTGTTTGTTGCTATTTTTTTTTGCCTTGCTTTTTGTGTAATGAAATGAACCCAAATCTTCACTGTTTGCTCTTTCTATTTAAGTGTTAAGCTAATTTTATGTGTATGTTTTAGATGAATGTTCAATTGCTGATGTTAAATAGTTTCTAATACATTCCATACAAATGTTAATATAAAATAATGATAAAAATAATAATAATACAATAATAATAATACAATAATAATAATATAATAATAATAATAATAGCGACGACAACTTTATTTTGATAGCGCTTAATTCCAAACAACGTTAGGCTCAGAGGACTTTTTATTAATTTACAAATGTATTTTACTAAAGACTCTATTCCACTTCTCAATGATGATTACTCCAGGTCTGATCTACTCCCCTGCGATAGAGGTTGTTGAACTGTTCTCGTTTTGTCTTTTGATAGAGAGCTCTGTATGTATCTATGTCAACAACATCACACTCCTTTTAGCTAGAGATGCCGAATCCAAATACTGCGCCATTTCTCATTGTCTTTTTTTTTCTTAGAAAATTGTATACATAATTCTTATGCTATTCCTCCAGGTCCCATCTACTCCCCTGAGATAGAGGATGTTGAACCGTCCTCGTTTCGCCTGTCATGGAGATCTCCGTCTGTGTCTCGGCCGACGACCTACGCTGTGGAAACTCTGGAACCATCAACTTGGAAGTGGCGCCCCCTAGTGTCCAGACTGCCCCACCCCAGCTACAAGATCACGGACGTCGCGCCAGGCCGAGACTATGCCTTCAGAGTCAGGGCAGAGGTGGACTCTGTGGTCACAGAACCTTCCCTGCCAATTTCCTTCTCTAACAGGAGAGGTATGTTCATTTATGCTTGAATTAGCCATGCGCCGGATGTAAGAAGAATTTTGTATGTCAGGCAATCAGGGTAAATCAGGCACAAATCGCCAATATAAGTTTAGATCTAGATTCTTATACACATAGAAAAACTACACTTATTGACCTTTTTTTTTTTTCAAAATAAAAAGAATTTTCTCTGTTTCTAGAAACGATAGAGTTATAAGTTTTTCATCCTCCTAAAGTGCAATTGATTCTTCTTAACACGCTATTAATAACTCAAACAGTCCATATTCCAATTTGTGCCTGATTCATCCTGGGTGCTTTAATATATTTTTGGTTTTAATTCATCCACACATGCACACACACAAAATGTTTTTTAAATTGACGTTTAAAGAAGTAAGTCAAATTGTGAATATCTTATTAGCTCTAGTATATAATTGAAACATAAGTTATTTAGCAAAGTCATAGATGACTTGAATATTTCTGAAATATTCATAATTAATTAAAACAGCATTGAGTCAAAAACCTCGAAGCCCAATGATTGCCAAGCAGTGATATACACACTATTAATTTAAAGCAAACTGTTCTTGACTTTTTTTGCTCATCTCTGCATCTGTGTGATGAGCAAGATTGAAAAGTCAGGAGGAAAAGCACCAAGGAAACACTTTTCATATAATCTTCATGGATTTCTCTGTTTCAGTTCCAAGTCGAGCAAACTCTATGCCTCCTAGACACTATAGGGGTAGAGAAATTAATATTCATTGTTGTATCAGCATTTTATGCTTTTTCTGTTCAGTTGTATGCTATCATTAATATTCCAGCTGGAAAATTGTATTTCATTTCTTTGTGCTGGTTTTAACATCATGAAACTCATATTTATCTAAAAACAAAAAACTGTAACCAATTTATACGCAGGTGGAAAAAAAAAGCCTCTTTGCCACTTACTATATGTTAACTACTTGAATGCTTACTGTTGTGTCTGCACACACAAAAACTGAAAATTCGCATATCTATCATAAGTTGGAAACATTGATTTTAATTTGTCTCTGTAATATTTGGGGCTGTTTTGAATCAAGTTCCAAGCCTATTAATACATGCTGAGATATTTATTTGCTTTATATGTCACTGTCAGAGGAAGATAATTACTGTGAAACTCATATGCTCAGCACGGAATGCTGTCAAATTCACTGCACATAACCTCAATTAATCAGTGTCAAGCACAAAATTAATTATAAAATAAAAATGAAAAATGCATGGCTTTCATAATTATGCTTTCATGTTATTCAAGAGCATGTATAATTCATTTTAAATGTTCAAATCAGTAAGTAAGATCTGGAAATAAGTGACAAATATGATGTTACTATCTCTAAAATGGGGTACTTTTTAGTTATAAAATTGATCTGCATGATTCTCTGTCTAATGTTGAAGGAACTGAATCCTAAGTATACCAAGACAGCATCTATGTTTGTACTGTGCATAATTCATTAATGCCAGCTTCTGCCATTCTTGCAAATAATGTATTTTGTTGGATTTTTTTATGCCCATCATTGAAACAACATGCTTTAGGTTTATTTAGCCGGAGTTGTGGTGGGTTAGATAAAAAGTATATTACCGAAGTTCATTGTGAAAAAAAGGGTCAACATGTTAGTTTTCTGCTATGAAAAAGTTTTTTTTCTTTTAGAAATCTGTTACAGAAAATATAAAAAGGACTTAAATGATTATTGTAGGTTTTATTACAATGAAGTCTGATTTTCTGGCAATGTGATATGAACATGTTTGTGACACTAAACGTTAATGAGATACAATTTCAAGGCAAATCTTTTTTAACTTCTTAGGTGAAATAAGACATAAAAATTACCATTAAGGCGTCTTGCAGGTTTTTTAACACTATCTCTAAAGAAAACAAAATTTTAATATCAATATCAAAAGTGATTTGACACTAAATTTTTACACCTACTTAATTGCTAATTTTCAAATTAACATACCAAAATTCAATCTTCTACATTTTCCTCAAAGTATAAACAAAACAACTTTTGTCTTTTTAAACAATACTCAGGAAAGATTTATACACTTTAGGACTGAGGCTCTTAGATCAGTTCATGCTCTGAATACACTTGTTCAAAATTTTTATCAATGTTTCCCTGAAAGTTTGATACAAACTAACTATACCACTAAGTAAGTTCATGCTAGAGCTTTCCATAATCGACCAATCCTCCTTTGCCCTTTTCAGCTCCACCGACAGCCCCTGTTGAAAGACCAACGCTGTCAGAGATTTATGAAGATTCAGTGCGCGTCAACTGGCATCCTATCCTGCACTATGGGTCAACACGTAAATCTGCTCCTGAGAGCTTTAGACTTGAGGTGGGCATTATCTTGTTTCTTTTAGTAAATGGTAGTGGTTGGAGTCTGAGACTCTTGATGCTAAACAAGAATTTATCTGAACCAGTAAGCTCTCTTGTAGGCTTTCTTGTCTTTTGTTATTTTCAATATATCCTGTAAATTTGTTTGCTAGTTTTTTAATCAATATTTATTAGGTCTCAAAACTTTTTAGAGGATAGGTAATTCCAATTGATAGTATATAATGACTTCCCTTTGGTGTTTATGTATATATCAACATAGCAAAACAATTCTTACGCTCCCTAGATTTCCTGAAGAATGCTATATGGAATTGAAAGCACCAGCTGAAATTCAAACAATGAAGCTCCCAATCTCACTGCAAAGCACTAACAGATTGAGTTACTGTTTCTTCCTTTCTAGTAGGCCTATTACTAAGCAGATATTTATGGAATTGTTTACCTGTCAATACTGCGTTGAGGCTTTCTTAGGGAAACTACCATATTAAATCTTTAGAACCAAGTGGCTCCAGTGCGCCGCTGGTTAAATCACAAGAAGTGACGGAAAACAAAGAATACCCTCTTTCCATTTATAGATCTTTCTAAAACCTACGTCAAAACATGGAATGGGCATGAGGGTTCAAAGAGTTAATGAACTTATTATTATTATTATAATTATTATTGATAAAGTCTTTTGTGCCTCTGAACAGGTGCGCGAGCTGCCAGACACTTACTGGCGCACCCTGATCCCAAGCACGGATGCCTGGAGCTACGAGGTCACCTCCTTGCGGGCAGATCAGGACTATGCTTTCAGGGTTAGGACCGTGACAGACACAGGCATGTCGGAGCCTTCTCTCCCAGTCTATCTATACAGGAAGGCGGGTGAGTCATAGAAATCAGAGTTGGAAAAATTATATAGTCTTGTTTAGAAGGTTTTGATTTGAGGCTTTTAAGTTAACTTTACATGATTACTTTTTGTTTTTTAACCCCGTTTTTAACAAGGTGCTAAGATGTCTTATAAACGATGGTTTAGTTTAGGCTTTTTGTGCATTTTTTTTTTTAATAGAAAAAGTTTAATTCAAATATAAACAGTTTAAAATCTTCGCATATGAATAATATTATGCCTATTCTTTTGAAGGTATTTAGTTTCATGAAATATATATTTTCCTTTTTATATATGAAAAAAACAAATTAATAAATGTCCAGCTCATGTGCTTTGCTTGGTTGCTAGCATCTGCATACTATTTCTCAGATGTTTTTGTAAGATATTGACAAACGAAATTATTTAGAGAAGAAAACAAAAATTACAAGCAAAAAAATGACTTTCTTTTCTTATGTTCTGATACACCCAAAGTGCCCTTTTTTCTCTTATATACATTTAAAATAAATAAATAATTGGCGCACATACTTCGCTAAGTTGCTAGCAACTGTTTACAAACTCTCAGTTGTATTTTAATATTTTGCCAGCTAAAATTATTTGGAGAAAAAAACATCAATTGCAAAAACTAAAAGACCATGGTTTCTTCTGTTCAGCTATGCCTAAAATGACTTTTTTCCTTGCAATAGATTTAAAATACATGTATATTAATTATTCAACTTGTGTGATTTGCTCAATTGCCAGCAACTGCTTATTATTACCCCATTGTTCTCAGTCGCATAACATATTACAAGCACTAAATGACATTTTCTTCTCATTTTTTGTTGTTGTTTTTTTGTTCAGCTACACCTAAGGTGCCCCTCCCATCCCCTGAGATCAGTGACGTCGGGGACAACTACATTGGAATCAGGTGGAACAAAGTGGACGTGCCAGCGTTTGACCTGGACGAGACGCCGCTCTCCTTCATGATCGAGGCTCAGAGTGTGCCCGACTACGACTGGAAGCCTGTGGCCAGGGGTGTCACTGGAGCCTCACACAGGGTGTGTATACTAGTTTGGGATACTGGCACAAGTTTAAAATCACTTATATGTGGGACAACCAGGGTGAATCAGGCACAAGTCGCTTATATACTTTTCGAGCTAAAGCCCTTTAAACATTTAATAATATATATATACTTACATTTTTATTTTCAAATTAAGTTGAATATCTCTGGTTCTAGAAATGATAGAGATGTGTTTTTTTTCAACCTCTCAAAGTGCATGCGATGATTTTTAACACACTATAAATAACTCCAAAAGTCCAATTTCTGACTTGTGTCGGATTCACACTGGTTGACTCACATATACATTTGAGTTGTAATATTATTCATGCGGTTAGAAATCACTTGCTCTTGTAATTAACTTTTGCTCTCAGTTAAAGGATGTGTCAGCATATAATTTATGCTTTTATTCCTTCAAGCATAAATCACCTCAATGAAATTAAAGTAGGGTGTTTCTTGTATCTTTACAAAAGATACAAAGAAGATTTACTCAAGCTTTAAAAAAACATTTGACATGCTAGGCTATTTATTGATACATGTTTGTTTATCAAGATGTAAGTTGGGCACCAGTTAGCCCAATCAACAGTGCTCTATACGGATGAGCATGAGGTCCAAGGTTTGAATCTAAGTTGGTACCTCTGTCTCTATTTTAGAATATTTGGAAAACTTTAGAATTATAAAAATAATCATACGTTAAAAGCAGTGGATGTTTGGGGTTTTTTTTTATCTGTAGACTACGTCTTTCACTATAGATGAAAGAACGAGTGTGTGTCAAATATTTTACTAGAACATAAGTGTGTGTCTAACTTTTCATTATACAATCATGATAGACGAGGTATATGTCAAACATTCACTATACATGACAAACATTTTACTACGGATTATTCTGAAAGATCTATTGTTTATCGAACATGCTACTAATTAATGAACGAGTGAATGTGCCTCTCTTCACCAGATCACTGGTCTGGAGCCAAAGCGAGACTACCAGTTCAGACTGCGTGGGGAGACTCCGCTAGGTCTAACTCAGCCCTCCAGTCCTGTACCAGCCTTCAGGACACCTTGTGAGTTTACAGCTCAAGAACATTTTGGAAATTTAGTTTAAATTGAATTTAATTTTATTTAGAAATAAAAAAAGCCCTTTGGCCCTTACATCATAAAAGCAAACAAAATAATAAGAATGTAGTTCTAAACAAAAGGTAATCGAACAAACAAAAAATTTTTGGCGGAATTTTTGAGAGTTGATTTTAAAAGAATGGAAAACAAAACACACAATATAGTTTATGAAATTGATTTACACTGGCTGCAACAATTAAGCATTAAAACTGTATTTTATTTATAAATATGAATAAAAGTAATCATTATGAAAATCTGTTTTTGTCGCATTTGACTCTCAGTTTTATTTAGCCTTTGCATGTCTTTAAAGTCAAGTTGCTGATTTTGTTTTTTGTGCCAGATATTATTTCCACACAATTTTCGTCAACCATTGGTCTATTCTTGAACTTTAGATGTATGGAGAGTTTAAACAGTTGTAATCCTGCCTTTCTATATCCTTATCTTTGTTTGTTTATGTATTTTTCAGTGCGCTCAGGTGTCCCTATAGTGAATGTGAAAATTGAGAGAGACAGCAACCTGCCTTACTCTGCTCGCCTTAGGTGGAACCCTGTCTACGTCCCGCCATACAGTCCAACTAGAGGCGGCACGACTTATGCCATAGAGGTAATAATTATGATGGTAAATCTACTATATGACTTATGCCTTACAGGTAATAATTATGATAGTAAAGCTAAGGTACGACTCATGCCATAGAGGTAATAATTGTGATGGTTAATCTGAGATATGACTTAGGCCATAGAGGTAATAATCATGATGGTAAATCTGCGGCACAACTTATGCTATAGAGGTAATAATCATGATGGTAAACCTGCGGTACAACTTATGCCAAAGAGATAACAATTATGAAATTATGATAGTAAATCTGCAGTACGACTTATACCATAGATGTAATCATTATGGTGATAAATCTGCGGTACGACTTATGCCAAAGATGTAATTAATATTATGGTAAATTTTTACAGGAATAGCACTAACCTTATACCCCAACTAGAAAATAAAGTGAAATATTCCTTAACCACTGCGGTCCCGGCTCTGTTACCATGGCGGCCGTATTTAAAGCAGTACAAATCTTCCATTCTGATCACTCTCGTTTACATTCTCAGATCTTATAAAGCTGCAGAACCCTTTGATTCTGATGGTTTTCCTCTTACATTCTCAGATGCAGGAACCGCCACGCACCGACTGGTACACCCTGGCCCAGAACGTCTCCAGCACGTCCTACACTGTGCCGGAGCTGAGCCCCAAGAGGGACTACATGTTCCGCATCCGCGCTCGCTCTGTGGAGGGGGATCTTAGCGCCCCAACCCTTCCTGTACCATACTACAGAGCTCCAGGTCAGTTCCTCTCACGATTGATCTAGGGCTGTAAGTACAATATTGCTGTAAGCGTTCTTAGTTGTATGTTATTACGACGAGTCACAAGTTACTGTGATCTATTATTTACAGCCCCTAGAGCGATGCTTTGATTAAGGCTTTAGTTTCAGTTATGTGTTATACCTACAAAGGTAAATAATTTTTATTTGTCTATAGAGTATCATCATTATTTTTATTATTATTATTGTTGTTGTTGTTGTTGTTGCTGCTGTTGTTGTTGTTGTTAATATTAATTCTATTATTATTATTATTAATATTATTGTAATTATTATCATCATCATTCTCATTATTCTTCTCAAAATTATATGAAATGACTATGTTATTTTCTTTTGTAAATTTGAGGATGATTTTTATAACCTTTTTTTATGCAATTGCAGAATCTTCATGGTCCAACTTGCCAAGCATGCCAGGACCAGCCATAGATTACTCTCCCCTGAACAGGCCTTATATTGAGGGACTTATTGTGAAAGGTAATCATTTTATTACTTAGGTGAAGAAATGGTCAATTTAGTTGTATAATATCCTGTCTTATTTCTGAAATACTTAAAATTTAGAGTATGTGTTGTTTAGAAAAAAGGTAAGAGATTCCTGACATTCAAATAAAACGTTCTAGTTTCCTTCCAACCATTTGTTTGTAGAGTGAAAGACTTTTCTGAGCTATTTTCAACAGCACAACTTTATTTATATCTGTTCTTTAAAGTCTTCAAGCTAGCTTCTCAGTGGGTTTTTTTTACGTACAATATAGACGGCAGAAAGGAACATGGGTGAAGCCAATATGATTGAGAAAAATGATTGGGTAGCTGAGGATCTGAAATCGCTGCAAAAGTAAAATGTGTCAGGGAAAGTACTGGCAACCACAATGTTGTTTGCCTTGAGTCTTTGTTCCTTAATGTACTGTCAGATAGTATGGCCAAATTTTCCTCTTTTGAATTGTTTCTTTGTTGTTGTTGTTGTTGTTGTTGTTGTTGTTTATGATTTCTACCTTCTGATCCGATTTTGTTCCCTAGTGGCTAAGACAGGAGTCATGGTATCCGGACACTATCTCTGTGTGGCAGCACGTAAAATTGTCAGATATTAGTCTTGGAGTCTATCCACAATATATCTATACAGTGCTGAGATTGGACGCTAAGCAACAAACAAACCAGCCCATATTCCATGTGTCCAGCTGTGCTGGAGTCGTTGCTCCACCACCTCTTAGGAAAGGGGGTTGATAGATAGAAATCTACCTTTAGCGCTCTGCAGTGCATATCTTAGAGCCTGCATCTGTGCATGGAAAAATATCTAAACCCTGACTCTTTTTTTTTTTAATAGATGTCTGATTCCCAGTCACTGATCCATTTGTTTGCAGAAGAAAATTGGGGCAAGGAAAGTAGTGGCAACTACAATGCTGTGTGCCAAGAAAAAATATATGACCCTGACTCTTGGTTCTCAAATAGTATGGCCAAACTTTCCTTTTTTTAATTGTTTTGTTGCTGTTGTTGTTGTTATTGTTGTTCTGATTATGTTGTTTTTGTTGTAAACTATCTATGATTTCCACCTTCTGATCCGTTTTGTTCCCTAGTGGCTGACACGAGTCATGGTATCCCGACACTGTCTCTGTGTGGTGACATGTAAAATTGTCAGATGTAAGTCTTGGGCCTGGTCCACAATATGATCCACAACATAGTCTATGTTATGCTAAGCAACAAACAACCAAACCATTCTCTGATTCATTTGTTTCAGTGCCACCGCGCATGTCTATTGAGAAGCCTGAGATGACCCTGTTGAGTCCAGACTGTGTCCAGCTATCCTGGAGAGCTGCCCGCGTCCCACCTGCAACTGCCAGTCTGTCGCCCACAACCTACAGAGTTGAGGTCAGTGGCAAGTAGTGGGGAAACTTATCAACAGAAGTTTGCTCCGCAAATTTCTTGAAATGCTTTTGTTGCTCTAATGCCATTATTTTTTCCATGCTTGTTTATTGACTTTAAATATAGGCTGAATATTGTCATCAATCGTGGAACATCAATTGTATTCAATTCTTAGACCATTTTGTAAAACCCCTAGCTTTAATTGAGACCAGCACTTGGCTGATGTCTCTTAACTATCCGTATTTTATTTTATTTTTTTAAGATAATGGATATTTAGAAATTTACAAAAGATGTGTACCTTTAATCTAAAATTGTGTCCTCATGTAACAGCATTTCATCCAGAATTAGAATATCCATCACTCTTTTTTTTTTTTAAATATCTTTCTTTTTTCAGGCTCGTCATGAAGACTCCTTTGAGTGGATTGAGCGAGCCACAAACATCTCTGGCTTATCCACCGAGGTGAAGGGACTTAACCCCCATGTGGAGTACGCCTTCAGAGTCCGCGCGGTCAACGATTTCGGCTGGAGTGAGTCCACTCTGCCCGTGTTCCTTCACAGATCTCAAGGTAAACTCAGTGTTGTTATTCATCTTGATACACTTGTGAGGCGATCAGAGAGAATCTTGCAAAAGTTGCCATAGCCCTCGAAACATAGAAAAGTTAAATTATGTTGACTTTTTACATTTTAAAATAAAAAGATTTATATACGGTTATAGAAATGACAGAATTATGATATGTTCAACCTGTGTTTGGCAAGTCTTTTGACTAACAAACTAAGGACAACTTAAAAAGTAAAAAATCTGGCTTGTGCCTGATTCACCCTGGTTGCTTCACATATGTTTTTTTTCTCCTTAAAACTCAAAAATATAGATTTTTTTAAAAGATGTGACAAAATGTAAAATCAAACACATTTGCTTCATTTTTATCAGATAGCTGTTTTCTTTAAGCTGTCAGAAATAAGTTATATTGATAAACCTTGAAAGGGGGAATGACGTGTATTTTCAATTAAAAAATAACTTGATTTCAGTCAAATGTATTTAATATTATAATTTGTACTACAACTATAAAAACCAGTTTTACAGAAAAATAAAATGCTGTATCAAATGTTTTATCCTGTATGCCTGCCTAACTGTTCCCTCCTCTGCCCCCCCACCCCCCCAACTACACCACCACCACCACCACCAGATTTGAAAGACGCTGCAGTTGAAATGGAGTTTGAAGAAATAGAAACAATGGGATCCATCTTTGGAGACACCTGTAAGTTTGGACTGCTATAAATAATATCAAACGATTGTCATGTACTTAGCTCTCAGATATTGCATATAATTTTTTCCCTAAAATCTATAGCATTGATATTTACAATTGAAACTGAAAAAAAATATGTTATACATAAAATAATACAGCCCTCCTTTTTAACTGAAATGAAAGAGAGAAAGCATCAATGTATCTTGTAATATAGTAATGATTTTTCCTCTTTCAAATTTCTAGTATTGGGCTGGATAGGATAGGTTTAGACATCACCATGTTAAGGACATAATGTCTTTGCTTTTCAATATTTTCATGTAAATGTCAAATTTACTGTAATCTGGAATATCTCACTAAACTTTCCCTTGAGGATCTATCTATCTATCTATCTATCTATCTTTCTATCTATCTATCTATCTATCTATCTATCTATCTATCTATCTATCTATCTATCTATCTATCTATCTATCTATCTATCTTTCTATCTATCTATCTATCTATCTATCTATCTATCTTTCTTTTTATCTATCTTAAGAATCCAACCAAGCAACCAACCAAGTTTTTTGTTGTTGTTTTTGTTGTTTCCAGCGCCGCCCAAGATGCCAATGGACACACCCAGGATGGGGATTGTTCAGAGTGACGGCAGCATGAAGCTCTCCTGGACAGAGGCCCGCATCCCTGTCTACGCTCGCAAGACCCCCATCACATACTCCATAGAGAAGAAAGAGCCTTTAGACCAGGTAGGTCCTTCTCTGCTCTCTCTCATCCTTCGTCTGATAAAGATTCTACAAAAGACTGAATAAAAAGATCAGCAAAAGGCCGAATAATGCTGAAAAATATCATATCATGTCATATCATATCATAACATCAACTAAACAAATACAAAATTGTATCATTGATAAAATAATCATACAATATTTATCTTGAGAGCAAGACCTCCATCACATACTCCATAGAGAACAGGTAGGTCCTTCTATGCTCGTACGCTCTTTGACAAATGTAACTCCTCTTTTGTCAAACCAGCTGATTGTACAAGGAAAAGGAAATTAAGCTATTACCTTCCTCAGCGCACTTCACTTTTGCTGTGAATCATGAGCCTTAACCACCCATTGTGTGCAGGGGGCCTAGAAAAATGTGTCTATGCAGGATATGGAATCCAGGACAAGGCTAATGCAAATAATGTGGGTCATTCTAAAAATTAACTGATCTAAGGTCATATGCAAAAGGTGAAGAGGTGGGCGAAATGGTGCAAGTGGTAGAGCGTTGGTATTTCAATGGGAAGGTCCCTAGTTCCAAACCACAATTGGTAAAAATATTTTTTTGTCTGATTTTGTGCCCTATTGGTTGGGTGTCAGTATAATGTGACTGGCTGACATAGGAATCCTGGTATGCTCGTACTGTCTCTGTGTAGCAGCATGTAAGTTGTCAGACACTAGTCTTAATACCTGTCCAGAATATTGTGCATATAGTGCTGATGTTGGACTGATGTTGGATGCTATGCAATCATCTCAGCTCAGCTGTGAAGTGTCTAATGTTTAAACCTCTGCTCACCCCTTCCTCAGGACTGGGTTGTGGTGGTCAATGATCTGGAAGACAACCAGTACCTCATCCCCGGCATACAGCCCCAGCAGGACTACCTGTTCCGTGTAAAGGCTCACAACGAGTTTGGTGCTAGCGAGGCAACTCTGCCAGCTGCTCTCACCAGATCTAAAGGTGAGATGCACGTTTGAAAGCCAGTTTAAACTAAATGCTTATTTTTTTTACTCGCTATTAAAAGTTATAGAAGTATGGTAAGAGAGATAAATTTTCCTATATATATAATATTTTTCTTTAATATTTTCAAGGCATAATTTACAGATGCTCATTCATGTTAAGATATATTGACATTTTTTTCTTTCTACTCAGGACTCTTATACCCCCAATTATAATCCCATCTTGTGTTTTTTTATTGGGGGGTGGGGGGAACGTTTTTATAGATGACTATAGTTTTACATACAAAACTGTTTTCTTTTTTTTTTCTCGAGTGATTCTAAATAAATCAATCCTTTTCATTTCTTTCTTTTATTCAAAATGTCATTCATGCTTTAAAAATTAAGGAGATAACATTTTTTTTATTCTCTTCATACATTGACCTGCTTTACACTTTTAGGAATTGAAATTTTCCTATTCACATTCATGCATTTACCAGCACCAAAGTTCATCCGCAACAGTGCATCCAGGGAGAGAGAACTGGAAGTTGCTGCCTCACAGAGACGTTCCTCGTCATCCTCTTACAGTTATATTGACTCGATCTCTACTGGAGGTAGGATAGACTAATTGCTTAAGTTCAAATTCGCCCCCTTCTGGTATGTGACGGGCTGAGACAGGAGTTCATGTCTACCTGTACTGTCTCTGTGTGGTCGCACATAAAATTGTTAAATGTTGGCCTTGGGACCCATCCACAATATTGCTGATGTTGAAAGCTAAGTAATATCAAACGAACAAACTTGATGAAGTCTATAGCTATCTCCATATGAGTCCAATGCATGTCAAACTGAAAATGTCCTCTCCTTGTGTTTAATGCCACCAGTCTCAGCAAACCAATCATCAGAGAATAAAAAATGTATAATTCTAATTACCTGATGCTCTTGGGATGTGGTGTATCATACAGAAATATGCATACTGTCTGTATCATGGAAATCCAATATACTGGTTATGTTGATTTTAAGTAAAATACACTAGTTGCTAAATAACTGCTAAGAACCTTTGTGTTCATCCAAATGCATTATTTTACCTTAAAAAAGAACAGTTTTTCAGTATAAAAAGTCAAATGATTATGACCTTTTTTGGCTAACAATATGATTTTTCTTTTTTTTTTGACAAGGTATATATAATATTATGAATTACTAATTTTTTTCCTTTACTTTTTTCTTCTCCCTGTCCCAGTTCCACCTAGAGTTCCGCAAGGTCGTCCAAGCATGTCGGACATCAAAGACACATCTCTAACGCTGTCTTGGCAGCCTGGTCGCATGCCTTCTTACATCAAAGGCCCAGTGAGTGAAAACCTGCTCAACTATTATTTTGTGAGGCAACCAGGGTGAATCAGGCACAAGTCGTGGATATAAGTTTTGAGCTAGAGCCCTCTAAACATAGGAACACTACTCTATGTTGACCTTTTTTATTTCCAAATGAAAAAAGAATTAACTCTGGTTCTGGAACCAGTAAAAGTGCATTTTGTGCTTCGTAACACACTTTAAATAACTTAAAATTCAATTTCTGATTCACCCTTGTTGTTTCACATATTGTTTATTTCCAAATAAAAAAGAATGAACTCCGGTTCTGGAACCGGAAAAAGTGCATAATATGCTTCTTATCACATTTTAAATAACTCAAAATCCAATTTCCGATTCACCCTTGTTGTTTCTTCTTTAGCAAAATGATTTATTAACATCAAAATTTGATATGATAGTGTCTATGGTGGAATCATCCGCTTATGTGATTATAATATTTCACAACTGTCAATTATCTGAAATCTAATTCATGCACTTGCACATAATCCACTGCAAAGGAACAATTTGTTTGCACAGAGATTATGCAAAGATATATTGTCTTATCAGGAACTCGCAGAAGAATTACATTTATTTCAAACTTGAAAGATGCGTTCATGAGAGATTATTTTCTAATCTATTCTTCAAAAGTTATGAAGTAGACCGCTGTATCATACCGTATGCTGATCGAAGATCATGTATGTTGGTTAGATAGCAGTTAATTTTATTTATGTTAATATGGATGTACATAATTGTAAACTCAAAATATTAAGGTTCTCCACACAGTATCACTAAACCTTTTCACAATGCTGATATCCGCATGATAACCACTTTTTTGCACTATTTGATATGATGCGCTCATACTGTCATAGAGAATGTAGTTATGCAATATAATTATAGGTAGCGCATCCTGTAAAGGTTAATAAATAAATTGTGTTTTATCTGGCCAGGTAAAAATCAGTTACATTGTGGAGTGCCGAGAGCCACCTAACCATCTGTGGAATAAGCTCAACTCGGACGTTGGTTCAACGACCTACAAAGTGACCAATCTACGACCAGACCAGGACTACATGTTCAGGTTTGTCACTGTCGGTGTGCTTCAGTATCTTTACATGTCATACTTAAGGCAGCCGGGCTGAATCAGGCACAAATCGCTTGTAAAAGTTCTGAGTAAGAGCCTTCTTAACATGGAAATACTATTTTTATTGATTTTTTCCATTTTTATGGGAATGAATGGTGAGTGAAAGAGGGCAGGAAAATATTGCAAGTTCAATTAAACCATATCTGAAGTATGACAATTAAATAATCAAAGATCAAATAAACAATTATCATCACAGCGTGCACTTTTTATTAATATAGAATCAGGTTGAAAAGAAAACAAGGTACTGGTTGGTATTTTCAATTATGAAAGCAATATAATATTCTACCATTCTTTTCCAAACTCTTTTTATAAGGAGATAAAGTAAAGGTCTAGCTATAACTATGTTAAATTATCCTTGTTGAGGTTTTTGCTGCATTATCATATATAATTTCTACAGATATTTGTCACCCTATGTGTTAACTGATCCTTGAACTACTAATTTTTGCAGTTTTTTAAGAGTTGTGATGGAACATTCTCTATATCCTTACAACTCTGCCGTCTTATGAAAAAATGTATGAGCTCTTCTGAAGTATGCATATGCATTTTTTTACGATATTAGATTGATTTTATTGACCACCCTAAGACTGTTACATTTTATTTCCCTCCACTGTAAACAGAGTCCGTGCCTTCAACGACTCCGGCATGAGTGAGCCCACGCTGCCAGTGACCTTGACCCGCGAGAAAGCCCCGGAGGTGGAACCAAGGACAATGAGAAGACGCAGCTCAGTCGAGCGCTTTGCCTCAGTAGAGCGGCGTACGTCCAGAGAGCGGTCCCTGTCCATGGACCGAGGCTCGTCGGTGCCGAGAGCGGGTCTGCTCTCCAGGGAAGGCTCCAAGAGGGAAGTGGATGAGGAGGACATGTTTGCAGGGCAGACCCCTGACACCACTCGTGAGTCTTTGTCAGTGATTCCAAATTTTAATACATTTACGAATTTTCCATAAGAAAAAATTAAACAGCTGGTCAGGGTTCAGTAAAAGTCTATCAAGGGTTAATTTTTGTGATTCGATATGCTTAACGCCTATCCATGGAAAGGTCCAGTAAAAAATGACCCAATTGGCATCACTGCATCATCTTATGTTGATTTGTTAGTTGTGTGAAATGTAGCTCCTGGTGCGATCCGTCTGAAAAGCTTACTGACTTGGGTTGTCCTTCCTGGTGGGCCTACTTTATAACCAGTTGCTGATGCTATTCATCCAGTACCATCCTCTTGCCGGTTTGCCTTTTCTTCTCCTTGCTCCTAATTTTGCTTCCAGAATGTGTTTCACCAAATTATTGTGTTTCCTCTCTTTGATGTTATTTTAAATCACATGAGTACAAGTCTCTGGTGATTAGTTGTGTCAGTACTGTCACTATCTTATAAGATGTTTTGGGAAATACAATTCTTGGGACTCACAAATGATATAGCTTAGTTCCTGAAAATGGACATTGAAAAAGCAACAAACTAAACAAAAACTCAACAAAGGCTAATATTCTTTACAAAAGGAGGATCTAGTGCTATATTCCTAAATTTGAATTATCACAGACATTGTTTGAGAATAGAGATTTTATGTAAAAACTAGAATATATTTTTATATGTCATGTTTTCTGTTACATAACTGAGAGAGCAGATTCGTCATTTTTTTGTATTATGAATTGGAGGCCCTGTGACAACCAACAGTTCACTATTTTCTCTTTATGGTTTCATTCCAGCGGCAGCCCCAGAGTTTGTTGTGTCTGACGCCGGTAGTGAAATTCAGCATGGCATTGACGCAAGGCCAGTGAAGATAACCCTGCAATTACGAGGAGTTCCACTCCCGAATGTTGAGTGGTACTTCAATGATAAGAAGATCATATACGGTGACAGACACGAAGGCTACGTCACTCCCACAGGTGAGATAGCGTAAACAGGGAAAACCAAATTATCTAGTTGTTTTGCTTCTTTTTATTTGGGTGGGAGTGTGGGGTTGCTGTTTTACAGGTGAGGTAGCGTAAACAATGAAAACCAAATTATCTAGTTGTCTTCTTTTTTTTTTGGGTGTGAGGGGATGCTGGGTTTTTTTGCCCACCACAACATAAAAACACATTTCTACTCTATTGCATTTTGAAAATTCTATAGTCTCTTATCTGATAGGACGACATGCCCAAAAATAAGAGTATCTACCACTGATCAGCAATAAATGCAATTTTCTTTTATAGAACATGAAAGTGCTGGGTTGCACCCCTAGCGAGGACAGATTTTTTTTTCTGGGCCCCTTGTGTCATATAGCATGGAAAGAGTAGCTGGGTCTCTGAAGTCACTGCAAAAGTGAAATGCGACTTGGAAAAAAATGGCAACCTACTTCACAAATACTGTTTACCTAGTACAATCAAGACCCTTACTCCTGGTTCCCAGATGCTCTGTCAAGAGGGGGGGCGCGGTGGCCCAGGGGTAGAATACCATTTTACCCACCACACCACAACATAAAAACACATTTCTAGTCTATTGCATTTTGAAAATTCTATAGTGTTTTATCTGATAGGATAACATGCCTAAAAATAAGAGAATCTACGTCTGATCAGCAATAAATGCACTTTTCTTTTAAAGAACATGTAGAAGCTGAGTTCCACACATAGCGAGGACAAATTTATTTTTTTATGGGCCCCTTGTGTCACCTAGCATAGAATGAGTAGCTGGGTCTCGGAAATCACGGCAAAACAGAAGTGCGGATTGGAAAGAAAATTAGTGGCAACCTACCTCACAAATGCCGTTTGTCTAGTACAATCAAGACCATTACTCCTGGTTCCCAGACGCTCTTTCAAGAGCATGGGACCAACTTTACTTTCTTCTTTTTGTTTATTACCTGTCCATCTACGTGATTTTGCAGGTTTGGCTGTGCTAGAGTTCTCTCCCATGGGCTGGGGAGATGTCGGAGACTACAAGTGCGTGGCGGAGAACGATCAAGGGGAGACAAGCTTTACTGTCAAGCTGCAGATGTCTGGTGAGAGAGAAAGAAAAAACTTTTTCGTTTAGTATTAAAGACCATTTCTTTCCCCTCTTTTTTTCCAGTTATAATTAGCTTTATACCTAAAATAGTAGCTCAGTGACAAATAAAACCCTTTGCTCTGTGTCTCGTACAGATCCTCCTACCTTCTTGGAGCCGATCAGAGACCTTCACCTGAAGACAATGGCCACTGATCGATTTGTGTGTCAGGTGGATGGCATCCCGTACCCTACGGTGAAGTTTATGAAGGACTGGAGACCTCTCACTGAGACCTCAAGGCAAAAGGTGCGTGGTGTATGCAATAAGATTTGTGAAAACACTATTTCCGAAAATTAATTAAAATCATTAGAAACTTTACACAGATGTGTTATATGTAATACGATTTGTGAAAACTGTATTTCCAAAAATTAATTAAAATCATTAGAGACTTGACACAAATCTTGCACTGATACAATATATACAATATCCAATCTGACTAAACTTGGATGACAAACTAAACAATTGACTAGCACATGATAAACAGAAATGGGGAGAGTTCACAACAAGAATGATGAAGGCTGCCAAAGTGTCACAGACAAACAGCAGGGCGCGCCACGGCCATAATTCTTAACTTATTGGAGTCACATCGCGTACTTGTATGTGATGGTATAGACATTTTATTTGAAGGGTAAAAAGCTCAACTTCACAATTTATTATTCCATCTTAATTGGTTCAAAGGTATTAACTTTGTAAAAACTCTAAAGATAGTATGATTTCTTAGGATTGGTGACATAGAGTCAGATGCTATGCTTACAAATTATGTTTGTCAAATACAACCAATACCCGCCCCTTGGTTCCTCAACATCTTCCCTGTTTGTGACCAAATTTTTTTTTTTTTTTATGTTCAGCTTCTTTTACTTTATCCTTTCAAGAAAATTTTAGAGCATTAATGAAGGTGATGACACAGTTGTTCATGACTTTCAATCAACAGATCAGACTTAGCTACTGGCCCTTCTGTTAACAAAGTCTCCAAAATGGACTCAATAATTATTAAATTTTCTTTATACTTTGTCCATCCCAGGTTGTTCAGGAAGGCTCTGTGTGGAATCTTGAGGTGGACCAGGCAATCCCAGCGGACTCCGGCTGCTACATCTGTGTGGCTGAGAACGCTGCGGGGAAAGTCTTCTGCACTGCTCGGCTCACCGTGGATGGTATGTGCTGGCTAGATGCAGCCTGGGAGAAATTTCAATGATGTCAATATTTAACAAAAAAAATAATGGATTTTGATATAATTTTTGAAAAAGGTGGCACCATGTTGTGTTTGCTGTTACCCTAAGTCTCAAAACAGGAAGTGACCCTCTTGCTCGTCAGGACTTTTCAGGATCTCTTGTGTTGCCAGGTTGGCAGGTCATGGCCAAAGTACAATTACATAATACTACAGTCAGAATAATGTTACCTGCTGAGACAAGAGTCCAAGTGTCCCCATCCTGTCTTTTGCGTGGCAGCACATAAAATTGTCAGACATCATTTTTGGGGTTGGTCCACAATATAGCCTATATGGTGCTAATGTCGGCCATTACATAACCAACTCAACTCAACTCAGAATGAGTACAGTAAAGATCCCTCAAGGACCTAGATCTATCTTTTGTGGCTCAATACGCTCTGCTGCTTTACGCTAGAAGTGTCTGTAAAAAAACAATGATCCAGTTGGCATCACTGCCAATTATCTGCTATTTCTCTGGCAATCTTCCTCTCTACTCTCGTTCATTAGTTTGGATTGAAACATTTTTAATTGATTTTGGTGATTACAATTTTGTTATGGGCTTAGTTCACTGGAGAAACAAATATAGATCTAGTGTCGTAAGTGCATTGTTGCTTACAACTCATAAGCTATCTTGTTCGCATATCTTAAGACCATTTGTAAGTTTACCCACAATGTTGTACTTATGACCCCCTTTTTTTGGGGGGGGGGGGCGCTTTTATTTCCTTGGTATCTAATAAAGTTTGTTAATAATAGGTTCTTATTCACTTCATTTCTATTTCTCTTAAGAGTAAATACAGTATGTGCTTGGCAATATTTTTCAAGCCTAAGTGAATCTGCTTTGTAATTTATATTTCATCAATGACATAACTTAGTATAAGTTTAAGTATCCTTTTACATTTATAAAATTAAAAATAAATTGTTTAACAAAACTGGCTTTTGTTGCTTGAAATTATTATAAAAATACCTTTGTCAAATGTCAAAATAGAAGTTAGAAACCAATCTTCACATTTTCAATTTTAACTTCCAAAGGCATTATGTTTATTTGTCTCTGTGAGGGAAAATTGATCGAACTGAAAATGTTATTATGTAAATACAATAAACTGAACATGGTTACATAAATTTGATAGCGGTACATATATTTGAGAAACTAGAAAACCTAAGCACTTACATTATATTTGCGTTGTTAGGAAAAAGAGAACCTTTTTTTTAACCTCCTTTTTCCCTATTATATACACCTACACGCCCATGTACGCATAATCCATGATTGAATAATTAATGCTTCCAGATGATGCCCCTGCGGAGAGCGTTGTCTACAAAAAGACCAACCTGGAGGATGATTATTACATTTTGGAAGAGCTCGGCAGGTCAGTAGATAGATGATTTTTGTTGGCTGGTTTTTTAACTTCAAACTTCAGCAACTAGACTATATCGAGCAAGGGTTTTAACTTATTAGAGTTGCAGTGATTTTGCCAGCACTGCTGGTGATAATCGCACTATATTTAGGTTTTTCCAAAATTCATATCTTTTGAACTAGATTCTAAGTAAGATAGAATAAAAATTGTTACAATTTTGAAAACTGTAGATTTTTTATCTTTCAAATGAAATATCTACACTCACTGCTTACATGTATGCAATGTGACATAAGTATAAAGTTAAGCTTAAACAGGCTTAAGTTTTTTAGTCTTTGTATGAAAGTTTTTTAAAGCTGAAGTCTTTTTTAGTAATAAAGTAGCTTGTGTTTTTGCGAGCTAAAATTAGTTTTGATATAAATATTTACTGAAATATAAAGGTAACCTTTTACAGGCTAAGTTTCTAAGTCAATATACATTTTTTAATTAAGTAAAAATCCAAGCATTTCCAAGCTAAAGTTTCTAATTCTTTACATGTAAATGTGTACTTTTGTAAGTATAAATTTGAACTTTTAAAAGCTTAAGCTTCAAAGTCTTAAAATGAATGTCTACTTAATTATAAACCTAAGCGTTTATAAGCCAAAGTTTCTCAGTCTCTATATAAAATAAATGTGTACTTAAGAATAAGCCAAAGTTTCAAAGTCTATATAAAATAAATGCGTACTTATGAATTTACATTGTGTGACATTTGTCTAATCAGAGGAAGACACAGCATTGTGCGACGCGTGATTGAGAAACACACAGGCAAGGAGTTTGCCGCCAAATTCACTCAGGTCCGAGAGGAGACGGACAAAGACTTTTTCCGCCAGGAACTCGATGCACTTGTGAGACAAGGAGGGAAAAATGTCGAGGGACTGCATGACGCCTATGAGACACAAAGACAGCTCATTCTTGTACTTGAATCGTATCCTTTTTAATTTGATCTCTTAATATATTGGTTTCTTTCTATGTTGAATGTCATGTACGATTAAATGTATAGAATGGTTACACCACAACTCTTGAAACACCACAAATAATTAAAGTTCAAGGATCAATTAAGATTCAGGGGTAACTGAAAATGTGTAAAAATTATATGATTATGATGAAGCAGTTCGTAACTCGAACTAATAGAAAAAATATTAACAAGAGTATTTGAACATATAAAACATTTCCGCTTTATTAACCCTTCTTCAGTACAGTAGTAAAAGGAATAATTATGATATGTTTGCTTTGATTGTCAGGTGCAGCAATACTTAAAACTATTACATGCTTCTATGCGCTTTTTGCCATACCTTATATGACACATTTAGCTCCTTTTTGTAACTGGAGTTGGTGTTCACTTGTCTTACTATCTCTTCTCTCCCTTCCTCATCATTGCCCAAATTCCAATCTGTTATGTTCAACAGTGTTTGTCCCTTCTAACCCATGGATCTATTTGTATTAAGTTATTTGCACACTGAAGATTATCATGATACTCAGACATAAATTTTGTTCACCCAGCTCTGCCAATACAGCAATAATGTAAATTGTTCCAACTGGGCCTTACAGTTGATTAATTATACCTCACTGTGGCTCAATATGCGATGGATGCCACCCACACACACACACAAAACAGACAACTCTACAAACTGTTGTCTTTTGTTCTAGTTAGCAAAGTTTGCATAGCATTGCATTATCAATGTAGTATATTTTGCTTAACTTTGCCGCAGTGTGAAACAAGGTAATGTGCTTGATAGAGTCATCTCTGACCAGCAGTGGACAGAGGTCAAGGCAGCCCAAGTGGTCAAGGCTTTGGTTGAGTCTCTCCAGGCAGTACATGCCACACACTATCTGCACCTGGACGTCAAGGTAAGCTCCAGCTAAGACTTGAGGTAAACTCAGACTAAGATCTCCTGAGTTGATCTACGGTACAACTAATCTTTGTGCAGAGAATAAGAAGCTTTAACCTAGTTTCACGTCTCCTAGGTCTTAAGAAAGGTCCTATACGGAGACAGGACCCCAGATTGGGGTACAGGGGATTTGGCTGGTCACCGGCTAATCCAGAAAGGAAAACGTGGCCAAAAGGCAATTCAGTAAACCCAGCACTACCGCATCCTTGTTCTCTTGTTTCCTAAATTTTTTGATGCAGCCTAATTTTGAAAAAAAATGAAAATTTATCGTGACTTTCGTACACAAGTTAATTTTTTCAGTTTTTTTCCCTAGAGACCATTTGTAATTATTTTTAATTTAAAGTGTTGCACATGACTATGTTTGAAAGTGAGATTTTCCAAATAAATTCTTTCAGTAGTTCTAGCTGTGATGTTGTAATATCATGAGTGAAAGTGCAGCGAGACTCGTCTTTGTAGATTATATATACTGTTAAATATGCATATATTGTTATTGCCACTATAATTATTATAATTTTGTTTTTCTCTATGAAAACAATTTGATTTCAATTTTATGTGTGTGTGTGTGCTATTCTGTAACCAAACCAAGTTTTCCATGTGGGCTAATAACATAATTATTATCTTATCTTATAATACAATTAATCTTTGTGACAAAGTTGTATATGAAGTATGAAGAGAGAGTATTTTGAATTCCCATTGAGTGATGAATAAAGATTTCTGTACTCTGTTTTCTTGATTCAGAAGCCTAGACTTAGAATTAACATACCTTTCCTTTATTTTGTCATTTGTTCTACTCAGCCCTCAAATCTCCGTTTCACTTCAAATGACCTGAGCTCCCTGCGTCTGACTGACTTTGGGTTTTCCCGCAAGCTGCCTCTCTCTAAAGACCTGGAGTTCAACTTTGGAACCCCAGAGTTCTGTTCCCCAGAGGCGGTAAACAACGAGGCCGTGACCCCCGCGTCAGACATCTGGGCTGTAGGGGTCATCACACACCTGCTGTGAGTACAAAAAATTGCAGCACTTCATATCAAGAAACCTTCAACATTTTCATATCTCATGATTTAAGGTCTATTCCTTGTGCACGCTATGTTGAGTAATTTTCTAAACTTTTTAAGAGGTAAAAGCCATGGATTACTTAACTTCTATAATAGTCCTTGGGTAAAAGTACAAATAATTGCTGGGCTTCATGTCAATCAGGCCTTCAACTTTCTTATATCACATGATTTAAGGTCTATTCCTTGCACACGCTATGTTGAGTAGTTTTCTAAACTTTATAAGAGGTAAAAGCCATGGATTACTAAACTTCTATAATAGTCCTTGGGTTAAAGTACAAATAATTGCCGCGCTTCATGTCAAACAGGTCTTCAACCTTTTTATATATTGTGATTAAAGGCCTATTCCTTGTGTGCGCTATGTTGAGTAATTTTCTAAACTTTATTAGGTGTAAAAGCCATGGATTACTAGACTTCTATAATAGTCCTTGGGTAAAAGCTTTGATTTTTATTGTTTCGAAAAGAAGGGTGTGGATATCAATACAAAGAGGTGCTAGCACAAGAGCATTATCAATGCGCACGGCAAGTGTACAGCAAGGTGGGAAAAGGCTAATTATATTTGACTTGCCAAGAGATGTTCAATCTGATCTCGCTTAAATCTTATTGTCTTGCTTAATAACAGTTGCCTGATGAGCAATTTTTTTATAATGAACAACAGGTGAGGAAATGTTGATAATCGGTTTTAAAAGATACCCTTAACTTTATATACTGAAATAACATTTGTTGTTTGTTTCTGTTCAGATTAACTGGTGTCTCGCCGTTCTATGCCCCGAGTGTACAAGACATCTTGTCAAAGACTCAAACCTGTGATTGGAACAGAGATGATCCTGGGTTCAAGGCCCTCAGCTCTGAAGCTCAAGATTTCGTTAGTAAAATACTTGTCAGGGATCCTCAGTAAGTGGTTTTCTCCGCTGTTTTGATAAGTTGTTAGTCAAAATTTTATACAGACCATCTTAGAAAAAGCCACATAGTGAGATTGACATGATAGACTCAAATGTTGGAAAAATTGTTCATACATTTTAGCGTTGTTACATGTAAGATAAAGAAAACCTGATGTTTAGTTTTGTATAAATGAATACTGTAGTAGAGGAAACGACGCATGTAGCAAATAGTTAGTTTGAAGAAAATCATTTATGCATATGAAAGATTGAGTCATATCTCAACTTAGAGTTGAGTTGACTGGAACCTAATTATTTAGTGGATGTTTTATTCGTCAAAAAGAGTAAGAGGTATAAATTACTTTGGGTAGAGCTACATGTATGTTTAAAAGAGTGCAACAAAATTTATATTTTCTCGATATCATCTTTTTGCTGTTTTAAATCAAAAGGTTTTCTCCAAATAAATTAAACAGCTACACAGATGATGAAAAAAAATACATTACATATTTACTTTCTATTGAATTTTCAGAGCCCGTTTGTCAGCCAAAGCCTGTCTTGAGCATCCGTGGCTGAAAGATGATAAGAAAGCTGGTACTAAGAAACTCGACACTAGCAAACTCAAATCATTCCAAGACAGAATTGACTCAGAGGTGAGCAGTCCAGGACTTTTACCGTTTTTATTAAAGCATAAATCAAAATAATAATAATATTAATAATACAGTCGGATCCGCTCAATCGTTTTACTTTCAGGAGAAGGCGTCTTTTCCCGATTATCCTGGTTTTCCCAATTTTGGGGGCAAAGTACTTTTTTAGTACATATTATAATACATATAAAGCTCTTTAATTTGTGCAGTTGTGGAGATATTACAGTAGCATACATATTTTTTTCCAATAGCATGAAAAAATACTCATTTAGGAAAAAAAGATTAAGGCAAAGGTAGATTGTCAAACATTTTGAAAATTTAAAACAAGAATGTCTAGAAATTGAGTTAAAATTCTTGGAAATACTGTTCGATCTGGGTTTTTTTTGTTGATGTTGGTATTGGTATTTCTCTATAGAGCAAGGGACAGAGTGCTCTCCCACAGTTTGAGTTCAATGTGTCCTTGTTGATGTTTTTTTTTTAACCTTTATATGTCATTGAGCACATGAACATGTTGTGTTGTCTTACTCTGACAGCAAAAGACAAATGAAGTGAAGACAGTGGCCTGTCTGCGCACTCTGTCTCGCCTGCTAGAAGGACCAACACCGATCCAAGGGCTGCAACCCACGACAGACACCCAGACAGGGGACGTCATCCTGCCAGACACTGAGGAGTATGGAGAGTTTCTCGACGAGGAGTCCTGGTCAGTTACAGTCCTGGCGTGATTATTTTTTTTGGTTTATTAATGCTTAATGACAGCAACTAAGCTGTGCGGATATTAGGTTCCAAGACTGACGTCTCACAGTTATAGGTACTGCCATACAGAGACGGAGCAGAAATACCAGAATTCAAATAGTCACTTTATATCGCTTACCAGGAGGAAAGGTGCCTGATTCGGATTTCAACATTCTGATTAGATTGGTTAAATTTAAACCTCATATTTTTTAATACAGGAACCTACATATAGAAACTGCGCAATCCTGTCTTTTGATACTATAATGTCATGGCTCTCAATAGGAGAAAGTGTTTTTTCATTAAATAATTATGTGGTACTGTGATATTACTTGCAATTATAATTCAGTTACAGTCAAGTCTATAGAAAAATTTTGTAAACTAAGACCTCCTTAAAAGTTAACAAGGACAAATTGTTCAGAGATGGTAATCTTAAATTTTGTAATATAAAAAAAACACACACAAAAAAAAACTCATGGTACTTCATCCCCTGCCTATATATATATCCCAAAGGAATTGTGGTGTTTTTATTTTTTTGTTTTGTATTATGTTATAAAATTCAAAATTAGTTTCCTCCCTTTCTCTTCATTAAATAAATAATGCAAGCTCACTTACCATTCTAAGATGTCAAAAAGTTCAGTATGAAAATGTAAGTAAATTAAGTTTCCCAATTAACCTCTGAAACATTACTTGACAAAGATGACCCCCGGGAATGTGATATAATTTTTTTGTTATTCTAGTCTAGTGCAAGATTTCTCTGTTGACAAAATAAGAAGTAATTGAGCTCTTTTTGCAAACTACCTGATTCTCAGTGCTCTATCGAAATAAGGGATCGTCATTACTTAGCTAGCAGGTATCATACAGATGTATTTAATAGATCATGCTGGTATAAAAATAAAAATTCACTGATTTGTTTTAGTTTAATGTAAAAAAAAAACAACATTTGCACTACTAACACCGGGACACACAATCTTTTTTTATATATAATATGAAAAAGTAACAAAAATGGTATGTGCCATTCTGCCTGCATAGTGACGAAATGTTACTCTGGTGACAAAGTAATCCTAACCTTCTAGTTCCAAGCCTATATCACTATGGTAAAACTAGGCCATTACTCAGGTCTTGTTGTTTTTTTTCCACTCTAAAACTTAACCATAATATTATTCAGGTACGACTGGCAGTCGCGGCACCAGCAGGGTCCAGACACAGAGTTGTTCCCCTTGAAGGATGCGTCGTACACGCTGAGAGTGCGCGGCTACAAGCGGGCGGCGGGGTCAGTGGACGAGTCGGGTGGTCCACCAGTCTATGTGGACAGTGATGAAGAGCTGGATCCCCAGGACAAGGAGAAGTGAGGACTTTTTTACGTTAAGGGGTTTGGTTTGAGTTGGTAGCTTAAGAGTTAAGTTGAGTTGGTTTAACGTCCAACATCAGCACTATATAGGCTAAATTGTAGACGAGCCCAAAACTGACGTCTGACAAGTTGTAGTTGTAATTGAGTTGGTTTAATGTCCAACATCAGCACTATATGGCTATATTGTAGACGAGCCCCAAGACTGACATTTGACAATTGTATGTGGTGCCACACTTGAGACAGGGAGGGGATGCCATGACTTGCGTCTCAGCAGGTCACATTATACTGTCACCGACCCAACTAGTAGGGAGCGAAATCGCCAGGGCTCGAACTTGGACCTTTTGTATCAGAAGTCGATGTTTTACCCCAGGGCCACCGCGCCCCAGTTGGTAGCTTAACGTCCAACCTCAGCTATATAGGCTATATTGTGGACATCTGCCAAGACATGCCTACAACCTGATCAGGGTAGATACATAATAAGGAATCGACAACAAACATGTCTCCTTTGTTCTTGCCAACCTTGAGAACTGCCAGGAAGCGGATATCTTTATTAATTGGTATTACATAACCAAAACTAACATAAATGGTTCACATGTACCCTACTAAACTCATCATACATTCATTCATTCATATTCTGATGACTATCGATACTCAAGTAAGGACTTTTTTCTTTAAAAGGAGAGCAGATCTCAGCTAGTTTTTCAGGGTTGGTTTGTTTGTTGTTTATCGTTCTATGTCCGCATTATATAGGCTATATTGTGAACGGGCCCATAACTAACGTCTGATAATTGTGTACAACTACATAGGGATAGTGCAAAGAGACCTGGACTCCTGACTCAGCCAATCACTTTATACTGCCACCGCACCAACCAGTAGCTATTCAACTCGCTATTTTGATGATTGTCAAATCTTTAAAATGGCAAACATTTGCCTGTTTTGAACGAGGGCAAAGTTCATAATCAAGAATTTGTAAAGATTTCCTTAACGTTCATGTTTTAAAAGCATTTTGCAACTTTCATATATTTCATTATCGAAGTAGGTAGTTGAAGTGTTGAATTTATCAATCGTAGATGCATTCTTTGTATAGGAACATAAACTAAAACAACAATAAAATATATTTCCAGGATGAGAACTATGAAGGAGCGTACCAAGTTGGCTGAGATTGACAAGGAAGAAATCCCGCCCTCTTTGGAAAAGGAGCTCGAGTGGATGGAAGAAAAACGCAGGAGGCGAAAGTCAAAGGATGCAGATGAGTTTAGCCTGACCTCTAAAAGATCCTCCATCGCATCTGTGACCTCAGAGAGTGAGTGTATGAGTTTTTAATGAATCTGCTTATCTAATAATGTTTGAATTTTTTTTATTACTTAAGCTTATGAGAAAAGTTAATTTTTCTTTTGTAATCCTTCTTGACATAATCAGATGTACTGAGTGGTATGAAACAAAAGTGTTGAAAATTGAACTAGTGTGGTAGTCTTGAGAATTGTAATTATATTGCATGTAGTAGAGTCTACTCAAGCTGAAGCTTGTTAAAGATAAAGGAAGATCTATATAAACTATTTACAAGACGCATATTTATTCCCTATTATATATTACTGTCAATGTTTATAATAAACTTGGGATAAACTGAACTTTTAGGTTGGCCTCAAGATGATTTTTTATTAATCAGATTCTGCTGTTTTTCATTATGCAGTGAAAATATACTTCTAGTCAATTATTGTCATAAGAAGAGCTTTAATTTTCAAGAATTTTTTATCAGTTGATAGAAACAGGTCTTTAATGAAAATGGTAGAAAAATGATTGTACTTTGTGGAATTAAAATCCTACTAAATGCATCGGCACCAAATTTCATTGCCACTCAATACCACAAGACTAAATTCAGTCGCTAATGGTTTTGATAAATTTTTTAGAGTAACCTCAATTTCTCTCCCACTGTAGGCCTGCCTGGCCCATACTTCAAGGAGAAGCTGCACAACATGGCCTTTGGTGTGGACGACACAGTCATCCTGCGCTGTGTGGTGGCCGGTCCTCCCACCCCAACCTGTGTGTGGTACAAGAATGAGGAGCTTCTCACAGAGGGAAACAGGCTCAAGGTACATTGTTGTGGGGCGAGGTTTGAGTCCCAGCTTGAGTTTTCTGCTCAGCGTCCTACATCAACCCTTTATAGGCTTTATTGTGGATGGGTCCCAAGACTATTGTCTGACAACATAGACACAGTGCAGGGATACCATGACTCTTTTCTTGGTCGATCACATTATACTGACAACGACCCAACCAGCAGGGAACAAAATTAGACAATTAAATTTTATTCCTGGTGCTTTGTTCTGTGTCAGTATGACATAAAATAGTTAGTTGCTGATGTTGGATGTTACGTTGCCAACAAGCATATAGGTTGATTGATGTTGGAACTATAGATTTTTTCATTCCAAACATAATCTGATAGGTAAGCTTATCCTCTTGAGTTATGTAATTTCGTTCACTGACGCTAAAGTAACTCTTCTTGCTTAATTTTGTGATTGCAGTTTTCATTTGCTGTGGAGCTCATCATACTCTCTCTTTTTTTCACCTTTAAGTATCTTTACATAGAAATTCATTTTACATAACTCTTTTTTTTTTTTTTTTATGCGTTGTATCCTATAGAGAAATCTGAAAAATTTAATTTGATTGTTTGTAGAAGTTAATAGCATATTGCTATTTTTGACATTGAAAGAATTTGTGAATACTGTGGACCTTGGATATAGCAAAGTCAGTGGGGGCAGTTGCAAATCTTCATTACGTCCGAGATTTTGATACAGACAAGGTTGAAATTAACATAATAGACTTGACATTGAAGGACTTCAATTTACATTGACGAGCATGCTGGTTAATGTTCTCTCTCCACATTTGTTGTAAACTCAACCTTTGCACATGTATTTTGCTATGTCCGAGTTTTTCATAGGTCGGTATTTAATAATAATCTATGGAAATCTGAACCACTCTTCGAGCCCATTACTTCATCACATCCTATGTTTTTGTTTTTAACTCTTTGTTAGGCCCAAGGTCCATTTATAAGATTTATATGACTTACTTGACTTATTCGCTTTTTGCGTCCTGGTCGTCAGATCGGGACGCCTCAGCAATCTCCACAATTTGCTTGGTTAGTGACTTCCATTGATTTATATAGTGGAAAAAAAATGTCCGAAAGATAGTCTTTGTTACTGCCTAGGTTTTGTTAAGTCCAATGTTGTTATATGTGAGGTCCACTGTATTACCTTTTTTGTAAAATATCTGTAGGTGAGAGTTTGCTAAAAAAAACTCTTTATCAATCTATAGGTGAACCTGGAAGAAGACGGGGAGGCAACTCTCACCATCAGGAATGCCAAGCCTTACGATGCTGGAGTGTATAAATGTGTGGGAAGGAACAAACATGGTCGGGTCTCAAACAGAATGAGACTCAGTCTCGGAGGTTGGTTTATTATGCTTGAAATATTGTTTGTAACACTGTGAGAAACTGAGTGGATAGATTATAAGTTTGCCCATGCCATAAATTGGAAAGTAAAAAAAAAAACATGTGGAGTCTTTGACCTCCTTTTTAAGCTTTTTGATTTTAGAAAAGACATTAAGTTTTTAACAAATTGGCTTGATCATCATCATCATCAAGTACCATGCCTCATAGCGTTGGTGATCATGTCCCTCCATATCTCTCTTTCTCTGGTTATTGGCTTGATATAATATAAAAAAATCATTCTTGCAAGACGGAATGAAATGGGCTCTGCCTGAAAGCTAAAGATTAACTATCTCTGTGATAATAAATAGGTATGGTGCAGCTCTAAGAATACAAAACGATACAAACATGTAGTGCAGCTCTAAGAATTCAAAACAACACAAACACTAAACCTTTTTTTTTTGGTGCCTTGCATATTGTTTACCAAGCTCTACAGTGACGTTCACATTCAATTTATTATACACCTCTGTGATAAACAGATTTTCATTTTAAAAATTACCCAATGAACTTCTTTCACTGTACGTTTTCTAACTCCACCCTCACCAGACGTGCCAGGCAGACCGGGCCAGCCAGTAGTGGGTCGAGTGTCCAGTACAGAGGCCATGGTCATCTGGGAGGCCCCGCGTTCAGACGGCCACTCGGACATTCTCTTTTACAAAGTGGACTACAAGCCTAGTGGTCAGTGTTCACAAAACAAATTCAGTTTTCAGTTTTTTCACTAAAAGCCTATTTCTAAGCAATGTGGAAAAATACTTAAATACTCCAGTTTTACCTTAAGTCCAGTGGTCAGTAGTCACAAAGCTTGATTGTTTTTCTGTCATTTTCACTAAAAGACTTTCTAACCACTGTGAAAAAAATTACCTAAATAAATTTAGTTTATGAGTCTATTAGTCATTGTGATTTTTTTTACCTACAAAGTTTCTTTGTAGTTTTACTTAGTTTAGTCTTTTACATCTCTCCCTCACTCCTCTTCTACTCAGGTAAAGACAGGTGGTCTTCTGGTCTCTACACAACCCTGGAAGCCACAGTCATCTCGGGCCTGTCACCAAACACTGACTACAGGTTCAGGGTCTCCGCCACCAACAGGTTTGGAACGAGTCACTACAGCTGGTCCTCGGTGGAGGTCTCCACTGCAGGTGAAGGTACGTCAACAAACCATCACTTTCTTCTCATAAATATGTGCCGTATAGGAATCCCTAGAGGAACCTAGGAGACGTTAAACCCTATAGAGAAATATGTAAAATTGGCGTGGGACCTGTCCAAGATGATTAGATATGTAAGCTAGGGAAAATTATTATGGCTTTCTTCTCATAGGTATGTTTCTGTGTGGCAATACGTAAAATTGACGTGGGACCTGTCCAAAATCATTAGGTATGTAAGCTAGGGAAAATACGGCTTTCTTCTCATAAAGATGTTTCTGTTTGCCAATACGTAAAATTGGCATGGTACCTGTCCAAGATGATTAGGTATGTAAGCTAGGGAAATACGGCTTTCTTCTCATAAATATGTCTCTGTGTGGCAATATGCAAAATTGGCGTAGGACCTGTCCAAGATGATTGGGTGTGTAAGCTAGGGAAAATACGACATTTTTCTGATAAATATGTCTCTGTGTGGCAATACGTACAATTGGCATGGGACATGTCCAAGATGAATTGGTATGTAAGCTAGGGAAAAACGGCTTTCTTCTCACAAATATGTTGCAGTGTGGCTATACTTAAAATTATTGGGGACTGTGTCCGCTTTATTTAGGTGACTAAATGCAAGGAAAGCTGAGTTTTCAAGATTAGATTTGTGTAAGTCTTAGAGAAATATGTTTCAAGTAGTTAATAATGGTTCTCTTATTTGCTTGTTTGACATAGTTATTCTATTTTGAGGCAGAATTTCTTCAGTTTGTTTCAAGCCTCATGCTGCTGCGTGCATTACACCCAAATAACAGTCATTCTAAAAAAATCCTTGAAAATTCAGTCTTCACAAGTATTTTTCCAATGCTGGATCAAAACAGGAAGTACTTGATAATTGTTGATCTTTTTAGATTTTTCCTGAGATAGACCAGCTTCTACGATTTGTTAGTTATATTTACAACATCATGAGATTTGAAGCAACTGAAGAAATACTGCATGAAAAAGCTCATAGTAAAGCAACTATGGCTGCAACCCAAACTTGATAATTATTTAAATGTTTTGTTTATTGGATACTAATTTATTTTTTATTAGTTGTTTAACTTTTCACATTGCATGTTTTAAGGCCTATTTCTTGTGTGCACACTATTTTTTGGGAACTAAAAAAAATCTATTAAAGGTAAAAGCTTTGATTTCTATTATTTCAAAATGAATATTATGCAGATCAATACAAAAAGGTGCTAGCATAAGAATACAATATGTTATCAACCTGCACATGTGTGCGTTGTGATAGGAAACGTTTAATGGAACCATTTAAAACATGTCTTTCTATTTGGATAGTACATTGAAAAACCATATGATAGACCAAGGGTTCAGATAAACAAAAGCACTAAGTGCTTTGTGTCTTTGTAAAAACTACAGTTCATAAGTGCCCTAAGCATGGAAGTTTTAATTTTACACCTTTAATTATTTATAGGGTCCAAAGCAATTGAATCTGACGATTTCTTTGACGTGAGCAAGCTACGAAGCGGACAGTGCGAGAGCCAACCCTCACTGCCCACAGAGCACGATGATATCATTCCAGAGGAGGAGCTGGTACAGGGAAAACCAGAGATCTCACTTCAAAAAGTCAAGCCAGATACCGCATACAACATCAGCTCACTTCTGTACAGGTGAGGGCTTGTTCAACATTCCCAAATTATCTGAGCAAGGGCTTGTTTTTGAAGCCATCATTACTCATTATGTTGTAAAGTTTATGATTTTCCCCTTTCCCTCATTGTGATGTTGATTCGATTAAGTTCGTCCCTGTTATGGATTAATTTCTGAATAATTATAATTCACCTAGACTGGGACACACTATCTTATGAACATTATCAAAATAAACTTTACCAGAAATCCTTTGTAGAAACGCAATGAAGCTTAATTGATAAGGTTAATAATACAACTCAAGAATGTCAAGATGTAAATCAGAGAAGCTCGAGAAATTTCCAGAATTTTAGATTACATAATTATTATATAACAATAAAGTCATTTTTATATTGGATATGCAATGAGGATTAATCTTTCTTTAAAAATGATCACTGAAAAATAACAAATAACTCTGAACAAAACTTTTCAACCCCTCGTCCAGAGGGAAATTCTACGAGGACAAGTCTGTGACTTTGCCATCCCAGAACGACAAAGCGTTTGTGATGCGGACCGTGTTCTCCCAGGCTGCGGGACTCCGAGAGTTTGAGACGCTGAAATCTCTGCATCACGAGCATCTAGCCTGCCTGTGTGCCGCCTTCAGTGACGAGACTGAGAAGGACGGGCCGGTACATCTAGTCCTGGAGTACCTGCAGGGCGAGCATGTGACCAGGCATCTCTCGCAGCGCCGGAAATACTCGGAGGACACAGTGGCTTCAATCATTCGCCAGGTGAACTAACTATTCTTGTTGATGCAATGCTATACGCCTTTGGTAGAAATGTATTGAAATATACAGTGGGGTTGAGAAAAAATAATCCATATATATATGTAGAGTTGTGGGTCGAGCTGGCTGAAATAGTAAAGGGCTGGGCTTCTCATCACGAGGTCTCCTATTTGATACCATGACCAGACAAATTTATCTGAATTATGTTCTTACTGTTTGGGTCATAACACAGTAATGGTACCATGACCAGACAAGTTTATCTGAATTATGTTCCTTGCTGTTTGGGTCATATCACAGTAATGTTACCGGCTGAGACAGAAGTCTTAGTATTCTCATTCAGTCATTGTCAGACGTTAGTCTTGGGAATCTAGGGACCTGTCAGTGGTATAGGCTAGTTGCCAAGACTAATGTTGAGAAAATGAACAAACAATATCTGGTAAGGGAATTGTTATTCTTAGATGGGTAAGTTATTTGAAACCTGTGTTTTATTCAAAGCAGAAATACAAAAATAAGACAGTTTTTATGGATTATCTGATAAGTAGCCAAAATCACTTATGCCAAAATGGTCGCGCATGATGATATGGTCTTCCCCTTGAATTTTTTACTGCAGGCATTCTAAAATTTCTATGCCAGGCCTGTTGAATGGCACTCCCTTGAATAAGACACTTGTCTATTTCCAACAGGTTCTGTATGGACTGGAGTATCTCCACGGGCAGAACATCCTCCACTTGAACCTGCAGCCCGCGTCTGTTGTGGTGTCTGCCCTGGAGGGCTGTGAGGTCAAGGTCACCGATTTCTCCCTCGCCAGACCCGCTGTGGTCCCTCATGGAGAGAAGGTACCCAGGCTGGGATATGCTGATTTCATTGGTGAGTAGTTTCCACTATGCATTTATCACACTGGGTTACTCTCATTCAAGTAGTTTTTCGTTTTGCAAAAAGATGAACATTGAGATCCATTATAGATCTAGATAATTATCAAGTACTAAAGGTGAAAAAGTCATATAAAGATATGTATTTGAAAATGAGAGAAATTTTGAACTGGGTTGGTAAAATACAATTTGTTTCAACATTTCAAAGCTTAACATTGCTTGTAATATATCCAGTCTTTGTGGCATAATTGACATATTCTTTGAGCAAGTCTGACCCGCAACTTCACTCATTTTGTGAAATAAATATTTATGTTATATCTGTTTTATGTTGTGTTTTTTTTAAACCACCATGTAAACTGTTAACAGTATACAAATATCTTCATTAAATCTAAAGGTTTATTTTCATGGGTCTTGTAAAATTTAAATAAATACCATATGATTAGGCCCTAAATATAGAAAATAACCAAATCAATGCGAAACTAATCATCTTGTTTTTATTGTCCAGCTCCCGAGGTTATCACCCAAGATCTTGTCAGTTTCCCAGCAGACGTCTGGGGTGTTGGTGTCTTAACTTTCGTTTTGTAAGTGCCAAAAAGATCTACAGTGGAATTAATCCATTTAAGATAAACCCTGTTTAACATAAACTATGACTTTATAAACCATTTCTGAGCCACCAAACTTTTTGCCTGTCCAAAAGATTTTGATCCTAAGTGGATTCCACTGTAAGGACTCTCTAACCAATGATCATACATACAAACTCTTCAAATATCAATCCGTATTTTAACTTTTGTTGGTAATGCCTCACTAAGTTTTAGTCATAGAGCGTTAACTTTATTTTTAATCTCGTGCTAGTCATTGAACCATTAGACTGAAAAAAGGTTACATTCCATTGAAGTTTTGAAATTTAGACAGCCTTGAAATGTTTTTGTTTTTTTTTATCACATACCATAAATTCAATAACATAAACAAATTTGATCGGAAAGAAACAATCTCTTCTATTATGATACAAAGTTTAACTCTTGCTTGTCTCTGTGTATTTAGCTAAAGCATAGAAAACGTTGATGTGTTAGAAACCATTCCTTCTACTCTGCAGGTTAAATCAAAATCACATGTATTTTCATTGTAAAGCTCTCTGAGGGGTAGAGGGCTATAGGAATAAAATGTATTACTATTACTAAGCTGATACAAAGTTTACCAGTACCGCTGCTTGTCTGTGTGCAGGTTAAGCGGCACCTCACCTTTCCGTGACGTGAGCTACGAGGCAACGCTTGTCAACATCGCCCTCAATCGCTATGACGCGGTGGACCTGTATGAAAACATCACAACTGAGGCTCTCAAGTTCCTTTACAAGGTCATGAAAAGAATGCCAAGGTTGGTGCTTGGAGCTGGAATATCACATACAAACAATTATAAGAACTTTCGTTGTCAATTGTTTAAATTGTTTTAAGTCTTAAAAAAGTAAAGTTGGTCCCATGCTCTTGACATGGCGTTGGGGAACCAAGAGATGGAGTCCAGTTATTACTAGGCAAACGATATTTGTGAAGTAGATTGCCATTACTTTCCTCGCCATACTTTACTTTCACGGAGTCCAAAGAGCCTTAGCTACCCGTTCTATTCTGGGTGACACAGGGCCCAGGAACAATCCAGCCTTGCCTAGGATTGAACCCAGCACCTTCACAAAGGTGGGCCAATCCCGTTATCATTGCACTAATGGCACCCACTAACATTATAGGGGGTAGTAAGTACAACAAAAGTGCTTTTATCTTGGACCTGGGACTAAGGGTTATTTTAAATAATAAAAAAAACCCATAGTCAGTTGCATAAGTTTATAATTGTTCTTGCTAATCCAAAAGAGGAAGAGCAAGTACCATGTTGTTTTTTGCTAGAATAGGAAGGAGTGATGGAGAGCAGTAGAAATATGGTTGAAGCTTGTCTGTAATTCAACATTCTTCTTAGAATCACTATAATCCATACTTATCCTCTCTCCCCAGGAACCGGCTGAGCGTGCGGGAATGCCTGGAGCACAAGTGGCTGCAGCTCACAGACAAGATTGTGAAGGAGCGGGAAGACACCGTGTTCCTCACCAACACGCTGGCCAGGTTTGTTGCAGAGTACGATGCCGCCAGGCAGGCTCAGGACTTTCGACAAGACTTCCAGTCGGACACCCTGCCCATCCAGATGTCCAAGGCAATTCCTTTCGAGATGACCACTGCAGACATTTCAAAAGCTGTGAGTGAAGTAAAGGTTTGCTAATAGCTCATAGACCTCTACTAGAAATTTGGGCTAGCCCTTGATTTGTTTTGTACTAAGTTTGTAGGCATTTGAGGAGAAACATGTGAAAACTTGATGTGGTCACATTTCAAAAGTCATGTGACTTTGAGAGATTTGATCCTATCACAAAAAGAATGATTTTTTTTTTCAAAAAATGTCTATCACTTGCATCATTTTTCCTATGCTTTGTATTATGAAAACATCATTTTTCCTATGCTTTGTATTATGAAACCTTAGAAAAACATTTAAAACAAAGCCAATGAAGTCAACCAAAACCTACTAAAACTTGTTTTGACATGAAACTGGAATGAACCAAGTTTTGAACCAAGAAGCTTTTTGATGAGAGAGTTGGTTTCAAAGATAAAATGAAAGACTGTAATTCAAGTTTTAACTTATTTCACCTTTAAGTGCAGATTTCCTTTCCTATTGGTAAGATACTATATTTAACTTTTGTCAGGATTAAAACTTATTGGGAATGTGAGCTCACAGAGGGTTACGGAATTTGGCTATAAGACATGAACTCCATTATACTTTCAAGTTAACTCATCATGCGCAAGGCTTGAGTGATGATAAACTGTGCAAACACAAACTTTTTTAGATCCACTACAAGATAAAACTATGACATTTCTGCTTATTGAACTTGATACTTTCTAACAAAGTGCAACAACTGTTTGTAAATCCTATTCCAATTTTATACTCTTGTGAATCAAGTTCAAATCGTGGCAAAAACTAATTTAGATTTCAAACAACATGAGAAGAAGAATGATGCCGGCTGGTCCTCTGTATCGTCAAATCCACTGAAACTCAAGTCTCTGGATTGTAGGTCTGACATGAGATTTCCTAATACCTGATAGGAATAATTTAGTTTACCTTTTTCTAATTTCATCTGTAAGCTTTCTTGGATGATTTTAGAGCTTATCTTCAGGCTTTAACCCTTTTACGAAGCGTCACTAAATAGTCTCGCGTTGATCAGCACAGCACTTGTTAATGTGTTAGGGTCAAACTTACCAGTTTTTCCCTCAGAAATGAAAGTGGTCAAAGGAAGGAATCTTTCAATATGCTACTATAAGTATCATTTTTTAGTTACCACGTCACCGTGAAATTATAGGCTTTATTTGTAAACACATTCTGAGGGGGGGGAAAGACGTCTAGCACAAAAGTCTTGAAAGGGTTACCCATTATTTTGCTTGAAAAATTTTGAATTTTCTGAATTGCCAAGCACTTAAGCAGAATTCAACGAATCAAGGGTATCACAAGGTAAAAACAACACTGCTTCGCTACACCCTACCCCTACCTCCTACCCCAGTCATCAAAGTGTTAGTTTTAAATAAATAAGATTGAAAACATACTATGTACAAATACTTTTTATGTACAATAAGACTCTTATATGATTTATTTGTCCCATTTTGGTTGGTTTGGTGTCAGTATAATGTGACCGGCTGACACAGGAGTCTTGTCTGTCTCTGTGTCACAGCCCGTATAATTGTCAAACGTTACTCATGGGACCCCTTCTTCAATATAGCCTATGTAGTGCTGACATTGGAAGCTAAGCAACAGACTCAAACAAACGAACGAATCAAAATGCATGTTTGAATCAAAGAGTGTGAAAGTATCTCCGTGCACACTTTTCTGGTGTAATGTTGGTAGGTCTGTAGTTAAAGTCTGAGCAAATGGTCAATGACTTAACGCTTGTGTTTTCAGCCTACAAAGGGCAAAGGCTTGGACGTCAGCTTCCAAGAACCATCGAGTCACCGCTCAGCCTCAGCCAGAACTATCCGCACTCTGGAGGAACGGTTACAGGAAAGCCTGCAGCGGATAACGGATGCAACCACTCGCGGAGTGGACACCATTCGGTTGCAAGAAGAACCGCTGATCAAACATTCAACTGAGGAACGTACAAAGACGGAGGTAGAGCAGTCGCTCAGCGAGCTGTCGGAAACTGGTGGAGAGAGTGGCACTGATGAGAGCAGCTACATCACTGAGGCTTTCAGTGGGACAGACGACCGAGAAATGTTTAGTGAAGATGTAGAGCAAGACACTTCAAGCATAGAGGAGAAAGCTGTCGGTAAACGTCAAAAACAGGACAAAGATCTTATCCCTGTAGAGAAGACAGATGACAAAGCTGCCCCAGTGACCAAACCTCAGGAGAAGAAGAAAGATTTGACTCCTGTGAAGAAAACAACGGAGGACATTACTGTGGCAGAAGCCAAACCTCAAGAACAAGAGAAAGATTTGAAACCTGCAGAGAAAACAGTTGACAAAACTGCCCCTCTGACCAAACTTGGAGAACCAGAGAAAGTTTTGGAACCTGCAGACAAAACGGAGGAGAAAGCCACAATTGATTCCAAGGAACAGCCAAAGGATTCTAGCTCGGAAAAGATGCCTGAAGACACAGTGACCAAACCTGAAGAACAAGAGAAAGATTTGAAACCTGCAGAGAAAGCTGCTACTATTGACAACAAAATCCATGGAACAACAGGATTCCGGCGCTGAAAAGACGCAAGTAGACACAGTGACTAAACATGAACAAAAGAAAGAAGATGCAGGTCAAGAAGAGAAACCAGATGTGAAAACCGACAATACTTTAACCCAGACCCAGGCAGAGAAAGTTGCTGAGGATGTTGTGGCTGTGGCTTTGGAAAGTGCATTGTCGTCAGCTGCCCCTTCCCTTGCTCCTGCAAAATGTGAGAAGACGGAAGATGCACAGGACAGACAAAGCCAACCATCAGATGCTCCTGCTGTGTCTAGTGATGAGGCTGACACCATCAAATCTGACTCTGCAGATGCCTCATCGTAGGAGTAGCAGCAGATGATCACAAGGTTTTTGTGTGAAACCAGAGTGATATTACCCTTAATAATTCATTATAATTATTTCAGTGCTGTGACTTCTTACTATTATTCTTTTTTCCATCTCTAATAGAGTGTAAATTGTAAACATCGCTCAGTTTTTGTGTGAAACCAGAGTGATATTACCTTTGTATTCATTATAATTATTTCCGTGCTGTGACTTCTTACAGGTGTTCTTTTTTCCATCTCTAATCGAGTGTAAATTTCAAACATTGCACAGTTTTTGTGTGACATCGGAATGATTATAACTGTAAACACTGATTTCTTAAGGGGTTTTCCAACCTCTATTTCAAAGATCTCAAGGTCCTTCTGTGAAACCAGAGTAATAACACCTTTTATCAACCCTGAATAATTATTTATATTTCCCATGCAGTGATTTCTTACAGGTTTTTTCCCCATTTCTAATAGAATTTACATTGCAAACATCACAAGTTCTTTGTATGAAATTTGAGTGCAAATACCTTCATGCAAAATTTGATTTAGTTATATTTCCTTGAAGTGATTTCCTGTTTGTTTGGGTTTGTTTTTTTGTTTTTTTTTTAATATCTAATTGAATTTTTTTCAGAGCTCACATGTATTATTTAATCTTGATGATTTCCATTTTCACAATTCTTGGTTGTTTTTCACGTCCTATAACTGTTTGGTCAAAATCTAATTTTTTCAGAGATCAATCAAATTTTGTGTTTTAAATAGTTCCTGTATGTTCTTGATTTGCTGTGTATTGTGTGATGTTATAACAATTACTTGGCCGTCAAATTACAGGAGTCAAACAGTGGAAATATTTTTCATACAAAAATTGATAGATTACATAAAGTATTCGATTTGTATGATTGTATTCCAATTATCTCAAGCAAATGTAAACATTGTGTACAGGAAGGGAAAGGAAGAACGCAGGCTACTTGGTGTTCTGTGAAGAAAATATCCATTGCATTTAATATGCAGACATTTCAAATTAATACATTGATAAATTTATACCAAATGGATGCTTTTTCATTTTATGAGTTGTATGAGATAAAATGAAAACATTTTTTACCACACTAGACAAGTTCAGATATCAGAATTAATCCATGCATTATTAATGTATGTGTGAATGCATATTTATTATGAATAATATTTCTTATACATTATACACCCCACCCCTCCCCAGGTGATTAATTATTAATTTGTTTTCTGTTTTTATTTTATTGCAGAAACCATGAGTGAAACATTTCCAAGATTCAAGACGTGACTGATTCATCACAGAAAGAAAGAAACTGACAAACAAGATGAAATTATATTATGAAATAAATGGAGAGAGTCTCTAAATATAAGATTCTGAAGTAAAAAAAAAAACCAAAGGAAAAGATTTCATGCCAAATATAAATACATATTTGGGTCTTACTTAACGTCTTAAGTATGGACAGATATGTCTAGGGTAATTTATTTATTTATTTATTTAATCATTGATTTGTTTCTTAGTTGTTTTTTTTTCAAACTGAAATCTTATTGTAAAAACTTTGCATATCAAATTTCTTACACTTACAGGCTGTACTTTTGCTTCTTTAGTTCTGTATTTATTTTTATTTTTGCTTTTAAAGCGTGTAATGTAACACAATAGCACTTGTACATTTTAGCTCTGGCTGGACCTACAGCTTTGCCCTGTATGTAAGTGGGCCAGTCCCCACACACACTGTTACAGTGTTAGTTAATCATGAGGTAACACTTTAAAGTTTCCAACTGCAGTATTGGTAAAATTAGAGACCACACCATGATAAGATTCTATCTGTAGAGAAGAATCATCAAAACTAAAACTAAAGAGATTGGGAGCTCTATGGCCTAGTCATAATTTGTTTTAGTTTTAGTCCAAATTTAAATGCATTTTTCTCAAAACCACAATAAGCGTAGATGGAACCTTTCTAGTGTTACCTCACGTAATGCCACATGATGTCAGCTGTCATGTGCACCCTTCATTCAGTTTGGTTGTGCCTTTGGCTGTGCCTTATACAGTACAGACAGACCTTGTAAAGAAGAAAAAACTTGCATGTAAACCTTGGAATTTTTTGTTTGACATAATATTTTTTGCTGCCATGTTGAACTTTATTGATGGACTGAATTACATTTTTACATGTTTTTGTTTTCTGAGAGAGTATTTGACATTATCCCTCTACACTTTGACTTTATTTTATTATTCCTATTATTTATTTGTTACCTCCTATTTGGCAAATGATGTTGGGTTAATTCAAACTTGATTTCCTTCTATCTAGAAGCTTGAATGTTTCTGGATGCATAGTATTTCAATGTCAGCATTGTAAGTGCTCTTTAAGTCTGCGATTGGACTGAGGTGGTATCCATTTTACCACATTAAGTGCAGATTTTTAATCACAAGGAGAAGGCCTATTTTTTTCCTTCTTGAACTTATATTTTTTGTTGCTATCCTTCTGCTTTGGTGTTTTTTCATACTTAAATCATGATATAGAATTTTTTAACCAATGTATGGCTGGTCTCCTTATATCAAACAGTAATTTGAATTTGATTAATATTATCTTAAAGCGTTCACACTTAACAGTAGAAAGCTCTCAATAGGTAACACAAAGTTTTACCATTATCTATGAAGAAAAGATGTTTTATTTACCTTTCATATTAATTTTATTTTATTATGAAATGTGCACTGTGCTGCTTCATACTATAGAATATTAATAATTATAGAATAGCGTTTTAGTAATGCCACCTGTGTTTCCTCCTCATCATACATAAATAGTTTTCCTTTTTAAATTGTTTCAATTGATGATTTAACAGAGCACATTATTCACAAACTCTGTAGCATTAAAGCTAATTAAATATGTACCATTCATGTTAGTATTTCCTCTTTCTCTCATTCAAATTGTGCAATAATGCAGAAATTTAAGTTTGCCTTTTGTCGCAATAAGTGTTTTTGTGAATGATTTCTGTGTTACGCATCAGTTTACCCGCAGTGCAATATAATTTATTGTGTTCATGTACAGATGAGGTTTCTGTATACATCTAGTCACCATACTGCTTTGTTTTTACATTTTCATATATTTATTGTTCACATTGTGTTAACTCCACAAAATTAGCAATGTAATAGCTTGTGGATTCATGTTTTTTTTACAAACTGTTCTTCTGGAGGGGGGTGGTAAGAGAATGGTTACATTGGAATAAGATGCTAACTTTCTCTTTGCCATGGGTGCCCTTTGTGAGGCCAGTGGAGAAAAATTTATTTTTTTGTTGTTTTTTTTTTATTTATTAAAACCTACAACTTCAATGTTTGCATTGAAAGGAGTGCCTTAGCAATTCTATTTTTATCTATACACCTACTCCTTCATGCGCTGTATTGTTCTATAAATAGCCCTAACAAAGCACCTAGAACATTATCACAAAGTTTTAACCTAGATGACACCACTAGCAATATTTTTTTATTTGTTTGATGGCCAAGAATGAGATGTTGGTTTACCAGTTGTTTTACCTTGCGCTGTTTACGTCGGCTCTGCTGTGATGATGTATATTTCTACACTCCGTCCTTCCCTTGAGTTTTTCTTTCTCTCTGTATCTGCATGAGGGTGAGACTGAACCTAATAAACCATCCACCTTAGCCGTGGTCTAGAGATCTACTCCTGCTGGGTCTGTTTGTTTTTTTTTACTATTTATTTGTGCGTTGTTTTTTCTTTTGTATTACCGTTATATTGGTGTTTTTGTGTGCATCACTGTTTTATATGTTCGTTTTTGTGTATTCTACTTATGTGTGTTTTGTTTAATCAATTATGTCTATCTTTTGTGTCTAATAATTTATCATGTTGTTTTTTTGTGTAATACTAATAAATTATCTTTCAGTTTTGTGTAGCTGCGTGTTTCTATGTACATGATTACCAAATATTTGTGTGTTTTGTGCATTACTATTCATCTGTGTATTATCATTTACTTGTGTGTTTTGGTCTCTTGTTAAAACTGTTTGACTTTCATACCATACTTTATGGGGCATACGGAACAGCAGAAAAAATTATTTAAATATACAGTGGAATTTGTTTTCGATAAACCTTTTGTGGACAGCCAAAAAGTTTGTTTTATCCCAAGTTTATGACTGTTAAGTAAAAAAAAGTTTAAATAACTGACATAATAACGGCAATAGCATGCTTAAATGCTCCGTATCATTTTAAAATAATTTTATACATGTAGCGCATATATGCCGAAAAACACAATGGAATCATTAAAAGACATTGGTAAAGCACTTAAAATACTCCAAGTCAAAGTAAAAAAAAAAATGGCGCTTGCAGATTCCTTTGCATATCTCTTGTGATATTGTTTAGACTTGCTCACACCTACATATCAGGACATACTCATTATGTTGTCCAACTATAACTAAAGCGTGTTTTTATATATTTATGAAAGGTAAATATCATTCTTCCCATCAATTGAAATTCGATGTTGAGAAAATAAGTAGAGGTAACACTAACAGAAATTTGTTTTTTGGGAATAACAGCTCTGGAACAGTTGGGCAATCTACTTTAAAAAAATTGCGTGGATCTCAGATTAAAGTCGTACAAAAAATAACAAGCCTAAAATAATTTTTAAAAGTCCGATAACATTTTTTTTCTAATTTATATCCTAACAAATCCAATAATGAACTAACATGTTTATAATCGTTAAAACAATGTTTTGGCCAATCGATAAGAAAGGGAGCGGGGTATCAAAGGAACATATATGACAACAGTGTTACTGGCACCCGAACTCAAAGACGATAACAGTAAACAAATCTCAGCGAATTTCCTGGATTCCCAACTGGTAAATTATAAATTTTGTTGTTGTTGTTGTTGTTTTAAATTGCTTAGTCCCTTAGAAATTAATAATTTGACTGTTCGAGCTATAGAAACAAGTAAAGCCAGATGAGTTTCAATCCACTTCAAATTCATCAGTACATGTACATTGTAATCCTTTCGGCGTTGTTCATCCCACAATCTCAACGAATTTCCTGGATTCCCAACTGGTAAATTATAAATTTTGTTGTTGTTGTTTTAAATTCCTCAGTCCTTTAGAAATTAATAAATTGACTGTTTTAACTATAGAAACAAGTAAAGCCAGATCATATTCACATAATTATGCTCGACACCACGATATTGAAAGGATATGTAGGGTCTGTGAAGGGCAAAAGAAGACGCGGCAGACAGAGAAGGCGTTAGATTCGGGACATTGGCGAATAGGGTCTGGTTTCAAACGATAATTATAAAGTCAAGCAACAAGGTACAGGACGGAGGGCTTTTCCTCAAGTTGGTGTCAGGAGCAATATCCAAGAAAAGACCGATGCTGAAAAATAGAGGTAGGAAAAGTACGTTGAGGGGGGTTAGTTGGGTTGGTTGTTTAACGTCTAGCGTCATAACTATTATAGACTTTCATGGATGAATCCCAAGACGGACGCCTGACAAATTTACTGGCTGTAACACACGAGACAGTGCGGGAAGACCTGAATTCATGTCTCGATCGTTCACATTATGCTGACGACACCGATACAAACAACAGGGGACGAAATTGGACGAAATAATTTTTTTTTTTAACCGATCATGGGTTTCGAAGCGCGGACCTCCCGATCTGGTGACAAACGCTCTACAGCTAGAGTAAAGTACCCCCTCCCCCCCCCAACCGCACTTTTTAGTGGCACCGGTACCAGATAGTCCTGTCGGTGACTTACAGAAGGGTTGAGGTTCAAATCCAGGCCGGTAATCACATTTTTGTGACATAGTGACATATAACTACTTAGACTTCGAGATTACTTTTTAATGACAAAAAATAGGTTGGCCAGGGGATATTTAATCATCGTGGAGTACCGTAGCGGGTGATCATGTCCCTCCACGCCAATCTGTCCTCGGATTTCACAATCACTGCAACCATGACTTGCCTCCACATCTGAATCCATCTCGATGGGCCCTCCAGGTATGTTCTCTGTAAGCTATAGCTTTCGCCCTCTTTCCGTCCATCTTTCCAGTTGTAATATATAAAGTATATTAATTCATGTCCGCGCATGGCATGTCCAACATGTTTACACAACGTGGGATTTTTTTCATTTACATGTACAAACATTCAGTAACTTGAGCTATGATATTGTGATATTTTGACTTGTATACAATGAATACTGTTATTGTCTTTAAAAATGTCAAAATGTTGCCTTTATTTTTATTTTCTTATCGATGTAAACTATTTTAGTTTCGTCTTTTGTATGAAGAGAGTGTATTTTTCATTTACCGTTGAGAGGTCAACAAATTTTTTTTTCTGTAATCTGTATTCTGTAAAGTTTGCCTGTGCTCTAATTCCATCCGCCTTCGTTGTCGTCGACGATATTCTGATCCTATAACAAATATTCAAGTTAGAAACGAGCCGCTGGTTTAAAAAATCATACTGGCTTCATCGATATTCGTGAGAAGTTTTCGCAAAATTTGTATTAATATATGCATGAATAACTCTTTTTTCATGGTTCGGACGTATTGTTTTGTATAAGGTGTATAAAAAATTGACGCTTGAGTAAAAAATTGATAGTCTTAATTATTTTTCAATAAAAAATAGCCTATATTCTTAAATAAAGTTTGTGTAAGAAAACTAAAGTGCCTTTGATTAATAATATAATCCCCTTTAACAATATAGATGAATGTAGCCTACTATAGTGGATATTACGGGCGGTTGGTACTGTCGTCTGATACATTTTCGAAAATGTTTTTTTTTTTCTTCTTTTTTTTTGGGGGGGGGGCATCTTGTTCTAGAAGAAAGAGGAGCGCGATAACCACGGGGTAGAACATCGGCTTTTGAGGCAAGAGGTCTGTGGTTTGATCCCCGCTCTGGTGACTTCGTCCCCTACTGGTTGGGTCGGTGTCAGTTTAATGACACTAACGTACCCGTCCACAATACAGCCCATACCCCCGGTACAGTGCTGATGCTGGACTCTAAGCAAACAGCAACATAGAAGTAAAATTATATGTTGCACCCAAACAAGAAATCTTCATACACATTATTATAATATGGTGGGTGGTTTGGATTATCTTTAACTTTAATTCCCGAAACTAGGGTTCAGAATAGTTACATATTACATCAAAATATTAAAACTAAAAGAAAAAGGCTCTATGAAATTAAATTATATTATAACCATGTGAAACAACAAAAGATAAACAACTAAGGTTCGAGTTGTTTCAATGTGATGAGAAAAATATAAGGTCTGCGCTTTATCTGTCAACAGACTTGGAAGAAGATCTCACTGTTAAGCTTACCATTTATTTAGAAAACATGCCGAAACCAGACCACAAGGTTTTTTATGTGGCCCAATAGTGGGCCATGTTGCTTCGATTACTGGTACAAAGTTTCTCGTGTTCGATTCCTGATTGAGTAATACAATTTTCAATGTTAAGAGGAGAGATCTGAAGGGTACACCAGTCTCATCAGATTAATAAGTTTATACGTGAGGCTCGTGTAACAAGAGGGCGCCCAAAGTTGGTTGAAAGATAAGTTAGATTTCGCCGTTGGGCAGACACCCTCTCTATCCTATATATTTAGTTGTGGCTCTTAATTATATTGCAATTGGCAGCATAAGGACGTATGGGCGAGGTGGAAAGATAGCATCAGAGAAAGAAGATTTTAAAACAAAAGATAGCCATGGGGTAGAACATAGGATTTTGAGGCAAGAGGTCCGTGGTTTGAGCCCCGCTCTGGTTATTATGTCCCCTACTGGTTGGGTCGGTGTCAGTTTAGTGCGACTAATGTGCCAGTCCACAGTATAGCCTATATAGTGCTGACGCTGGACTTTAAAGCAAAAAACACTCTAGAAGTAAAAGTATATGGTGCACCCAAACAAGCAATCTTCATACACGAGATGCTGGTTCGTTTGGATTAGCTTAAATTTTAATTCCCCAAACTAGGGTTCAGAATGGTTAAATATTACATCAAAATGATAAAACTAAAAGACATAGGCTCAATGAATTAAATTATAAACATGTAAAACAGCAAAAGCTAAACGACTAGCGTCCGAGTTGTTTTAATATAAAACAAAAATATAAGGTCTGCGCTCTATCTGTCAACAGACATAGAAGAATATCTCACCGTTAAGCTTACAATAAATTGAGTAAACATACCAGGTACCCAAACCAGACCACAAGGTTTGCTCTGTTGCCCAATAATGGATCACGTTGCTTCGAATAGAAAGTTTTTCGGGTTCGATTCCTGCTCGAGTCATACCATTTTTAATGTTGAGAGGAGGGATATGAAGGGTACAACAGTCTCATCAGATTAATAATTATATACATGAGACTCGTGTAACAAGAGGGTATACAACGTTGATTGGAATATAAGTCAGATTTCGCCATTGGGCAAAAACCCTCTCTATCCTATATTAGTGGTGGCGCTTATTGCAATTGGCAGCATAAAGGCGTCTGGGCGAGGTGGAAATATGGCATCAGCGAAAGAAGACGTTAAAACAAACCTTTGCTACTAATAGATCCAGTATTTTATATACGCCAAGGTGGCTAAGACAAGGAAATAATTCACCACTATCCTACATGTAGATAGGCCTATTCTTGAATTATTCCTGGTTTAGTTCAAATCAAACCTTATTTAATAAACATTTAAACTGTCTTGTTATCGTTATGAAGTAATTTTTAACAGTTTGAAAATCGTATTTAGTTGTTTTATGCCTGTTACTTTAGGCCTACTCTCTCCCTCTCCCTTAGATTGCTGGCAAGCATATAGTTTTGTGTGGAAATTTAACGGAACATTAATAGTAAATAAAAACAGTATCAATGGTGGGCAAAGGTTTCAAAATCAACAGAACATACAGTGTAATAATTATTGCAAAGCCCAAAGAAATCTGACTAGCCTGCCACTGCCAGCTTATTACAAGACACAACTATCTGGCAACAACTCTTACATTGTTGTGACACTTCTGTGACTGCCGAGTATCTGGCCAATATACCGACACCGGTGTAAACAAAGGATCGACTTAATGAACTTTTCTCTTATTATTAGTATTCCTTTCTCTCCCCCTTTTCTTTCTATTCCATGTTGCAGAGTAGAATCTAAACTGTTTCTAGACAATTGTAATAGATCTGCTGGTCATTTATTTCATGCAGACTTAAAAACTCTCAGACTCATTCATAGCAACCAGATCTCGATTTAGAATCTAGATCTAGATTCTAGCTCTGGGTCTAGATCTAGATGTTTTGATTTATCTAAAATCTCTAGATTGATGAGCATAACTCTCGCATTGTCACAGTCGATACATTCTCCCCTTGATTTGAAACCTAGTCTGGATTAGTCCTAGGTTACCTGTGCAGCTGAATTCACCATTTTCCCTCTGAAGCTAGATCTAGATCTACGTCGAGTCATTTCAGCCATGGAAAGTGGTAAGATTTTTTAAAAATATTTCTGTTTATTAGATCTATATAGAGGGTGCGTTTCCACCTTAGTATTTAGACTGCAGGCCTAATCTCTAGAAATTCATAAGCATTATATAGATCTATGCCATGATATTGTTGTCTTTAAATAGGCCCAGAAGACTACCTCAAGAAATTAGAAATATCTGTAAGAGTAAGACCCCTATAATTTATATAGATTTAGATCTAGATTTATTGAAACCCTAGAAGCATTCTGCACCAATCTGAGAGGTTGTTGCGATACCCCATGCTTCACTCATTTCTCTGGCACCATATTGTAATAATTTTATAAATTCTCTTCATTAGTCTAGAAAGAACAACATGTTTTGGTGTCCTTTACAACTTTTAAAATGAATAATGTGGATGCCACCTTGTCTCGATAATGGCTGTGTCAGTGTCAGTATTCAGTCTAATCTGACCAGCTGAGACAGCAATATTTGTATCCCCACTTTCTTTTTGTAGCGGCACATAAAATTTGCAAACATTTGCTTTTTGGTCACATTGATCACATTCGCAATTCTAGTAGGCCGAGTTTTAGTTTCTTACGATGTTTAAGAAACCAACCAACAAACTTATGAAATGTTCTATTTAAGAACACTTTGGAAATTGTTTGATTTTAATTATTTACAACTCGTGTCCTTTAAAATACAGAGAAACTAAGAACGGTAGTTACTCACACAAAAAAATATCTAGCTCTAGCTCAGTCAGGTTATATAATAATATATGCTCTTGACTGATGACCAGGGGGGCTGTGGTGCAAATTTAAGCCATTTAAATTGTTATTTGTAATGCAGTAATGGTCAAAATTTAAGATAGATTGCAATGTGTCTTTTGGTCTTTTGTGTTACAAAGGTTAAATTCTAATTATATACCTGTGGTATTAATGCTCTCTACCATTTCTTATATTTTTAATGGCATTTTACCTTTCAGCTTTACCAGAGCAAAACCAGCCAGGTCCGACTAAAGACAAAGAGGAGGAAGATGAAGAAAACGAGGAGGGAGAAGACTCCGATCATGATGCTAGCTCGTCGAATGAAGATGAAGAGTCAATGAAGAAAGCAGTGCAGGCCCTAACCTGCCGCAAGGTGACCCTAAATATGCTGATGGACGACGGACTCATTGAGGCAGGGGACTCTGTGCTCTCTATCGATTATCTGGTAATTAAAAGTGGTTTCATGACTTCTATAATTAAATCTTTTTCTGTTGTTGTTTTTTTTTTTAATTTATTTTAGAAATACCACCCAATCTGAATCCTGGCTATCACAGGTTTCGTTTTTGTTTTGGTTATTTTTGTTTTTATTTTGATCAAGGTTTTCCATAAAGTAGTAAATAATCAAAAGAACAAGGTAGACAAGTTTGGGGGGGAGTGTTGGACAAAAATTTGAGGATATGTTGCAGGATCCTGGTTGCAGAAAGCATTTAAGTCAAGTCAATCAAGTACAACTATGTATAAAATAATTATATTTGGCTAAATATTGAAAAACTTTTATTCCGTTTCTTTGGCACTGATCTATCTTTGCTTTTCTCACAACGTATCCGGTGTTTCTCGTGTTTTTGTGCTTGTGACAAGGGCCAGAGATTCGAGGCGGACCTCCTCCCGAGCGGCAAGATCAAGTGGCAAGGGTCAGAGGAAGAGTTTGGGACTCCGAGTGCCTGGGCCCTGCACTGCAAGAGGCTTGTCAACCCCATCAAACGGTCGGGCTGTGGGTGGGCCTCAGTGAGTCTAATAGCATTAGGCTGTGCACATGTGGAATCTAATGGTCTAATTGACTTTCCCATCTAAGAGCTAAGAATTGCTAGCCAGAGAAATTTTCATGTAATTGGATTCGTATTTACAGTGGAATCCGCCTAAGATAAATTTCTTGGGAACAGCTTCAAATTTTATCCAAATTTTTTATAAAACAGTGATTGTCAAGTAAAAAAAGAAAAGAGAATTGTTGTCTTGGAAATAGTTAAAGCTCTATGGTTTATCTTAAGCGGAATCTACTTTTATGTTGTGCCTGCTAGCAACAATGATTTCCCATTTCACTACTTTTTTTTTTGGATTGGTTATTATAAAGACGTTGCATAGGATGTTAGGTGTGACATAGAGGACTAAAAGTTTGGAGTGAATAAATGAGATTGAAAAACGGCCAAACAGATCTCAACAAATCTATTACAAGTTACAGTGAGTGAACAAAGGGAAATGACATTAAATTTGAGATTGGGGAAATGTTGATCACTGCCTCCCATATTACTGATGATCAATATTAAGAAATCAACAAAACTTTTTTTTTTCAAGTATGAGAAGATCTCATACACTTTAAAGTTGTATATTTTCAAAAGCACCTTAGGAGATTCAAATCCCACAATTATGACAAAGAAAAATTTTTCTTTTTAATTATCAGAACCTGTTTATACCAAACCCAATTACTATGGAATAGAAGTTAGAAATGAACAAAACGTGAATAAATAAAACATAGCATAGTTTATGTCATATACTAAAGCTACCTGTGTGCTGAAAACATTGGGATTAACTTTTCAATTTGCTTGACAGGTTCGATATAAGAATAAGAAACTGGACATTTGGAAAAGTATTTGGGCTCGCAAGCAGAGGTTGTCATCATCTTCAAAGGTGAGTCTATTAGTCAATGTTTGTTTGAAAAACAGGTGAGTTTATAGTCCATGTTTATTTGAAAAACATTCTCATTTACATTAAGTAACCATATCACTGCTTCCAGCACAGACACAGCATTTGTGTAATGGCAAAATGCACTTCATTTAACATTTTGCTTCCTTTGAGCCAAGAACATTTTAATTTTGATAATAAATCATGTGTCTGTTAAATATCATGATGTGACCTTTTCACTTAGTGCAGACAAAATAATCAGTGATATACAGCTTTCTATGAATCTTGTTTGATGGATTCTTGTGTGTACAGTGTTGCTAATTTTCAGTATTAAAAAAATTGAATCTGTCAGAGTTCAGTGAAGGTATGTCCAGTTTCCATGTTTTGTAATTCAATATGCCATTCTTGTATTCAAGAGGATCAGTGGAAAAAAAACAATGATCCAGTTGGGATCAATGTTTGTAGTAATCAGCCATTTACAAAGTGTACACAATGTTGGTAACATTATCTATACAATCCATTCAGTCCCCTCAGATAAGTCCCGGGTTGCGACTCTCATCAACTTCCAGCACGGCCGATCACATGGGGCATTCACCGGGCCTCGCTTCCCCGACAGGACTCCGAGGGATGACAGGGCCATCCAGAATGGTCTCCCCTCCCTCTGCAGGCAATCTGTTATCATCGACCACAACCACTACAACTGCAACCACCACAGCCAGTGTGCCTGGTACAGCAACACAGTCATCATCTGCAGAAGCATCGGTTGCTTCCAACGACGCAAAATCAATTGCCGCTTCCACGACTCTTACATCACCATCAGCATCATCATTGTCACCTGTGCCACTCACAAGCACAAACACCAAAAGTCTTCAAGTTCAACCAGAGTCTGATCACAAACCTACGCAAAATCCCCCAACCCCTGCAGGAAGTGGAAATGAAAACCAGACTGCTGTAGACCAAGATTCCAGCAAAGGGAGAGAACCAGTTCCCTCAAACACAGCAGCCAACCAGGCGTTAGGCGATAATGGCCAGTCGGGGCCAACGGTGGCCGACAGCGACAGCTCTTCCAAGTCCCATGCGGTTACCCCTGATGCAGGAGACGGGCAGTAAGTGATAAAACTGATATGTGTTCTGTGATTTTTAATCCTTCTCCATCAACCCACACGAGTTTTGCGCATTTATAAGTTCTTGTGCTAGCTTGTATTTACATTAACCTTTTCAAGACGTCGGCGCTAGCTCTCTTTTATTCCCTCATGGTGTGCTCATATAAAGCCTATTATTCACAAGTGACGTGGTATTTAAAAGAAAAAATGGTAGTCATAGTAACACACTACAAGTACAAGATTCCTTCCCGTTGACCCCTCTCATTTCCGAGGGAAAACAATTGTAAAGTCTGACGTACCAACAAGTGCTGCGCTGATCAACGCGAGGCTGTCTAGTGCCGTGTTGTGAAATGGTTAATCTGCACAATAAATATCAAAGCTTTTAGTGTTACCTTTTATAAATTCTAAAATATTCCCAAAAGTAGTGGGCTTAAAATGTATATGTGAAAAGGTTAATGTTTTGAGCTTTGTAAAATAAAATTCAATGATAACATAATTGGTCTTGGTGATTTTAGCAGTGATTCCAATTTTCTATAAATTTATTGATTTTACTTACTTAAATTCAGATGATATAATGTTGAATATTATAATAACTGTCCCTTTTGGCTCTCTATTCAATATAAATGTGATTTATCAAATTAGATTTACAGACAAAAGAAAAAGTATGTATGAAATATAAAGGTGTAGTTGCTGCAAGTGCTGCAAGTCTTGTAAAACACTGACATAATCATCTACTGTAGTTTAAATTTTGATTATTTTGGAAAGCATTTACATGTTGATTGTAACTTGATTATTGTTATTGTGGTAGATATACCTAACCAGTCAATCAGTCAGTTCATTCTAAAATAATTAAAAATAATAATAATAAAAATATAAAAACTATTTTTTTTCAATGAAATTTGAGTGAAAATTTTGCACATTCTATTGTAAATCTCTGTGACTGTAAAATCATGGTTTTCTCATCTTTCCCCCTTTTTTTAGGTCGCCGAACAAGAAGGCTAAAAAAGATGATGGTACGTTCCCCATTATTTTAATCACTGTCCTGGTAAACTAGTTTCAAAGTGATGGAAAGACTTTGATCTTGAAAAAAAAAAAAAACAATATTTGACTCAAAGAATTATTTTAATCCATTGATATGTTTTGCTATGTTAACATGATATTTTTCTGATTTACTTTTAATTTTTTTTTTCTTTCTCCAAAGGATATACTGGGGAAGGTTAGAGATTTCTACATATTGTGTGTAGATTCTTAGATGATGGCAGCATACAAACAATACGTCATACACATAGACAAATTTTATAGAGATTATTGCTGCCAGCACTGAAAATGATATCGTAAGAAAGGTTTTATTTTTAACATCTCGAAACATTTAGGACTGTTGAAATAACAAGAGGTTGGAGAATAACCATTTTTCTCTCTTTTTTAACCCTATAAATATAATTTATTATGGAAATACAATCGAACCTGTCCTGCCGGCCACCTGCATTGGCAACCACTTTTCATTATATCATGGTTTTCTCATCTTTTCTTTTTTTAGGTCGCCAAACAAGAAGGCTAAAAAAGATGATGGTACGTTTTTTTCTCTTTTTTTTTCTTTTATCCCCCATTATTTTACGAATGTGCTGGTAAACTTGTTTCAAAATCATGTAAAGAATTTGATCTGGAAAATAAACAAAATAATATTTGATCCAAAGAACTATTTTAATTCCAATTTTTTTTTTCTAATTTTCTTTTAATTTTTTTTTGTTTTGTCACTGCCCATCGCAATTACCTGGTGAACATGACCGTCATGATTGGGCCACAATTTACCAATGGCAATAAATTCCTCCTTGGCTCTTATTTTGGGAATAACAAGAACCCTTGCTATAACAAGATTTAAGAATTAAAAGGAAATCTTGTCATTACCAAGTTTTACAGTAGTCCCATTTTAACCATAGGTGATTTGCCTAAAGTAAATTTTCCAGAGTTCACTGTTACGCTTAAAAAGAAACAAAATTATGGGAAATTATGTCTAACAAATTTTTATCAATTATACTTATACACCTTTTGAGCATGAGTTTTATTTCGCTGGTTGAGAAGCATATTTAATATATTAACTGCAAAGAGATAAAGAAGGCAGTTACAATATTTTCCCCTAGACACACAACTTGTATATGCCATTCACAGAATTCTCAGTGAAGCTTTCCCGGGAGCTGCCGTCACCCACTCCTGGCCCTCTGCCCCCGAAAGCGATTCTGCAGCAGCCGGCAAAACCTTGCAGCCTGGAGAGAGGGTCGGACCTTGGCTGGGATACGTACCACCATCATCAACAACAACATCATCATCAGCAGCAGCAAGCCCAGCCCAAGCGGAGGACTAGCGTACCATACTCTTCCCTGGGCCAGCGTGGGCTAGACGTGTGAGTTTTAGTTTCCATCCATAGGTCCTGTATGATGTTTCATTACTTGACTAAGCGCTCATTCACTGGTTCAAGTGGTAGAGCATTTGTTTACCAAGCGGGAGGTCCCTGATTCAAATCCCATGATTGGTACAAAATTTGTTTGGCGGCTTTTATCCCCTACTGGTTGGATCAGGAGACAGAAGTCGTGGTATCCCCACTTTGTCTCTGTGTGGCAGAACATAAAATTATCATACATTAGCCGTCCACAAGGTTACATAGGGCTAGTGCCAAACACTAAGCAACAAACCAACCAGCGTTCATGATAAAAGCTGTTTGTTTTTCCCGTGAAAGCATCTACTTCCGTATGGTGGTGCATCACATAAAGTTTGGACCTATATCTAAATCTTTATTCTTTTCTACAGTAGACTCCTAATACAGTCAATCCCTTGGGTCTGGGAAAAAGTGTTGGTGATAAACAAGAGTCGACTTTAAACATGTAGTGTTGGTCATATACCATTCCTTTCCTTCTTTGATTTTGTGAAGATTGTATACTTAGAGCATGATTTTTTGTTCTATTTAGGGCCGTATTCATGAGAAGGCGTAGGTCTAATAACCGAACATAACTTTCTTCTGATATTTAGATTTAGTCTGCAGCCTATTCATGGGAATTTCATAGTACTAAATTTTGAAGTAGTTTTACACATTCTCCTAGGCAGGATTAAGGACTAAAATTTGGTTGCAAGTCTATCTGTAGCCTATAAAAAAATCAATTTGTCATGTTAGTAAGATTATAGTGGTTTTATGGCTTACGTGAATCATCTTGGCACATTCAAGCAATTTTATAATTGTTCAAAATTTAGATCTACAGTAAAATAGGAGATCAATTGAAAGAACCTACCCAGTAATTCATAGGAATAAAGAAATTAATAATAGATTTGAGTTTTGGTACTTAATTTTTATAATTTTGAAGTAAGTTTTAAAACACTCAAAATGGTGTCTACGTTTTAAGGGCTTAGTCTATAGATGTACAAAATTTAGTAATAGCTATTTCAGTTATTTTAGGCCTGGTTTACGACCTATGTACACAGAATTGTTGCTGTACTATTAGAAATTTGTTCCCATAACAATCTTTGATGAAAGAATGTGTATCATTATGTCCATATCAAAAGTAACGCTGTATGTCCATGTGTGCAGAGATCCGTTCACGTTGATCAAGTGCGAGAACTTTGACAGCCTGAGCAAGATCCAGCCCTTCACAGTGTCCATCTCCAGTAACTCGCTGCTCCTGATGGTGAGTCATTCCTATAGTTAATTGTCGGACGCTTTCAGAAATCAGAATGTTCTAGAATAGGATGTTGTACCAATATCTTGTTACACTTTTGGCAATTTTCTATAAATTGACAGATTTTCAGAATTACTTTGTTCTCATGCTATTTTTTTATTAGCTGCAGTAGAAGAGAGCCCATGATTATTTTAGGTTCTGGTAGCATAATTCTTTATAAAAACACATTTCCTTCACGACAGATATCATAATATTATTCCCTTCCTTCTAGTGTTAATAGTCATGGTAATTTTCCATAAATTTTACAGATTTTCATTTTAAACAAAAGATGGCAGGTCCAAGTTTAGTTAAAGTATATCAAGTGGTTATGTTTTGTGATTCAATATGCTGTGTAGCTTAACGCTAAAGGTTCAGTAAAAAAAGAGGATCCAGTTGGCTTCACTTGTTTTGTCAAAGAGAAAATCATAGAGATAATCTCAGCACAGAAAGGGAAAGGGGAAGAAACTAACAATACTGAATACCATACATTTATTATTTGTTTTTCTTTTTTACCCTTTGTTACTTTTGCCTAAAAGTTAAATAGTATGACATAAACATTTTCTGGTAGATTATGGTTATAATGGTATTAAAAAAGTTCAACTAATTATAAATTGCACGACTTTGTAACAAATCATAGGTAGTCTACCATATTTGGCAAAAAATAATATATGATAAATACCTGTCCAAAAAAAATTGTCTTTGAAAATATTGGATTGAATCTGTAGAAGTCCCTTTATGGGGACTGGGAAAATAATCACTTTCCTTAGATTTTAAAGGAATTGAAGTTTCTGTTTTGCCATAAATTACATCTTTATGTAGAAATCAAACGCTGTGTAGGTTTCTTTAAAAAAAAAATTGTTTTATTTTCCCTATTAATCAACTGACTGCCAGGACTTCCACTGTCATCTGACCAAGTCTGAGGTGGTTGGTTACCTGGGAGGCCGCTGGGATTGTCAACGTCAACGTGAGTTTGGAGTTTGTATTGTTTTAACCCTTTCAGATCTAAGCCCCCATTAGTAGTCGCCATTGGCGAGTGTTTTTAGAGTGAATGGGTTATATGTTGTAACACAGGGATACTTCTCCATAAATTTATATGGATTTTCTGTATATAAAAAATGGTAGTTCAGAGTTCAGTAGATGTCTATGTTTTGTGATTCAGTGTGCTATGCGACTTTCTAAAGGGTAATGTTTTGTGATTCAGTATCCTATGCCCCTGTCTAATAGGTATGTTTTGTGTTTTAGTGCGCTATGTCGCTGTAAGCGAGACTATTCAGTAAAAAAATCATTCAGTTGGCAGCACTGGCAACAAAATTTCTTTCATTGATAGTAAATAACTGCCACATTCACTTAAACTCATGATGGGGGTTCTTTGTAAGAGAAATACTGTCTCCTAGGTTCCCAAGGTAGGGGATCCTACGCTGTTTGTTGGAACATTCTCTAGGATACACAGGGTTGTTTATATGGAGACAGAAGTAATCATATGGAACATTTGTCTATAGATGGTTTACTTAGTAAAATCAAAGAATAATTTCCTAACATTCGTACCTCATAAAACATAAGTAGGACTCTATTTAGAAAGTCAAACTTAAGACAGTCCAGCCCTAAAACATAATGTCAATACTCCTTTCACTTTCAGATCTGAGCATTGAGCAAGCCTTCCCAGCTAAATGCAGACTGGGTGACAAAGATCGTTCAACCATCGTTGAGGATGAGGTGAGACTCAGAGAGCTTTTTTTTTTGTTCCCCAATGATTCAAAGATTGTTTGCTTTCTAAATATTTTTGTTAGATTTCAATTATATTATTTTCACAAGAATCAGCCAATACAAGCTTTTTCATTCATTTTTTTTATGTGGAAAATGTTTTGTATCTGACTGTCAAAAAAGTTGTGCCTCTTGCTAAGTTGGTACAATCAGCAGTGTCGGTAAAAAGTGATGTAAAATATGTATTTCCCCATTTCTCATTGTGGGTTAATTTTTTAAAGACATGATTTTTTGCACAGTTGACCACATAGATCTACCTAGTTCTCTTATTTGATTAGCTAACAAAATACTAAAAAAGTGCTGATGACTTAGTTTTAGTAGCATAATTCTTCATGAAAATAGATTTTCTTTAAACACAAATATCATATTCCCTTCTAGATTCTCGTGATTAGAGCTAGGGTTTTATGGCACTGGTTAACAGTGGTTTGAAAATAATGATAAGTAAGGATAATTATCTAAGTGGTTTGTCTCCTTTAAATATTATCTATAGTTTTTATATTTATTTATATCTTACAACTAGGTGCTGTAATTGTTTGTGAAAAAGATTAATAATTTACACCTCCCAACTATTTGGCATTTGAAATTGTTTGTGAAATGCATTATTGATATATACTTCCCAACGATGTGACATATTATTATCGTCATGTTGCTAACATAATGGTCTATCTCAAAATCAGTAGTTTTTAGGTAAAAGAAAAGAAACTCCTAATATTGTTAGGCTTTTTAACTGTTGGTGTTTTTAAATTAAAATAATTTGGCCCAACTGAATCTTTTCGCATTAGAACAGATAGTTGGCGAATTATTCAAAGATTCTTATGATGGGTGAGTGTTGTTTTTTTCGGTCTACAGATAGATTATTATGTTAGCAAGATGACATCGCATCTAAACTCCCAACTAGGTGGTATAACTCTTTGTGAAAAATCACTCCCTCTAAGTAAACATATGCCACTCTCTCCCTCCCCCCTCCCCATGTCTAGATTCGGCGCAGCATGTGTCAGAAGGGCATGATGGTTGTGGGCTGGTATCACAGCCACCCCACGTGCCCCCCTGATCCCTCGCTGAGAGACCTCGACTGCCAGATGGCCTACCAGCTGAGGATGCGTGGGTCTGGCGCCATCTACCTGCCCTGTGTTGGCTTCATACTCTGTGAGTGTGGGATGGAATTGTTGTTTAGCGGCCAGTATTAGCACTATATAGACTATCTTGTGGCCCTATGAGATGACTGACATATGGCAATTTTACATGCTGCCACACAGAGACAGTGCAGGGGGATCTAGACTTTTTTGTCTTAGTTGGTCCCATTAAACTGACACCAACCCAACACAATTTTGACAGATCATTGGTATTGAACCAGGACCTTTCAATTGGGAAGCCAATGCTTTACCGCTTGGCCAGTTCCTCCCCCCCCACCCCCCTTTCCTCCAAACACACACACACTATGAGCTAGAGTTTTGGGTAGCAGGGGTTCAAATGAGGTTGTGAGACGGAGCTGTAATGGTGAGAGCTAGAGTTTTTGGTAGCACTCAGTAGTCTTTTACGCAGAATGTTATGTTATACTGCACTTTTCCTTGTATTACAAAACGTTTTGGGGTTTGCAATAAGGATTTATTAAGGTTTTCTGTATTCTCTAATGTAAAATAAGTCATGATTCAAATAAAACTTGCTATTCCTTTTACATCGTGAGATCTTTTTCTTTCCTTTTTTTTTTTTTAGTAAATCATATAATTTCCTTTGTTTTGCAGCCCCCTTTGAGAAATTTCCACCAAAACAAGACTCCAAGATTCAAGCGTATTGGGTGATGCCCAATCTGGAGGTAAGTACAGCAATACAAGTCGAATCAAGCAAACTGGGATAGAGCACCCAGCAGATAAATATCTCATTTTCTTCTTTTTGTCCTTGTTAAACCATTTTTGATACAACTAATCTCCTTCTTTTCCTTGGAACCAACAAACAGAGGTTTTGGCAAGCTCATAAAGTGCTTATCAAGGTAACAAGAAGTTAACAAGCCTATCAAAGAATAAAAGTTCTCCCCAAATCTACAACTTGCATGGTGTTGTGTAGTTTAAAAAGAAAAGCGGTCTAGTCTTGCCAATTTTACCAACCTCTGTGCATAATTTTGGGCATGACTGATTTCTTGACTAAATATCGCCTTTTGTTTTCAATATTGAATTAGGCCCAAGTGCGCTCAAGTGGTTAACTAAACCCAAGATGGCCTTTTATTCTCCGTGTTGTTTTGTTAGAGGTATCTTTTTGTTCTGTATGAGACTGCCCTGTTTATATCTTCAGGAGAAGAGAGAGAGTTATAACACTAGATTCTTATTATATTGAAGGTAATAGACCCATTCCTTTTAATTTTTCCTTGATCCAGCACCCAACCTCATTCAACATCCCCATGCATGTGACCCACTCTGTGGTGCGTGATGTGTCCTTGACTGAGGACTTGCTGGCAGACATGGTAAGACAATAGAATTTTAAAAATTGTTTGTTGTTCAGCGCCTAACAATAACATCAGCACTATGTAGGCTATATTGTGACCGTTGAAAGATTGGAAATATCAATATCGAAGTGATTACAGGAAAACACATGTATAGCACTAGCAGATCACATTTTGTACTCATAGATATGTGATGTTACTTACCGCTCTTGGATGTCAGGAAACGACAATGTGAGTTTATTGGAGAAGTAAGAACTCTATGTGAAATGATTACATTATTTGTAAAATCTGATTTGGCACAATGGAAATATGATTGGATTTATTGGAAAATTAAAACTATCGACGAATTAATACAGTATTTGTAAAATCTTTAGCCGGTATTTGTCATTTTTAATCATGTCTATTTTATTATCAGTGATGCCTGTTTTCTGTAAATTAAGGCATTTTCAAAAAAAAAAATTTAGTCAGAATTATATTTTGTTGAATATTCAGTTAGAAATGAGAAAGTACATTACACAGTTGGTGCCATAATGTTAACACATCAATGTCCTCACCAGAAAGCCCTGTGTGAGTTTTACAGCGGCGCTGTGGATAAAATTCGTCTGAGGGAACAGTGGGGCGAGGCCATCACCTACCTGGACAAGATCAAGGTTGGCACATCAATTTGTGGAGTTAGAGTTTGTATTTGTGATACGTCAGCTCAGTAACGACTATATTGTAGCACATTTATGAAGTTAGAGTTTGTATTTATGGCACGTCGACACAGTTACGGCTATATTGTAGCACATTTATGAAGTTAAAAAGTTTGTATTTGCGGCACTTGAGCATAGTAAAGACTATATTGTTGCACATTTATGAAGTTAAAAAGTTTGTATTTGTGGTACGTCAGCACAGTAGCGACTATATTGTAGCACATTTATTCAGTGAGTTTGTAATTGCGGCATGTCAGCATAGTAACGGCTATACCGTATTGTAGAACACTTACGAATATGAAGTTAAAGAGTTTGTATTTGCAGCATGTCAGCAAAGTAATGGCTATATTGTAGCACATTAATTTGCGTAGCAACCAGGGTGTATCAGGCACTAGTCTGGAGATGGACATTTTGAAGCTATTTACAGTGCGTTAGGCCTAATAGTTGAGATGGTTTCTCTTATTGTCCAACGTCAGCAGCAAGGCTGTGTTGTGGCCTGATCCAGGGTGAATCACGCACAAGTCTGAATTTGGATATTTTGAGGTTCAATGTTTACAGTATTTTAACCCTAGACATGTTTACGATCGATAAAATAGTCCGTTAGTTCGCTTGTGTAGTCAGTCGTAAAAGAAGGTTTATTAAAAGTATTTTATGTACACCGCCTAATAAATCAAAACTATTCCTTTACGAATAATAAAGAAGAGTTCCACTTCCTCCCAGTGTTGTTATGAATGCCGATTTGAAAGATAACACTAACAGTTGTTTTCAGCTATGATATACTTTGTTCTGCTGTTGACACTTTTCTCTTGAAAGCCAGTCTCTAACAATATCTGAACAAGGAGCAGGTCCATCAGGAAGGAAATTATCTACTTGAGAGCAAGTTTTAGAAGTCTTAGATTTTGAATGGCGATTTTGATATTGTTAGTGATGATAGTGATAGCAGATCTAATAGTGACAGTAAAGATGTCAAGAGCCAGAAGTTAGATCTGTGCCATTGGCACACACCACTTCATGCATACGTTTCTGAACAAAACGCTTTAGTTATAATTTGATTAAAATTACACTAATCCTTGTTCTGAGAAAATAAAGCTCTTAATCTTATTCTAGTTTGTTTCCTACTACTAGAGATATTATAAACAGTTGAATAAGTTATGCCACTTTGATGCAAATTTACAGATTTTTCAGTTATGCTGCTTTACACTCAAACTCAAAGGTTCAAATGAAATAAAAAATAATGATCAAGTTCGTATCATTGTTAATTATACCAAAGTAACTAAACAATTTGTGAAGGAAAGAAAAAAAAATTAAGTGTAATTGGTTTCCTTTTCCACGTACAGGCATCTCTGCGGAGCAAGTTGCCCCAGGACCAGCTGGATAGCAGCACGTTCCTGGACTACGTTCAGCAGTTGTTGGGAGACATGAAGTGAGGGCGGCAGCTGCTACACCAATCTGAAGGTAAGTAGACTTAGTATAATTTGGTTATGGTTAGTAGGTCTGGTGGTTTGGTAAGTCTAACTAGTGTTTTTTTTTAAGTCAGTGGACCCAGTGTTAGACCTAGTTTTGGTGAGTAGACCTAGTGTTTTTGTAAATAAGTAGACCTATGTTTTGGCTGGTACACCTAGTAAGATTATTTTGTGATGTTTTTTTAGTAAGTGGACCCATTGTTAGACCTTTTTTTTTTGGTAGATGGACCTAATAAGAAGATTATTTTGTGATTAAATAAATTGGTCAAGGCAATATCAGGCCCAGCAAAATAGTCTTCCAAGCAAGTGGAATAACTCTTTGGGAAATCTCATTCCTATTACAACTTTGCACCTGAAGAAATCAATTATGATCATGTACAAACTGTTAACAATGCAGCTTACAAAACAAATTTGTGGTGCCCTCGTTTATCTTTTTTTTTAGTAGTCTCCACGCTCAGTTAGACATCTTTAAAATGTAGGCATAAGAGTTGAACATAAACAATTGAACTAGATCTAGAGTATGAATTACCGCCTTGTGGAATAAGTTGTAAAAAAAAACCCATACACTTTTTAATTCCCACTTGTCAAATCCATGCAGATTCTGAATTTATAATTGCAGGGGTTTATCATGTATATGGGCATTTAGTGATTAGTTGAGTATGAATACATCTAACAAAGCTATGGATATTCGCTCTATTGATGTGCATGTGCATGTACACATTTTAACATTTGAATATCCTTTGAGATCATTTCCCTCTCCCTACCCTCCTCCACTCATCTTGTCTCTCCCCTGCTCATCCACCTCTCTTCTCCCTTACTTTTCCTGCAGCAAGTGTCATTGCTATGGGATTCGGAATGTAAGGAAATGAACATATAGGTTTATATAAGAATTTTACTGTAAATTCACATTTTCCTGTTTTTTGTTTTGCTTTTCCCAGGAGAGGCTAGATTTAATCGAAGGACAAAACTGAAAAGTCAAGAAAAGAATAAAGATCACAATGCCCAAGTTATGTGGACGCTGTCTTGTTGTTATAACAAGAGCATTCTTGCCATTGTAAGCAAACCTGTGCAACATTCTGATTTCAAAACCTTTACTGTAATATAAGTGTAGTCCATTGTGCATTATTAGTGTTACAGACCTGCCAACATTACGCTTTGGGCGTAATTTATTACGCCCAAACGCGGCAAATTACGCTTTACGCCCGGTCCTTGTCATATTACGCCCGTTCCTTGTCATATATTACGCCGAGTTGAAAATAGTACGATCTATAACCTTCTAACTTCTAGCCACTGATTCAGATATGGCCCAAGAAAATAGACTTCATACACATTATCGATATTACCTTTTCGATTATTAGGTACTTTCGTAGTTACTTCAGACCTGCCAACATTACGCTTTGGGCGTAATTTATTACGCCCAAACGCGGCAAATTACGCTTTACGCCCGGTCCTTGTCATATTACGCCCGGTCCTTGTCATATATTACGCCGAGTTGAAAATAGTACGATCTATAACCTTCTAACTTCTAGCCACTCGTTCAGATATGGCCCAAGAAAATAGACTTCATACACACTATCGATATTAGGTACTTTCGTTTTCACTTTTTCAATACAATTACAATTACCACTAGTTTTATAGTTTGATTTACCGCATATCGATAGTCAGCTTTATGTATAATAGCGTCCGGTATTTATTTTTCGTTTGGGTTGTGTTCAACAGTGTAAAGCAACGTTGATGTCTGCATCGCAAAGCATCAATTTGCATTGATCAATGTGTTGACCGTGACCATTGTAAGTTAAAGAAGTAGGGACTCGCCATCGTATTTCATATAAGCTTTCAGTTAAACGTGATGTGGGCTAGATTGAGGTTCTTAATACCTAACTGGAAAAGTATATCACTGGTAGTAGTAATCAGTCACGGTGCTTCATGTTCCTGTGGTCTATGACCCGACTCTATGTCACTGGTGCTTGTGATCAGTGCATAGGGATGTGCATGTTGCGCCCACATGCAAGCGATAAGGTACCTTGAAAGTAGTGACCCCGCCTCAGATTTTAGAGTGTGGCCCTTTTATGCTCGCAATAATCTGAGGTAGGGATGCAGAAGCCACCAATCTGCATCGAAGGTTGCCTTTCTTGTTTATCCATCGCTTGATGACACATGGCAGGTTGGACTTCACACGCCCCTGTCCGCATATAATATGATACATATAATGACCGTAGCCTAGTTGTCGGCGGATAGATCTAAACCGTTCCCTATTAAATCAAAGATTTTCATGCAACTGGGCTACGCAGCCGAGAAAATTGTACATTGTATTTTACTGAAGGTCTTATGAGGAGAAATTTATTTCTCACGATCATAATTTTTTATCCATTTTTTAAATAGAAAATATTGGCTTTGTTTATAACCCCCGTGGCCATTTTCTTGGAATCAACAGAATGGTCAATGCACCAGTCAAAAATCATGATGAAAACGAAACCGAAAGTACAATCATGTATGTACAGTGTAGTGACTGATTGTTCACTAGATCTAGTAACAAGAAATAGGGGGAAAGCAGGGTTTCTAGTGTTGATCGTTTTAACCAAAATAATGCCCAAGTAGGATATTATGTAGTTCACATGAAACAAGTACACAAATACTAAGAACTTTGTTTCTTAATTAAAAATCTAATAGGGAATTAACTTTCAAGACATTCTCAAGGCTTTGCCATGTAGCACTGACAGATTAATGATTCACAGTTTGTCTAAAGGAAGATCATATGATATCAAGATTATCTAGATCTAGATTTTTTACTCTAAATTCAATTACTAAACAGTTGGATATACAAATCAGAGTTTTACTTTAACATTGATAAGGCTCACTAACAGTTAACTGTATTTATCTTTGGCTAACAATGACATAATACCATTGTAAGAGGGTTTGTAAAAAAAAAGTCTCCTTTCATACACATGAATCTAAATAAGTAAAATTAAATCTAGTATTTTTTCCTGCATTAAATCTTTTAGTTTTTAAAAATAGTTTCACAATTTGTGCACCCATGAACCATAATTACTTAATTTGCAATTCAGTAGTGGCCCTTTATTTAATTAATTTTACTAAGTTCATTATCTATACTCCTCAAAATTTAGGGCTTGGAGACATGTGATTATCTCTAGTTATAAACATCAAGACGTAATACATTAAATTTTTTACCTTTATATCCTCATAAAAAGCAGTGGTATTACGTCAGCATATAAAATTTCTTTTTAGGTTTTACCATTTAAGTTGGTCAAGGAGTCTCACACCGCGTGTGCATGTTTCCGGCATGTTATTACTACCAAGTTCAAAAAATTACTGTCTGTGCCAGCTGATATTACTCCAAGAGAAAATTTAGGTTGGCAGGTCTGCTAATATAATTTTGGATCGCTGATTACGAATCTGTTTTCAGATTTTCGCTACAATTACTAGTTACTGATCTATGTCCAGCTCAAAATACGGGCCTACTTCATTTCCGGTCAACTTTCAGGCGACCACGCACCTGTTGACGCTAGATCTAAGCGCAGCGCTTAGATCTAGCACCATGAGGAGAGGCGACAAAAGAGGCGGACTTTTTTTAGGCTTCTACTCTGTTTACTGTAACACTTTTCATATGAAATAAATTCTCGCTGCAAAAAAGAGAAGCTTGGGCGAGATGGTGCGACATCCACTGTGATTCCTTTTTTGACATGTTTGAATTAGCCGTTTTGTCCTAGTCTCCTTATTTTAATCAGAGATAGAGTGAAAAGAGTTCTGAGGATTTTGCGAGACCACAAGTCTAACAAAAACTGCTAAGGCAGAAAGTAGTAGATCTACGGTCTGTGTCTGATCTGTAGCTGGGTTAGCATGTGAGACAGCCTAGCTACACAGCTTGTTGATCACCTGTGGCGTCTGAGTTGACATGTCTGACTTGCTAATAATGCTGCAACATTTGTTGAAGCTCATTTTGAATAGGGGGTAGTCAAATCCGCAAATGCATGGTCAGTTACTTTACATTACAATACTTGTGAATAGGCTTCTTTCTTTTCAAAGCAATTTGAATTACATGTAATGATGTATACACATTTTTGGCTTTAGATGTTATAACTCCATTGTCTATATGTTCTGTAACAGAATCATTTATTGTTAATCTCCTGGTTTTCTTTCTTTGTGTGCTATTGCTCTTATCAAAACAGAGAACATCTGTCTTCTGTATGGATACTAGATCTAATTGTTTTGTAAACTAATGTACATTTTTCTTTTAATGTTTTTTTTATGTTTCTCATTTGTTGGTGTACACCATCTACCACTTATACACTACTGGTGCTTTTCTTTGTATTTTTATTGATAATATATAGATTTACAATTACAAACTGCATTGTTGTTGCAATTATGGTAATGTTTGTTGTATCAGAGGTAAAGTTACATTTTATTTAAAAATCCCAAAACAAAACTCTAAACACCATTAAATAAACACAAGTAATTTTTATAAATAAAATGTGTAACAAAATCTTCCATAGAGTTCTCCCCAAAAACAAATTAGAACGGGAGAGTCTACAAAAACATGCACCTCTGCTACTTCAACAAGTAATCTTGCAACAAATTTCAACAAAAATACATATTAACAAAATAGATAACAATAACATTCAACCTAAGCATTTGTCAATGAACAGAAATAAAGAAATTTCAATGACATCAATTTAAACATGTGTTGTAACATCAACTACAGTGGAAACCTCATAACTCTAATTGCTTGGGATTTTACTTAAATTTACTTTCAAACTCGATCCCTATTTTGAAGGTAAAATTACAAATTTATAAGTCCATTACCGTGAATACCGAATGGCTGTCCATTTTCAATCACTGGTTCAAATTATCTTCCACTCTGACACTTTCAGTAATTCATTGGATATGTCAAATTTATCGACAGTTATGCTATATGGGTACATCATTTCTGATTTATACCTGAGCACTCAAAGGGTAAATATATTTACTCTCCTGAAAATTTACCTATTTTTTACCTACATGCTTACCAACCGTTAGCATCAAATAGAAAACTGGAACTTAACATCATAAGAATCTATAATGCACAAGAATTACTTTAAAGAACAAATTAAGATAAAGACAGTGTCAACTAGCCATATTTCTGTTATTTCAATATCAAACTTTTGACTCCACGGATGATCTATTCGAGCGATGGGACCTTCTAAGTGTTCTGGAGAATCTGGTCATAGAAGGAGAAAAAAAAAGTTTAAGAACAGTAGTCCCCATTTTTTACTACATCTCGAATAACAAGAACTTTTGGATTAATCTGAAATTTTAAAATCCCTGTTTTTCTTCCTATATGCACCTCTATATTTTTTTTTTGAAGATTGAAGGTAACCAAAACCCAAATATATAGCTGTGATTATAATGAGAAATCAAGAATCGATCTTGTGTAAATTAAAAAAACAACTGAGAAAGGGCACAAAAATCTCATTCCAATACCTCAAGCTTGCACACATATGACCCACAACTGCCCCAATATAGCCATTCTAGTTTTCTACGGTCTACCCCTCCCCCACATGCAGCTACCAAACCATACAGGACTGGGTCTGGGTGGGCCCCTAATTATTTGCATTCAGGTCAACCAACGCACTGGACTTTGATTCCAACTTTTTGCAGTGCCATCCATAGTCTGGCTTCTTTTAAGTGTCCACATGGCTCCTTTTAAGAGCTGGGCTTCTTTTAAGTGTCCGTATACTATAGCTCCTTTTAAGGGGTGCGTCAGTAAGTAAATGAACAAAAAAAAAAAAAACCAACTGCACCCTTTGTTCCTTCCATTAGAAGCATTATTTTCAAATCAAAGTTCTAACACAATCTCAGTATGCCTTAAGATCAATGGCTGTCCATTTTCAATCACTGGTTCAAATTATCTTCCACTCTGACACTTTCAGTAATTCATTGGATATGTCAAATTTATCGACAGTTATGCTATATGGGTACATCATTTCTGATTTATACCTGAGCACTCAAAGGGTTAATATATTTACTCTCCTGAAAATTTACCGATTTTTTACCTACATGCTTACTAACCGTTAGCATCAAATAGAAAACTGGAACTTAACATCATAAGAATCTATAATGCACAAGAATTACTTTAAAGAACAAATTAAGATAAAGACAGTGTCAACTAGCCATATTTCTGTTATTTCAATATCAAACTTTTGACTCCACGGATGATCTATTCGAGCGATGGGACCTTCTAAGTGTTCTGGAGAATCTGGTCATAGAAAGAGAAAAAAAAAGTTTAAGAACAGTAGTCCCCATTTTGTTACTACATCTCGAATAACAAGAACTTTTGGATTAATCAGAAATTTTAAAATTCCTGTTTTTCTTCCTATATGCACCTCTATATTTTTTTTTTGAAGATTGAAGGTAACCAAAACCCAAATATATAGCTGCAATTATAATGAGAAATCAAGAATCGATCTTAAAAAAAGTTTAAGAACAGTAGTCCCCATTTTTTACTACATCTCGAATAACAAGAACTTTTGGATTAATCTGAAATTTTAAAATCCCTGTTTTTCTTCCTATATGCACCTCTATATTTTTTTTTTGAAGATTGAAGGTAACCAAAACCCAAATATATAGCTGTGATTATAATGAGAATCAAGAATCGATCTTATGTCATAGAAGGAGAAAAAAAAAAGTTTAAGAACAGTAGTCCCCATTTTTTACTACATCTCGAATAACAAGAACTTTTGGATTAATCTGAAATTTTAAAATTCCTGTTTTTCTTCCTATATGCACCTCTATATTTTTTTTTTGAAGATTGAAGGTAACCAAAACCCAAATATATAGCTGCAATTATAATGAGAAGTCAAGAATAGATCTTATGTAAATTAAAAAAAAAACTGAGAAAGGGCACAAAAATCTCCTCATTCCAATACCTCAAGCTTGCACACATATGACCCACAACTGCCCCAATATAGCCATTCTACCCCTCCCCCACATGCAGCTACCAAACCATACAGAACTGGGTCTGGGTGGGCCCCTAATTATTTGCATTCAGGTCCACCAACGCACTGGACTTTGATTCCAACTCTGTGCAGTGCCATCCAGTGTCTGGCTTCTTTTAAGTGTCCACATGGCTCCTTTTAAGAGCTGGGCTTCTTTTAAGTGTCCGTATACTATAGCTCCTTTTAAGAGGTGCGGCAGTAACTAAATGAACAAAAAAAACCCCAACCAACTGCACCCTTTGTTCCTTCCATTAGAAGCATTATTTTCAAATCAAAGTTCTAACACAATCTCAGTATGCCTTAAGATCGGCTGAGACAATGGTCATGGTACCGAATCGCCAACCCAAACTCAGCATGCCTTACTCTGAACAAAAAAAAAAACCCTTTGTTCCTTCCATTAGAAGCATTATTTTCAAATCAAAGTTCTAACACAATCTCAGTATGCCTTAAGATCGGTACCGAATCGCCAACCCAAACTCAGCATGCCTTACTCACCCGCCTTCTGAAGATATTCCAGAGTTCTGCAAAGACAGAATGTGATGCAAAATCCAGTGAAAAAAAGTTGGATGCTTTGTTGTTAACTTTTCTAATAAGTGTGCAGCTTTTGCTCATTCTTGATCTGTCTACAATACATATTGATTCATAAAATAAATAGTAGCCTTTGATCACGTCTAAAATACCCCAAACCGGGTGAAATATCGAACAGCGCTTATGGAATTCCCTCTGTCTAATCTAAGACCTCTGGTACCAATCTGACTAATGATAGCAGATTCTCCAAAATCTTTGAAAAATGTAGCCCGAAAGGTGACATTTAAATTGACATATTTTTTAAATATGGTAATATCATTTTTACTTCAAGAAATTATGCTTTAAAAATTTTGAAGTAAAAATTTATCTGGGAAGGGTCGGAATCCAAACTTTTAAATACATCATAGTAAAGCTTGTCCATTTCTCTTTTACAATGAATTGGAGTCAAAGCAAATCAATGCGGCAGATTCATGCACAAGAGGAAAGAATAGAACCTCTAAATGACCAAAGTCACCTGAGCTCTCTGTCCCTGGTCCGCAAACCTAAGGGACAAAATATTCCACAGCCCCCTGTCCACAATGGCAGCCACCTAGGCCTCTAGGATCAGCAAGCCAAATGTGTATTTTTGGACATAAAACTGCACTCTAATGCTTATTAAAATGTTAATGCTACTTTATCACTATTATTATTGAAAATTTCTAACAGATTCTATAATTTCTGTTATAAACACAAATTTAGATTAGGGCTAATCTAGATCGAGACTCTGTACTCTAGATCTAATACATATATATCTTCGAAATAGATTCGGCAAACCCTCAGAATGAAATGCTTTCTACTTCTCCCAGAAGACATAGACTGCAACTAAAATTTAGATAAATACTTAAAAAAAGATGTTCTATATAAAACTGTAAAACATGTGTTTTCCCCATAAATTATCATTTTACGCTAAAATAATGTTTTTAACAGGTACATTCTCAACCAAAAGAACAAAACTGTTACAACTGAAGGCAGGAGATTTCATTTATTTAAACGGATTGCGACAGCTTCCAGAAAAAAAACAACACAGGCTTTATTTCTAAAAAATATTTGAATTGTAAACCAGAGCTGCATGGTAATATATTTGCCATGTTTCCATGTTTCATGGGTAACACAGTGCAATGGTTTAATTGACTCAAGGCTGCCATCCCTATCTCCCAAGTTCACTCAATTCAACTAATTTGTAGGTGAAAGTGGTCTTAATTTACGCAGCGTCTTTGTTGCTTAAATTGATTAAAGACGTTCACAATGGCAAACTTGCTTTTATCTCAAATTAACGAGCAATGAATTTCTAAAATCTCGTGAATTTATAGTTGAATTCACCGAGAGTTAGTTCTAAGAAAAAAAAAAAAAGACATGCTTACCATTACAAGTAGATGACTTCTTTTTTTGCTATGAACTTTTTATAATTGGGTATTGGGCCTCTTTTTGTCCCCCTTGAGAAAAAGTGTAGAAAAACAAATGTTGTCGGACTTAAGTAGATGTAAACCAAATTATTTCTTGTTTAAACCTCTTGAACAATATTTAGCTAACTCTCTACTCAGCAGAGAGAGTATAGCACAAAAAAATGATCAACTTCGGTTGCGTAGGTTTTTTTTATAATACATGTAATTTTAGTACTGTGAAAGAAGAGAGGTTTTATAATGGGCCCTCTTTCTGCTGGAGAGTTGATCCGCTAAACCTGGTTATATTTACTCAGCTCCTTTGACATCAATGGAGAGATGAGAGATCCTGACAGGGCTAGTGGAGTTTTATATGTAACTCACTCTTTTACAGCACTGACGAGGTTTAAAATTTGCGCTCTTCCTGCTTGAGAGTTGATCCACTAAACCTGGTTATATTTACTCAGTTCCTATGACATCTATGGAGAGATGAGAGATCCTGACAGAGCTAGTGGAGTTTTATACGTAACTCACTCTTTTCCTGCATTGACGAGGCTTAAAATTTACGCTCTTTCTGCTTGAGAATTGATCTGTAACATTGATTGGCTTTAACTCTGGTTGTAATTAGTCAATTCCTGTGCTTTTTTTTTTTAGAGAGAGTCGATCATGACGGAACTATTTGAGTCTTATTTGTAACACTTGTTGGCCCCTGTAACAAGCTTTAAAATGTGCCCTCTTTCTGCTTGTAATTTCTCAATTATTCCTATGCCTTCTATGGAGAGAAGATAGATTCTTACATAAAAAAGGTTCCATCTACATCTTTTGTACATTTAAGGTAAAAACAATTAACAGCTTGAACTATAACAGATATATGACTAGGCCATTAGTTCTAATGTGTCTCTATATTTTCTTTTTTTGTTTTAAACGATACTCCCATACAGGTAGAACCGTATCATGCTGTTATCTCTAATTTGCTTAATGTTTTTTTAATGTCACCTCATAAAATATAGTAAAGTATTATTTTTAACTTACTTATTGACACCTCATATGCTATGGTAAAGTGTTATTTTTAATTTACTTATTGACTCCTACGACCTAGCTTACTCAAGTACATTGTGTAGGGTCTATTTATTAGAGAGAACAAATTGTGGTTAGCCTCATACATTACAAGTGTATTACCAGACTGTGTCGAACCCGCTTTTTGCTTGGTTTGTCCAGTTTAAAAGACACAACTGTCGAAGTGTCCAAGTCATCAACCATTGTGCCTGAACCACTGGAGCTGGAATCCTCATTTTCATATTCAGCGTCGTCAACACAGCTCTCCCCCTCCCAGTTTTCAAAGAATCTCATAATCTCAGATTTGTTCATATCCATGGCCTTCTCACAAGCGTCTATGTACGCCTCCATACGCTGCCTTTCTCGGTAATCCTGAAACACAGAGTGAGGAGTATGGAGACCGTAAGTACATGTGCACTTAAGTGACGTTTGACTGAAGCATTTAGCTTAATGGGAGAAGGGATGAGGTAGGAAAGAGGAGGGGGAGAGGGAAGAGAGGGAGGACAGAGGCAGGGGGAGAAAGGTTCTATATTGTGACACTTTCATATTAAAAGATCCTACATTTTGTTACTTCCTCATTGAAAGATACTATATTGTGTTATATTAATTTCTAAAAGATCATATTATGTGTTACTTTCATATTAAAAGATACTATATTGTGTTATATTAATTTTTAAAAGATCTTTTACTCTCATATTAAAAGATCCTACATTGTGTTACTTCCAGGGGGGGCTCAAGTAGTTGGTCTCCAGATCGCAAGGTCCGCGGTTCTAATCCCATGATCGCCAGATTTATTAGTCCGATTTCGTCCTCTGTAACTGGTTGGGTCAGTGTCAGTATAAAGTGACCGGCTGAGACAGGAGTCATGGTATCCCAGCCCTGTCTCGCATGTGGCAGCACATAAAATTATCAGACATCAGTCTAGGGGCTGTCCACAATATAGCCTATATAGTGCTGATTTTGGACGTTGAACCAATTCAACTCAACTCGTGTCACTTCCATATTAAAAAGATACTATATTGTGTGAAACTTTCATATTAAAAGATCCTATATTGTGTCATTTTCATTTTAAAAGATGGTATATTATGTCACTTTCATATACAAATAAATCCTACATTAAATCACTTTTATGTTAAAAGATCTCACATGATACTTACCAGAGATTCAATCCACAGGCTCATTGGCAACCAGAAAATCAAAGTGGAAAAGATAACAACACTGACAATGTTGGCTCTCAGCAGCTCATCTGGGCAGAAGAAAAATGAACAATGTCATAATAATTGTTTATTGAATAAAACGTTTGACCATGTAAATAGCTACAACAGGCAAGTTTTGAATCACATCAAATGGCCCCCATTATAGAAAAGCTCTTTTCCTATTCTTCCCTCTAATCCGGTATTACAAAGGGAGCCTTAAAAGCCAAAAATGAGATTAAAATAAGACATAAACAGCTTTTCCTCTTGTTTTTTTCTTAAAGAAGTCATAGCAATAGAGTAATGAGAACCAGATTAAGAGCCATTTGAAATTTGTATTGTGACATTACATGAGAATAAATGCAAACTTCAAATCCCTCTCTAAAGGACATTAATATATATAACAAAATTGTACTGTGATAATCCTACACACTTAACTCCCTTCACTTGTTTTATGCAAAATTTGTATGCTTTTACCACTCAGAGAGAGAAAAAAAAAACCCACTCACTCAAAAACTAAGGAGTCACCGTTGCTACTAGTGAAAAGTATTAACTGTCTTAGGACATCATGGGCACAATAAATAGCCGTTACTGTGCTGACGTGCCATAAAAACAAACTCACTCACTCCAACCTCTGTAACACAATGTGGCTTACACAAGTAGCACTTAATTATAGGGACGGCAAGACATAGAATACTTTTTTCTTTTAAAACAAACAACCCCTTAGGATGTGATCGCACAAAAAACATTTCTTATACCATAAATTGTTCAAGTTGTATATTGTTAGAAAGTGCATCCAATCTTCTTTCTAAATCATTTTTTTTCCATAATTTTGTCTCTTTTGAGAAAAGCGTGGCAACAAATTAAAAACTGTCAGTTATTTACAATCATTAAGTACGTCAATTAATCAGTAAATTAAGGGTTAAAGAAACAAACAACTTCAGTGTTACCAAACTTGGATCTTGTCACATAATTTATGTAGGATGTTAGCCGGATCCAGGATTGTGGTCTGTATTCCTGTACACACACTCCACCCTGCACAGAATGTCATACACAGATAGAAACTCGTTATAATTCATATCATCGACGTCCAATTTTAATCGTTTAAGCACCAAATTTTACAAAAAAGTTCTATTTGCTCAAACAAAAGTTCATATAAAAAGACATAATTAAAATAGTAGTGTCCTGTCGTGTGAAACTCTCGTCACAGACAAAGTGATTAATGTGCCCAATGACATCAGCGTTGACCAACGACATGAACAAATCTATGTTCATGCTACTTTTACATTCCGACTTCATTATTATTTTGTGACACCTGGCTACGACAAGCACAAGTTTGACGACCACTTGCAAAGCACTATCCTGTGCATTTTCTCCTATAGTTTGTCTCTCTCCAAGATGACCACTAGTCTAAGAAGACCATGTTGTTGTATTTTCTTTTTGTGTTTTTTTTTGTTTTTTCTTTCTTTTTTTAATATCCGGTTGTCGTGTTAGGCAAGTTTCATTGTAACTAAGACTGTTATAACACACTTGCACGATTATAATCCTCATTTTAACAAGATATAAAAGTGCATCTCACATTCACGGTTATCGTCAGACATAACACACAGATGATAATCGTGCATGTCACATGAACCATAAGAGTCGTACATTTTCTGGTGTTATAATTGTTCATGTGCAATATAATTGTTTAAAAAAATGCAAACTAGTAGTTAAAAAAAGTTCTTTTTTCTCAAAACAAGGTGCACAACTTATAGACGTTTAGAATCGAACGTCGACGATATATGAGTGGTCATCTCAGAAAATTGTAATTAAAACTTACGCAGATACTTAGATATTGAGACTCGAGCAGCTTGAGATAAAGCCTTTCCTTTATGAAAACTTTCTCGAGAACAAAATCTCTCCATTTCTGTAAATTAAAGTCTCTGCTCAATATAAACTTGGAGTAAGATAAACTTTTGGGCTATCTTGAAGAAATTTATCTTATGTGGACTCCATTGTATATATAAAAAAAATCATCATAACTCTCAAAACTACAACTTTGTGTATGTGCTCGATCGAAGGGCGCAGGCTCAAGTAGCTGCTGGATCGGAAAAGTAAAGTAAGTAGTAAGTGTATGTGCTCACCTCACATGTTCCTCTGTAGCAGGTGTCGCCGTTTCTCCTCATCACCGACTGTAAGGGTTTACACTTGCCTGGGTTTGCTCCGTCTGTGCCATCAAAGCAGCACCACATGCACGCCTCGGATGCTGAGGGATAGAGGAGACAGGAGAGGAAACACAAGAGGTTTGAACAGTGATGCCAAGTGGATCTTTTTATTTTACTGAATCTTTTCATGTTTTTCACATAAAAGCAACGTAGCATATTGTATACATTTTGTTTTTATGTTAAAGAAAACTGCAAGTTTCTAGACCTATTTATTGAGAATAGTATGTGTGTGGATGTTTTTAAGTGCAACTTACAAACTGTTTTTGCTTTTAAAAACTGCATTTCTCAAAGACGCTTCATTACATGTGTGTGGTAATTACAAAACTCGCGTCGAGTTTAAATACCTTTTTTTTTTTAACTACGATCTGCTTGTTCATTTTATTTTAATTTCTATTAATTTCAAATTTCTATTAATTTAAAAAATATGTTGCAATTAGTAGACATTTTTAGTGGCTTACCATTTTCCTTGCACTGGCATGGTATGAGATCCACTGTCTTCAAGCGCCTGCTTTCTTGCTGGCACGGGTTCAAACATATTCCGTTATAGCATTTGCTCCTGGAACAAAGAGTTGGTTTGTTGGTTCTTAACCTTTTTCCCATCACATTGCACACACTGTGTGTGCCCTGATATGCGCTTGTGCTAACACCCCTTTGTATTAATCGGCACACATTCCATTTTGAAAAATAAATAACTATGCATCAAAGCTTTCGTCGTTTATAAGTTTCTGAAAACTCCCCAAAATAGTGTACACAAAAGGAATAGGTCTTGAATCATTACCAGGACTAGCATCTGACAGTTTTACATTAAACTGTTGAAAGAAGAGGTTGCTTTGTGTGAGATTGGAAATTTGAAATGCAAATGATAATTTTTATAGTGGACATTTATTTGCAGTCATCCATTTTGCTCTTTGGCAGGGCATTTGGCTTATTCACTGATAATAAATAAGAATACAGTAAAGTAAAAGAGCATGAAACATTGATGATGAAAGTATTGATTATTTTTCTGGGAAAGCAGATGATGATGATGGTAATGGTGATGATGATGATGATGATGATGATGATGATGACAATAAAGATGATGATGATGATGATGATGATGATAATAATGACAATAAAGATGATTATGTTCATGATGATGACGACAATAAAGATGATTATGTTCATGATGATGACGACAATAAAGATGATTATGTTCATGATGATGACGATAATAATGACAATAAAGATGATTGTTCATGATGATGATTGTGGTGATGAAAGACTTCTTACAGAGTATCCCCACATTTTGAGCCATCTGGTTGATTTCCTCTAGCCTTGCATTCAAAGTCATAGCCTCTGATGTTTTGAGCGTCAAGAAAATAGTATGAAAGATATGAGATTTCAACAACTGTTCCCACTAGCCTGAGTGAAATCGCTTCTATCACTACAAGAACATGATGATAATGGTTTACACTCGATAAATTAGTTTTCACATTTGGCACACAACAAGGTTTTAACAAATTGTACCGTATAAGCCACTTTCCTTTTTGTTTTATGTCGAGCTTTCCTCTAATTTTTGGATAAAAAAAAATAAAATCTTAATTTGACGATTTTCCATTGTGGTTTATTTGTGATTTCCAACTGTTATTTACAGCATTTGATTATTACATAGAAAAAATTTAACCAGACTGGGGAAAAATAGTTACTGCAGGAAAAAGCCTCAACTTAGAGAGAGGAAAGTGACTTCTCTGTACATAGGTCTCAGTTCAAAAGGATACGAACAATAGGATGGTTTTTTGCAGCTGTACAATGTCTCTAGGAACCGGCACTGTGTAGAGGCTGAGGCGATGTTGCAGTCGACGCAGCATTCATGGTTGATCTCACTGCGTACAACAACGAAGAGAAAAAATAAAAAAAAATTTCAGAGAGATCGAGGGGGATTTGATGACTCAGTTGGTGTGGGGTGAACTGGCGCAAGTGGTAGAGCGTAGGTCTCACTATATAAAGGTCATAGGTTCAAAACCCACAATTTGTCAAACGCTGTTACTGATTGGCAAAAATGTATTTGTCCTCTTTCATTGGATATACGTATGTCAGTATATAATGCGACCTGATGAGATAGAAGTCATAGTATCCCCGAACTGCCTCTGTGGGGCAGCACAAAAGTTGTCAGGCTAAAGTCTGCAACAAACTCAAACTCAAGAATCAGATGGGAGTGCCCCAGACCAAAAAGCATGAGGTCCAAGGTTCAAACTAAAGCTGGTGACTTTGTCCATAGAATAGTATTGTTTGAGAAACATTGAGTATGTAAAATAATCTGAACAATGACTACATTTATTTCAAGAGAGATTAAAAAAAAACATGCACACATAAGCTGAGCAAGCTAGTGACGAGAAGTTCAAACATAAAAGAATAGATGATGCATATTAGTTTTAAAAGGAGGGCTTGAAAGATAAACAAGCAGTGTCACAAAATATTTCCAATGTTATTCCTGAGGACCTCACTATAAGACATGTTTGAAATTTGCTGAAACTGCTATCTAATTCAATTGGTTTTCTTTTTTCTTGGGTTTTTCTTTGATCAAATGAATAAAGAATGCTAGTTTTACAGCATACACATCTCTTTGTGAAATTAATTACGTTTACCCCAGTACTAGGACCTAGCTATAAACTGCAGTGCCCTTTCAACGTAACTCATTAAAAAAATTAATGATATAGTAGCTCATTCTAAAAACCAGCGTGAATCTTAGAGGTTAAATATTATAGAGTAATTTAAAGATTTTCTATGGGACCCCTTATTTGACGCAGAGTGGGGGCTTGAGTGCCTCTACTAAAACAAGAAAAACTACACCAGGCAGCTGGTTACGTCTGAGCATCAGTTGGACAGACTGAATAGACAGAAGTCAGGGGGGATTTTGGAGGGAGTACAAACATCCAGAGCAGTTACTTTCCAGTCCATAATGCGAACTAGGGAAGGATGGCCTGGTTTTAAATTATTATTCAAAAAAAAAATTATTAAAAAAATATATATAAAAAAATAAATAAATTAAAAAAAAAAAAAGGGTTAATTAAAAAAAATGTTCAGAGTTCACAGACCTGCACACAGCTCCGACTCTCAGGGTACAATCTTTTGTGCAGCATTTATTGTCTCCCCTTGATCCGAAGAATCCAGCATCACACTCTTCCCCATGGTCAATGATTCCATTGCCACAGAATGAGGAAGTCTTGGATCTAGCTGTTTACTCACAAGATGGGAGTTTACCGTTAACATAGAGAAACAAGGTTTAAGATGTTTATCAATAAAAATAATAACAATAACAATTAAAAAACAAAACAGAAGAAGAAGAAGAAGAAGGAGAAGAAGAAGGAGAAGGAGAAGGAGAAGAAGACGAAGAAGAAGAAGAAGAAGAAGAAGAAGAAGAAGAAGAAGAAGAAGAAGAAGAAGAAGAAGAAGAAGAAGAAGAAGAAGAAGAAGATAAAGACGACAAATTTCAGACCTACACTGGTTTGACAACATTTTGTAGAAAGTTTATTCTACAATCCTTGATTGATGATATTGTAAGTTCAAGATTCTGAGTTTTTAGGCAAGGAAACCACCAAATTGCTCTGATTTTTTTGAGTGTCGATATTCTATATGCAATTTTCAAAAAGATATTAAGACCTCTGCTAACAAAACACACAGAGCTTCGTGTGTATAAATATAGTTAATATAATTCATTCTAAGAGGTCCCTTTTTTGCTGCCTGCTTAAAAGCTACACACTAACAGTGAATAAAAACAAAGCTTTACACCAGTCATACATCATAAACTGTTTGAAGAAAATGTCATTTTAGTCTTATCACAGAAAAACTGGCCAATCACATCATCATAACAACCAAATTTGACTATGCTAAGTATAATGAGTGAAACTTTAAAAAATAAAATAACAATTTTGTTTTCCTTTCCTTGTAATTGATTATCAAATGCATTTATCTTTTGCAAATATAAAAAGTGCAGTAAAACTTTGCAATAATTCCTAGAATGGAATTTTACAGCTTAGAACCGAAATTTGCAATGCTTGATGTCTAGTTGCAAAGCATTGCTGAATGTATTAAATGATATGCAGAACTGATATTTTAACAAGGTCAACATACCCCTGAAACAATGGCCTGGCACATTCCTTCCAATTTCTTTTAAGGAGCATTTTGAGAATAGCTGAAACATAGACACGTTGAAGATAACATTTCAAATTCACCCAGAAAAGTTGAGATCCATAAAATATCAGTACAAAGAGAAACATTTTTCACCTTTTTGCATCCGAATGAATCTTAATTTACGTTGCAATTTGACAATGACCTGTTGTGTTACTATTTTGAGGCAACCAAGGCGAATCAGATTCATGTTGTTGATGAAAATGCTAGCTAGAGCCCTCTACAGATAGCAAAACAATGAAACAAAATTAATAAAGTCTGATTCTCAAAAAGATACCAGTTATAAATTTTCCAGTTCCTTAATTGATATATTATTGTATCATCTGTCATCGCCCGTCGGTCTTTTTGACGAGATCGTCCACCATTGCCTGCTACACAGCGAGTTTGGCATACACATTTTGTGTACAGATTAGCAGCTATAAATATTCCTCTGGACATAGAAGTGCCACACATAGTCAATGAAGAGCTCTACTATCGATAGTCTTTTACCGATTTCGAAAATATAACATGGTTGCCTAACTACGATTTTTATAAAAACACTAATCAATTGTGTACTCTTCCAGCAAAAGTAAACACATTTGATTCTAGATTTGCTCGGCATACACATTGAAAGTACAGAATAAAAGTCTAAAACACTGTTGCATCCACAAACAAGTTTCTTTTGATTAATTAATAAGTTCCAAAAATCAGTTTCAGTTTACAGCACGCAAAATATCAGACTTTTTAGTGACTTCTCGAAAAGGCCCTTTGATTTTTTGCTCAGCTTTCTCAGGATGCTACTAAATACTAGTCTTGAAAATGAACATGAAGATAGATCTAATCCGCTAGATGAGTTCAGTTGAGTTGAGTTGGTTTTAAAGTCCAACATCAGCACTATATAGGCTATATTGTGGACGGGCCCCAAGACGGACGTATGTGCTGCCACACGCGAGACAGGGCGGGGATACCATGACTCCTGTCTCAGCCGGTCACATTATACTGACACCGACCCAACCAGTAGGGAACGCAACCGCCAGGATTCGAACTCGGAACCTTTTGCGTCGGAAGCCGATGTTCTACCACTGGGCCACCGCGCCCCCCATTCGGTAGATAAGGAAGAAGGAGAGAATGGAGAAAATGATATTGAAGTAGATCTAGAGGATGGAGGTGACAGGAACAATGGAAACGTAGACGTAGATCTACTAACCTCTGACACTGAGGAGATTGCAATCTCTCAAACAGAATATTAATTTGCCTGGTCCTTGCAATTCAATTTTTTTTAAATTCTGTGAATTATTTTTTCTCCATGTGTCTAATGGCAGGTAAAAAAAAAATGTGATTGTTTAGGACTTTGCTATCTGCCATCTTGTTTTGAGGAGGATTAGGATTAAGATAAGTTTTTATACAGAGAACACTTTCACATAACTAGATCTTCTTTCTAAACACTGTTTTCATAAATTCTTATAAAGTCAAATAAAGAAAAGAGGCACATAATAAAGTTTTATTGAGAAATGTGCGATTTGTTTTTCCTAGATATTGACTTTGCCAATACTGATGGTGCTCACAACCTTTTCTGGTTAGAAAGTTTCATGTGTGAAGATGAGAATTACCGTTTCTTAACAGAATCTACCCCACACTTATCTGTTCTGAGGGCCAGCTACCGAGTTATCTCGGATCCAGGGCTGCTTTCTCCTAGCCCCAGTACGAGAATACTCGCACTGCTGGGCCATGACCAGTTGTTGTTGGGTTGGTTTAACATCCAACAGCAGCACTATATAGCCTATATTGTGGACGGGCCCCAAGACCAACGTCTGACAATTTTTATGTGCTGCCACACACGAGACAGAGCGGGGATACCATGACTCCTGTCTCAGCCGGTCACATTATACTGACACCGACCCAACCAGTAGAGAACGCAACAGCCAGGATTCGAACTCGGGACCTTTTGCGTCGGAAGCCGGTGTTCTACCCCTGGACCACCGCGCCCCCCGGACCATGACCCGATGACGACGTTGGATAGCCAGAGTAGATTGCGGTAACTCAATAGAGCCACATCAAGTACATGCAAGTGGTGAAATAGACACTTTATTCAAAGGATAATAAGCTGAAGTTTTTCATTCTATCTTAATTGATTAAAACAATAGGTTCCTTAAAATAGTGTCATTTCATGAGCATTGCTGGCGAAATGATGCAACGCCGTTGAGTTAGTGGAAAGAAACTGTGGCAGCTGGATTAAAAAGAAATTAATACCCTCATGTATCCACAGATATAAAATGATTTCAAAGATTTTCACAAGAGTAGTTAAAGCCCACCAGGTTGTTTCGATGTTGTCCGCTCAAGGAAAATTCCCACATTATAAATTTCCCTCCTTCGTTATCCTCAGGAGCACACTCTCGCGTGTCAGGGTCGTGGTTAGCCCCAAAGTTGTGACCTGCCCCACACAATTCCAGGCAAGCATTGTGGAGGAGAAAGACATAGACAACTTAATTTTAATAGAGAACACCACATGGAGGTTTTCTTCATAATTAATGATAACTTAATGTAATTTTCAGTTTGTAATAAAACTTGGCATGATAAAACAAAAAAAAAGAAGAAAAAAAAAGATTTAAATCTCTATAGAGATTATCTGTCCTCATAATTAAGAGATGACAAAACAAGGAATCCTTATTCCACAAAACAGTCAACTTGGTCAGATTATGTTACATGTACTAGAATTAGCTGAAGAGCCACTGACAGAAAGCTGAAACTTATCAGCTGTGCAACTTGAAAACAAAATTCTGAATTAAAACAAAAAATCAACAAAAGCAAAAACAAAGCCTTTCATTTCGCATGAGCTATAAGCAAAAGCAATGCGTTGATTGGCTACGTTATTGTCTTAACAGCTGTACGACAAGGTTTTTCTAACTTAGCGATTAATACGAACTTAGTAAGTGAAGGTACCTGTTGCATCAAACTTAGCACGCTGAGAACTTCTTATGATAAAACTTACTAAGCTAATGTAGAGTTGCATATGGGCCCAGATCAGATAACTTTTTCCCTTCTTTTTCTCTCGAAATCAGTGCCACCACACTTTTAAAGTTGATTTTAGTAAGTGCTTTTGGATCAGTCAATGATTGTGCTCAGCTTTAGTCAATTTAATCTATAGTTTTCATTTACTTTCTTGTTGCTCCAATTCTCTCTGTTATTACCTATGAAACAGTGATAGCAAAAGATATTACCAATGAGCAAGCTGAAAAAACAAACTCATCATGTAGAATTATAACTGTTACAACATCCAGGAAAACTCACCAACTTCTGGAAAAGAAAAACAAAAATTATTAATCAGAATTAGCTCTAAACACTAACCCCTCTCCCTAATAATAGAAAAAATATATAACAATAACAGTAATTATCAGGTTAGAATAATAATAATAATAATAATAATAATAATAATAATAATAATAATAATAATAATAATAATAATAATAATAATAATAATAACGACAATACTATTACTACTACAACTACTACTACTACTACTCCTCCTACTACTACTACCACAACTACTGCTACCGTTACCGCTACCACTACCACTTCCGCTACTACTACTAATAATAACAATGATGATAATAATACATTTTATTTCTAGAACGCCATTTCCAATAAGCTCAGTTCATGGTGCGCATAGAACATAAATAATAATACATCTAATATCTTTTTTTTTTTAAAGCCTTCATTCACGCTTACAAAAACATGATATGCATATAAAATTAGATATAAAAAAAATTGATCGAATGCAGTGTTAAAAATTCAAATATAATTAACGCTTATTGATAGAAGATACTTAGTTAATAGTAAATTTATATGATCACTGATCTTTAAAAAATCTCTCTGCCAAGGAAGTTGCAATCATAACTTTTTGCAATTTTTAAATAAAAGTTTAACAATTTTTTTAAAATCATTCTGCCATTTTTTATTTTTGGATAGGTATACATTCAGACAGCTAGAAAAAGTTTGGAGCTAATTAAAGAAAAAAAACAATTTTTTTCCTTTCATTTTTCAACACTCCTTTCACTTTCATTCCCATCCTCCCTCCCTATCGTTCTCTCTCTCTCTCTCTCCCTCTCGTTCTTTCTCTCTCTCTCTCTCTCCCTCCCTCTCGTTCTCTCTCTCTCTCTCTCTCTCTCTTTCGATTTCCCCCTCTCTCCTTAATTTTGATTGTGTACTTTTTGAAATTATTCAGTGAGGAAGAATAATTTACTTTATGTTCCACTCAACACAAAAATGTAATGTGTTCCAAAGCAAAAGTACATTGATAATTATTACATCCTTTACTTTGCATCTGCTTCGTATGTTTGTTTTATTTGAATTTGAAAAGCAACTTTTTGCCATTTTTGCACTTTTTTGTTGCAAATTTTTTCCATCATAACATTCTAGAGAGCCAGCAAAATTCATTGGACATACAACAATACTATTTGAGCTTTTGATGATCAAAACTGAGTTGCAGTGAGACAAATTTCTTGATGGGAAGTTTAAAAAAAATTAAAAAGAAAATAGAATTTAGGCCCTTGTAAATACGAAAAGAGATTTTTAGCAAAGATACATAGAACTTGCATGTACCCAATACTTTATAAACAGAGACTATCTTATAAAGATCAACCTGAAACAATACTTACATATTCATAAGGATCAAGAAATGCACTTTGTAAATTTTACACATGATAGAAACTTGTTAAAGAAATCACTGATGAAGGGGAAGAAAAAAAAAAGCAAAACTAAAAAACTCACTGAAATCATTGTTTGAGAGCTAGCTCTAAGGATCAAGAAAGGCACTTTGTAAATACAAAATAGAAATTTGTTAAAGTTGCAATCCATAACTATGCCATAGAATTTACAGTAAAAAAAAAAATTAACCACAAAAAAAACAAAACAAAAAAAAAATAAACTGAGACACAACCTTACCGTGTGTGATGACTAAACTTATGGCTAGAGATGGCAGTTTCAACCCAAGTTTGTTAGTACCAGATGTTATACCAGAGTTGAAGAAAAAGTCCTGATTCCTCCATTCTATGAAAAAAAAAAGAGAAATCATAATTCGAGCAACCCTTTTACTTAGTGTTTTAGATATCCTGCTGTCACTATTAAAAAAACTAACAAGGCAAACAAAAATATGCTTGATATGGTCCTGGAGTTGTGTAAGAAAATTAGTTTAGATCGAGATTGTTAGATATTTTTATATGTCTGTGATTAGAATTGACAAAACAAAAATCAGAAATTTGCAAATATGTGTCGCAAACACGAAATTCTGAACTCAACGTGGTTAACAAATTTTGGCAGCAGAGAAAAGAATGAAAAGGCCAAAGAGATTGCAGATTTATTTTCAACATTCAAAAAGAAAAGAAATGAAAGCAAAAACTGTAAAAAAAAAAAAAAAAAAAAAAATGTTTACCCCCGCCCCCCCACCCCCCACAACAAAAAAAAAAAAAAAAAAAAAAATTTTTACCCCCGCCCCCCAACCAAGAAAACGCAAAAACAAAACAGAAAAAAAAACCCAACAAAATGAACATCCTTCAAAATGTATGCCTTCTTGGCTAGACTCATTTCACATATTTTGTTTCAACAAGGGATATCACCCAATTTTTCATCGCAAATTTCAAGGCTTCTATCTCTTTTCTTTTTTTTTTTTTATCTCGACTATGTTTAAACCAAAATATATTTAAACGGAAATTGAAATTAGACCCCTAAAGTCAGTTTAAATGTATTCTACTTTATGACATTATATTCTGGTAATCTGAATGAAATATAATTATGAAAATGCTTCAACCTACCTGAGTAATACTTTGTTGATTGATTAAATAATACTTATATTTACAAAAATTCTCATCAAGTTTAGTTGCATAAAAGAGAAGAAAAATAAAAGGGCTTTTACATAATTAAAGTCTGAGCCAATGTACTACAAATTACTAAATTAGACTTTTAGCCGTGATACAGAATACAGAAAAAAGAAGTCCTTTATCTTAATATTATACAGATTAGATTTCATTCAAATCTTCATTGAATTAAAACTGCTACAACCTGTGTTCAGAGTGAGCAAGGTAACCTTGAGAATTTTTGTATAATTTAAACTACTCCAGCATCAATGTATCCTCCCATTAAAATGTAACAAACTGACATCAAAATATAAAAAGGTAACAAGGTGCGTGGCTGTTTGAATCCTTATTGAAATAACAACTCTCTCTAAAATATTCCACATTTTGTAGTTCTTTCAGTGATCTATAATTAAGGACCTTGAAAAGGTCTCTGCACCTCACCAGCTAATGCAGAGTAGTAAACATGTCCAATCAACTGGCATGTGTTAGACAACCAGGCACGGAGACGAACTACCCAACTTTTAGTTCAACTGTCGGGCTGCCCAGCGAACACCCATTAACAACGCCCGTCGGGTCATACATCGGTCCAACCAAGCCCTGCTGGCCACAAAAATTTACATGTGCTCGCAGCTATGTCAGAATTGTCAAAAGTAGTGGGTTTAATAGGCGAGGTTTTAAACTTTCATGTGATGTAAATTTCGTTTTGGTAACAGGGGGCATTCGGGGTATATTCGTCGCAGTGCAGGGTGAATTAGGCATCTGTTGGAACTTGGACTTATAAGTTATTTATAGTGTGAAGAAGCATCAAATGCACAGATGCACATTGAAAGGCTGAAAAAAATTACAGCTCTATCTTTTCTAGAATTATGGATAATTCTTTTTATTTGAAAATGAAAAAAAGAAACAGAGTAGTTTTCTTACGTTTGGGGGGGGCTCTTGCTCAAAACTTACATCTGCCACTTGTGCCCGATTCTCCCATGAATGCCTCACACATGTTTGGCAGTGTAAAAACTGTCACAGGCATAAGAATTAACGAATCCTATACGTACGTTAAGCGTAAATTTAACTCACGGCACAACTGATTCACGTATGCCAGGCCTAGCACACCTTTCGGGTCTGCAAATTCCGTAAACAGATGGTTCAGGCAATATTTCTTCCGTGACAGAGCCATGTACGTGCCGAAAGACTGAGGTTCATGGAAGTTTTGATTAATCAGAGCAGAAAACAAAAATTAGATTAGTTTTATAACCCTTGGATCTCTTAAAGAAGGGGGAAGAGAGAGAGAGGAATGCAAAAACCTCTAATCTATTTTCACTTTTTTTAAATGTATTGACTAAGGCCAATGGGAAAATTACGGATATTCAATAATTTATTTAAACTAAGATGATGTCACGGCTGAGATTTCAAAGCACTGACCTCCTCCTTTTAGTTAAGAGTACTGTTAACTGATCCAACACTGCTCCCCAACAAAAGATTATGTAGGAAGGAATCTCTCTCGTCTAGTTTCATACCTTCTAGGTTCAAGACGGATCCTATATGCCAACAGGTTCCAAGACTAATTGTCTGACAATTTAACATGGTGTGGCCTGCTACACAAGAGACAATGCAGGGATACATGGTCACATTAGACTGACACTGACCCATACCAGTAGGGAGCTAACTTCAAACAAACAAATGTGCCCAGTCATTGGTTTCTACCAACAGGACTTCTTGATTGGGTGATCAACGCTCTACCGGTTTGACCAAACAAAGAGAGCCTAAACATGACTTTAGTACAATTTCACAATCTATTGTTATAAGAGGTAATTGTTTAGATAGAGGAGAGAAGAGGCAAAAAAGAAGATAAGCAAACCAAAATTGTGACAAATTTACAATTATTTGCTTTCAACATTTATTGGTATAGACAAACAGAAAAAGAAAGAAAGTGAGAGTGAGCGAGAATGAGGGAGAGAGAGAGAGAGATGAATAGTTAGAGGGAGAACGAAGAGAGAGAGGAGAAAAAGTTAGAGAGAGAGAGAGAGGAGAAAAAGTTAGAGAGAGAGAGAGAGAGGAGAAAGAGAGATAGGAGGAGACAGGAGAGGGAGAGAAAGAGAGAGAGATGAAAACTAAATATACCCTTACCCATATGGTAAAAAAATATAACTCAAATTTCAATACAAACAATTACCTGACAAAAACTCACATTTAGTTTCGAATCTGCACTCCATTTGTGATAATCCTCATTGAAATGCCTCACATCACTAATATAGTCTGGTTTAGAGTAGTCTTCAAGAAGCAACAACTATGGAGAAGCAAACTTCATAATTGTTAATGGAAGAAAAAAGTACCCCATGAAAATTGGTTGATACTCCTCATTAAAATGCCTCACTTCAGTAACATAGTGTGGTCTAGCATAGTCTTCGAGAAGCACCAACTATGGAGAAACAACCTTCATAATTGTTCCATGTAATGGAGGGAGCAAGAAAACATACAAATTTGTTTATGAAACGGAGAAGAAGAAAAAAACATGATAGTTGGTGTATAGAATGGAAAAAAAAACAAAAATCTACAATGGATAAAGAAAAACCCTTACAATTTTGAGGCAACCTGACACAAGTACAAAAGCTATCACAAACCAGATGTGACACATTTTTTTAGGTGCTAATGTTAGACATTTCCAAATAGATTGTAGTTAAACATTAAAATCAGAATACAAAGCATGGCCGATTAAAGATATTAAATCTAGATGAAAAAAACATTTTGAAGTAACAAAATTTAAAGTATACTATTTTCGTGTTTTTATGATGTTAGCAAAATAAATTTTGAAAAGTAAGGAAAAAATGTGAAAAGGAAAAAAAAAATGAAATTTATGTCTCTTGGGTCTATAAACAAATAGCTCAATGGAACAAAATCAGTTACCTCTGCAATTTGGATTCCAAATCCTACAACAGAGTTGCCCAATATGTCCTCAAATTGGGATAGTTTAAACACTTTATCTGCGAAGCGCACATGCTGAATCTGTGGAACAGGGCAATTCCACTGTAACTGTTGTGTCATCCACACTTGAGATAATACAATTTAACTGTGATAATCCTTCACATGGATCTTTTAAACTACTGTATATACCCTTCACTTTTAACCAAACTTTTCACACACAATTCTTATGATTTTTACTACTCAGAGATAGAAAGGAGTCACCGTCGCTACTAGTATAATGCATTGACTGTCTTAGGAGATCATGGGCACAAAATAGCCGTTACCGTGCTGACGTGCCGTAAAAACCAACTCACTCACTCACACTTGCTACGCAACCAGGGTGAATCCAGCACAAGTAGAAATTTGGACATTTGGACTTTTGAGTTATTCATAGAATGTAAAGAACCATTAAATGCACTTTAAAAGGTTGAATGGACTCTAACTCTATCATTTTTAACCTGGGTGAATTCAGCACAAGTAGAAATTTGGACATTTGGACTTTTGAGTTATTCATAGAATGTAAAGAACCATTCAATACACTTTAAAAGGCTGAATGAACTCTAACCCCATCATTTTTAACCTGGCCAGCACAAGTAGAAATTTGGACATTTGGACTTTTGAGTTATTCATAGAATGTAAAGAACCATTAAATGCACTTTAAAAAGTTGGAATGGACTCTAACCCCATCATTTTTAACCTGGGTGAATCCAGTACAAGAAGAAATTTGGACATTTGGACTTTTGAGTCATTCATAGAATGTAAAGAACCATTAAATGCACTTTAAAAAGTTGGAATGGACTCTAACCCTATCATTTTTAACCTGGGTGAATCCAGCACAAGTAGAAATTTGGAAATTTGGACTTTTGAGTTATTCATAGAATGTAAAGAACCATTAAATGCACTTTAAAAGGTTGAATGGACTTTAAACCCTATCATTTTTAGAACCATACATACATCTTTTTATTTAGAAATGAAACAGGTCGAAACATGTGTAAGAGACTTGAGCGGTCAAGTCACAAAATAGGATGGGGAAATGAAAAAATACCCTCTTTCCATTTATAGATCTATCAAAAACTCTATGTCAAAAACATGGAATGGGCATGCAGGCTTGTTATTTATCAGGTATAATAAAGGAATTTTAATCTGCCCCTTTAGAAAAATGAGGCCGCATTTTTTGTCGCTCTGTACCTCATTCCACATTTTTTGCCGTTTCGCACAATTTACCGCATTTTTAGCCATTATAGCTCAAAACAAACAAGAAAATCTTTTTTTAAAACCCAACCAGTATTTTTGTGGTGGGTCCAAATGGTCATAATTTTGTTTTTTGATTCAAGTTGATCAGGCTCAATGAGCTATATTTTTTATTGGGCTCGAGTGTAACTTTTGTCCTGGCTTTTTGCTCTTCAGAAGTAAAAATTAGGCTTAATTATCTAGATCGATCTCCTGCAAGTGGTTGCAAGAATATTTAGACTACTGACTAGCGTGAATGATTAACAATGGATCGTTTTGTAAACAAAACCACTGACAAAGCTTTAATAATCACTATGGTGTAGTCCATATGTTGATGTATAGGCCTACTTAAAAACATAATATTGTTGTGAGTAGACATTTTTTTTCAATATGACTGACATTATTGTTGCTATTTGGTATTTTATTTAAATCTATATATATTCACATGATATACTTGGCATGTTATTTCATTTATATGTATGCAGTGTCAATATCAAAGTTATGTTATCATTATTACTGTAAATTATTGTATTTTGATATGACATAGTGTGGTCTAGCATAGTCTTCGAGAACCACCAACTATGGAGAAACAACCTTCATAATTGTTCCATGTAATGGAGGGAGCAAGAAAACATACAAATTTGTTTATGAAACGGAGAAGAAGAAAAAAACAAGATAGTTGGTGTATAGAATGGAAAAAAAAACAAAAATCTACAATGGATAAAGAAAAACCCTTACAATTTTGAGGCAACCTGACACAAGTACAAAAGCTATCACAAACCAGATGTGACACATTTTTTTAGGTGCTAATGTTAGACATTTCCAAATAGATTGTAGTTAAACATTAAAATCAGAATACAAAGCATGGCCGATTAAAGATATTAAATCTAGATGAAAAAAACATTTTGAAGTAACAAAATTTAAAGTATACTATTTTCGTGTTTTTATGATGTTAGCAAAATAAATTTTGAAAAGTAAGGAAAAAATGTGAAAAGGAAAAAAAAAATAATTAAATTTATGTCTCTTGGGTCTATAAACAAATAGCTCAATGGAACAAAATCAGTTACCTCTGCAATTTGGATTCCAAATCCTACAACAGAGTTGCCCAATATGTCCTCAAATTGGGATAGTTTAAACACTTTATCTGCGAAGCGCACATGCTGAATCTGTGGAACAGGGCAATTCCGTTGTAACTGTTGTGTCATCCACACTTGAGATAATACAATTTAACTGTGATAATCCTTCACATGGATCTTTTAAACTACTGTATATACCCTTCACTTTTAACCAAACTTTTCACGCACAATTCTTATGTTTTTACTACTCAGAGATAGAAAGGAGTCACCGTTGCTACTAGTATAATGCATTGACTGTCTTAGGACATCATGGGCACAAAATAGCCGTTACCGTGCTGACGTGCCGTAAAAACCAACTCACTCCCTCACACTTGCGAAGCAACCAAGGTGAATCCAGCACAAGTAGAAATTTGGACATTTGGACTTTTGAGTTATTCATAGAATGTAAAGAACCATTAAATGCACTTTAAAAGGTTGAATGGACTTTAAACCCTATCATTTTTAGAACCATACATACATCTTTTTATTTAGAAATGAAACAGGTCGAAACATGTGTAAGAGACTTGAGCGGTCAAGTCACAAAATAGGATGGGGAAACGAAAAAATACCCTCTTTCCATTTATAGATCTATCAAAAACTCTATGTCAAAAACATGGAATGGGCATGCAGGCTTGTTATTTATCAGGTATAATAAAGGAATTTTAATCTGCCCCTTTAGAAAAATGAGGCCGCATTTTTTGTCGCTCTGTACCTCATTCCACATTTTTTGCCGTTTCGCACAATTTACCGCATTTTTAGCCATTATAGCTCAAAACAAACAAGAAAATCTTTTTTTTAAACCCAACCAGTATTTTTGTGGTGGGTCCAAATGGTCATAATTTTGTTTTTTGATTCAAGTTGATCAGGCTCAATGAGCTATATTTTTTATTGGGCTCGAGTGTAACTTTTGTCCTGGCTTCCAACTCTTCAGAAGTAAAAATTAGGCTTAATTATCTAGACCGATCTCCTGCAAGTGGTTGCAAGAATATTTAGACTACTGACTAGAGTAAATGATTAACAATGGATCGTTTTGTAAACAAAACCACGGACAAAGCTTTAATAATCACTATAGTGTAGTCTATATCTTGATGTATAGGCCTACTTAAAAACAATAATAATAGTAATAAAAATAATGACATTTTTTTTCAATATGAATAATAATAATAATAATAATAATAATAATAATAATAATAATAATAATAATATTGTTGTGAGTAGATATTTTTTTCAATATGACTGACATTATGGTTGCTAATGTTTTGTTATTTTATTTAAATCTATATATTCACATGATAAACTTGGCATGTTATTTCATTTATATGTATGCAGTGTCAATATCAAAGTTATGTTATCATTATTACTGTAAATTATTGTATTTTGATATGTATATTATTATTTGTGCATTTTTGTCCTCTTTGGCATAATTTACCCTTTTTTGGCATAACTAAATTATTAAATCATTATTTTGGATGAAAAATGGCATTTTTCCATGGGGGCAGTTTTAATACAAAGAAATCAATTTTTTTTATTATTAAATTCCATATTTTCTTAAGAAATTTCATTATTTTAAACATAGCAAAACTGACATGGCTTGTGTAATTTATAACAAAATATGGTTCTATTTTGGGCTTACTTTGAGCCTAATTTAAATGGCAGGTAAAGACAATGATTCTAGCACTACTTCAAACATGTGTGACCATTGTGCGAAAATGTCATCTCTAAAAATTTGTTTCAAGCCTAAGATCTAGGGGAAAAATGTCAAACATACTAGAGTCAAGACTGAAAGTGAAAATCCCATCTCGGATAAAAGAAATCTAGTTGTCATAACAGAAAAATTATATTTAAAAAAGTGAAGATGGGTAGGACATGTGACACATTTGAAAGACAACAGACGGACAATACCTACAACAAAATAGCATGTAAGAAAATGCAAAAAGTCACAAAGAAGACCAACACTAAGATGGAAAGATGAAATGGCACGGAGCTATATGGATGAGTACAGCGAAGAAAAGAGTGCAATAGAGGGATATTGCAGAGAGCTTCTTCCATCTAAGCCATCTTCTTACCATTAAGGACAAGCATGCAAAATGATTTGACCTGCAGCGTTTTCTGAAGAGGTCTGTATCTCCTACCACATAAATCTGGCAAATCTCACGGCCATGGTTGCGCTTTTGACGCCTCACACGTTTGCCACCTGGAAAAGGAAACAACCCTCTTTTGTTGATGCAAGAAAAATTCTCAAGAGTCTCCTGTCTCCCATATTGTCCATGTGCTAATATGATGGCATATCCCATTTACTCATCGTTTTACTACATATGTATTTATAATGTTTACACAACATGAGCTTTCCCAGTTACATACTTTCAGTAACTTGAGCTGTAATATTTAGATTTTTATATTATGTGCATTATTATTAACCTTTGGGTCAGAATTTTATTTTCATTTTATCCTATCAACTTTAATGCTTTTGTTGTATGAAGAGAGTGTACTGTAACTTTTCCCTAGAAGGATGCATAAAAATTTATGGTTTTTGTAACCTGTACACCAGAGATATGCTATTTTGTCATTAACATATTAATATTAATAATTAATATTATATCAGTAGGCCTATCCTTACAACGGTCGAGTTAAAATTAAAAATGTACTTAGAAGAAGATAAACAAGACAGCTTGTACTGTAGTTGTTGTTTGTCCAGTGGTCTCTGAGCTTGCGCTCTTTTGCCTAAGTCCGTGAAGAAAAAGGCAGCAGTACTGTAGAAGTCTAGCTGCAACTTTAGATGAAGTAATGAATCCACGCTGTTAATATAATTTCATTGGGAGGCCAAGAAGACCCACAACTAACTTTTGCTCCCTAAAAGGCATCATGAAAGAGATTCCCAGCTATTGGTAAAATCTGCAGAGGCTAACAAATTTGTTTTGACAGCAGCTAAAGAATAACCGTTTTAACAATATAGACTAAACCAAACACATTGCCAAAATTTAAAACCCCTGTAGAGCCCCCTGCTTTACACCATCCAGTAGCAACATTGAGAGTTGATTGTGGTCACCTAATCACTTACCATTTGACAAGAGAGTGAGGAGTTGTGACTGCAATCTGTCCGGCTGTGGAGCTTGATGGCTAAGACTGGGGTTACGCTTGCTGTGCTTGCCCAACACATTGCAGAATTTATATCTCCAAGAGCGTTGAGGAAAATGCACAGATTATATTAACCTTGAATGTCATGATGCTATACCTCTAATCAGAGAGAGCCAAGCTCTCCCCTTGTTTAAACTTAAGGCGACCATGATCTCTCCTTGTTAAACCACTATTTTACATCTATTCATATCAAAACGGTGCATCCATTAATAAAAATAATATTCTAGGTAGAGCATCCTGAAAAGGTTAATTACTTCCAGGTTCTCAACAAGGACTGTAGGCCCTGTACTGTATCTATTCATCACCAATTAGATGCTTCAGAGGCTAAATATGATAGATTTTCACAATTGCAAAATTCAATTTTCTTCCCAAGTTTTTTTTTACCTTATAGTTACAATCTTATCATGTGCATTTAGCCTACTTCTTATGCTTTTTCTGACTTTTGATCACATTAGTCTTAAAGAAAGATAAAGATAAAAATTTCTGGAAATATTGTTAAAAGAATAGAATGTGTAACTATTTGGACACATTGTTATGTTAAAATGGCAATGCAGACTACTAGTAATTCCTGAGTATTTTATGAATCTTCTTGCAAGCTTTTTAGCTTAAGTGTGCAAAAATTAAATATTTTCATATACAATGTCTTTTGCTGATTGATAAGCACATGAACTACAACGACAAATATTTTTTAATATTACATGACAAATATCTTTTAAGTTATTTTCCCACTGTAACCCAAAATCCTTTGAATGTAAATCCAATGCATTACCTATTTTACAGTTTCTGTCTTTGCTTACCCATCCGAGAGGCCTTTTAGGTCTGACATTCTGTAGGCCACCATTGTGTCGTTGTGAGGATTATTGAAAGGCTCCAGAATTCTCCAGGCTGGCTGGAACATAAAACAAATATATAAAACTAGTCGTTTTAGCAAGAATGTCCTGGTTAAGAAGTAGAACAGGATTTTTATAATAGTGCTGATAAAAAGTGATATGCACTTATTACAGTTTGACTAAATAGGAGTCAAAATCTGAAAACAGTCTAAGATTAATTTCTCAATAAATAATTTTTAAAACTTAGTTATGATATTTATAGGATATTTATACTTTTAAGAAATAATAAATTTGAAGCCTCATCTTTTAAAACTCAAAATTTTATTTGACAAAGGACTTCGAGAAACCAACAAACCAATCCATTCAGCATGTTGTGGCAGGTAGTTTATATTTACCTCTACAACATAGATCTCACTCTCTTCTATAATTTGTATTGACCAGATATCCTCCTCTAAGTGAGCGTGTACTGTTGAGTTTACATTATCTGAAGTAAGACAGAAATGTTTTCTCAAAATGAACATACATAATGAAAAAAGCAATGACTAAAAGAGCATTATTTTGAAGGTAGATAGAAACAGCATTTCAGTATGAAGAAACACAACTGTATTAATCGTAACTTAGAAAAATTTTTTTAAGATAGCCAATATGAACAAATATGATTAAGCAAAGCAAAGGCTGTCTGTAACTTAGAGCATTGCTTGGATGAAAGATATAAATGGTAAGTCAAAATGAGCAAACCCAATGAAGCAAAAGATGTCTGTAACCTTAGAGCATTTTATCAATACTTTCCCAATAAACTTTTCCGAATTGACATCATACATCATCTGCTAAAAAAATGTCCTTAGGTGTAAAAATGGTTAAATAGATATAAATGAAAGTCGCAACATAGAGAACAAAATTTTATCCTTCAAACAAGATGATTAAACATTTGAAATTTCTTAAAAAGCCCTACTGAACATTAAAATCAAATAAGGTCTCTGAGCACCAGATTTAGCACATAACACACCATTAAAAACATGCAAAACTGCTTATGACAAAGCCTTCCTGGCATATTCATCACTCACTAAATGATGGAGGTAACAAAAGAGGAACATACATGTATCATGCCCTGTAAATATATTACTCTGATCAACAGGCAATACAGAAGAAGAGCCATTTTTGTGTACCAGGCGAGCCTTGAAGTCTTTAGGAAGTACCTGGGCACCAGGTCTCAACGTCAGATGGAAATTTCTGGAAAGAAAAACAGAAGCAATTTATCTCTTGGGCTCAGAGGCATAGGTATATTTGCAATTATAGGCCATTTTATTAATAAATATACATGAATTGCATTTTGTTGTCAAATACATATTTTTTCAACCAGACACGGACAGACGTACACAGGAGATCGAATATGTACTAAATATGTATTATAATACTGCTTGGCAGCTATGATGTCAGTATAATCATAAATGTGACCAGCTGAAACAAAGAGGTCCTAGTATCCTTTCTCTGCCTCAGTCTGAAACTGTTTTACATTAGCTTTATGACTCATTTGTGATATAGCCCAGTTCCTGAAAATCGTAATTAACTGTTTCAATTAACAAAACCCGCTTTTCCGGCTAAAGCCACCTTAAGATTTAGACTATAAACCAGTTTAACCAACTCCTGATTTTGCATTGAAATTTGATTGGTGTAAAATTTTAAAACAATTCTGAAAAACCCTGTGTTCAGTCATGAATGCAATATGAGGCAGTAGTGAACCAATTAAGAAACCAACAAACCAAACCAAACATTTTTCCACTGAAGAGTGCACCTTTGGAAGGCATTGAACTGAACTCTCTTCACAACATCCACCTGCGACTGGCTGGACCGTGTGACTCGAGATGACAAATGGATGTGGCTAAGCGTCTCGTAATAACTGAGATGATTCATCTCCAAGCCTAGTGGTGAGACAATATTTTTGAAAATCAACAATTATTGAAATTATTGAAAATCAGAATTAAATGGAATTGAAAAAGCATTCTTGGTATGCAGAGTAATAAAAATAACAATATTATTAACAACAACATCAACAACAACAACAAATACAGCAGAAGCAGCAAGAGTGACACACAAAATTATGATAACAATGATGATGATAATGATATTGATAATTATAATAATAATAAGAAGAAGAAGAGGAAGAAGGAGGACAAGGAGGAGGAGGAGGAGGAGGAGGAGAAGAAGATGAAGAAGAAGAAGAAGAAGAAGAAGAAGAAGAAGAAGAAGAAGAAGAAGAAGAAGAAGAAGAAGAAGAAGAAGAAGAAGAAGAAGAAGAAGAAGAAGAAGAAGAAGAAGAAGAAGAAGAAGAAGAAGAAGAAGAAGAAGAAGAAGAAGAAGAAGAAGAAGAAGAAGAAGAAGGGTGACACAAGTGAATAATGTTGAATCAGACAAGACAAGAAAGAGAAAGAAGCTCCTGTTCATGTACCACATTATAGTATGTAATCAAACTAGTATTGCCAATAGACTAAAACTGTGCAATAAGCTTACCACACACTGAATGCCAACATAGAAATAGCACAGTCCAGTTCAGCAGCATAGATTCTGTAGAGAGAATTAAGGTTTAATTGCAAATTGAAATGCATCTAAGAAGATATAACTAATAACAATTAAAATAGAAGTTAGTCTTACTATACACCTAGAAAAGGGAATGAAGAGACAAAGGGTTTCTTGAAAAAAAATACTGGAAATAATACAGTGGAACACACTTAAACCGAAAACGGCTGAACCGAAAAAACGGCTAAACCGAAAAGAAATCGAAATAATTGTGGGTTTCCTTCTTTTTTCCTTATATGAAACCTACGGTAAACCGAAATCGTCGGCCAGCATACTATCGCTAAACCGAAAAGAAATGACTAACTTCATGCCGCTGGGTGGTAGAGTTTCTCGAAAAATCAGCGTATTCGGACAACCCTTTCCCTCCCTTATGCAATGCAGTACCCCTGCCAGTCATGAGTCATCAAATCTATCACTAACAAGGCCCACCATCACCCCTCTCTTGCTAATCAGCGCCACCAATAGGCTTACAATTACACGCTGATCATCGCCCATGCAGTCTCAACACTAACAATTAATGTGCGTAGCCAAGCAAACATTGTTGCATCACTTTTTACAGTACACACTGATCACCGTGTGCCATCTAGACCTAGCCCAACACAGTCTCTAACGCTAAATGTCCGAAGCCAAGCAAACATTGTTGCATCACTCATCACTGTCTGTGCGCATGTGATCATAGACCAGGCTGGCTGAGTGACTGCTCGGCGGACAAACTTAGGGGATGTACAGGCTCGCACACGCATTGTTATGGTTACTAGATGTAGGACAAGGGGTCAAGGGATGCCTGGAAATTGAAAGGGGAGAGTGAGAGAGAGAGAGAGAGAGAGAGAGAGAGAGAGAGAGAGAGAGAGAGAGAGAGAGAGAGAGAAGAAGAAGAAGAAGAAGAAGATGATTTCAAAACTGCTATTACACATAACAAATTTTTGTTATTATATTACAGTCTTAAAAAAGAAAAATGAAGTAATGGCAAATTGCAACCTACCTCTGTTGTTTGCCAAGTACATTCAGGACCCTTGTCTTAATTCCCAAATGCTATATCAAAGATCATGTGACAAATCTTAATTCCTAACTTTTCATCATTTGATTCTTAATATGTATTCAGTGTATATCTATTCTATTGGATAAACAAGGATAGACCACACAGCTCTGTCTTACTTCTCTTTTTACTTCTGCTTGGTCTGATAATTTTTAAGTCAACTCTGATGGTGGCTTTTTACTTTAATAAAGCTCTGCGATTAATTTGATATCTTTAACATCTAGTTCAGCTTCAACTTAGAAATGTGTTATCACTACCCAATGGTATCAAAGTTGTATTTTTTGCTTAATCTATGAAATGTGGCGGACTCTCGAACCAAATTGTTTCACTTCGTCAACTGCTTGTAAAGTGCTACAGAAATATATTATGACAGTGTATATAGGCACTATACATACTGTATCTGCCTCTATATTGTGTATGTGGTAGTACTGTATGGGTTTGTGTCCAATAATCATGTACCTGTTTTTGTCCACATTTCGCTGCGGCTATATGTAGTTGTTTTTCCCCAAAATTTTTCAGTACGCAATACATCTTAGATTCTTTTGTCGGACCGCCGACTATATAACTTATACCTTTCATAATTTAAAATGTCCTAGGTCTAAAGAAAGATTATTTACTGTGTTAAGTAAAAAAAATTGGAAGACAGCGTTTATGCCCATTATTTAGACAGATACATAATATAGTGCTTATCGCAAAATATGGACAGAAACGCTATTATAATGCAGCCATAAGTTACGTGTTCATACAAATTTTAATGTCATCTTTTCTTTAGCTCCTGTTCATTTACCACATTGTAGTTTGTAATCAAACTAGTATTACTATAATTGCAAATGTGTTCATACAAATTTTAATGTGCTTTAGCTCTTGTTCATTTAAAACATTACAGTTTTTAATCAAACTAGTATTGGCAATAGAATAAAACTGCACAATGTGAAATTAAGCTTACCACACACTGAATGCCAACATAGAAATAGCACAGTCCATTTAAGCAGCATAGATTCTGTAGAGAGAATTAAGGTTTAATTGCAAATTGAAATGCATCTAAGAAGATGTGACTAATAACAATTAAAATAGAAGTTAGTCTTACTATACACCTAGAAAAGGGAATGAAGAGACAAAGGGTTTCTTGAAAAAAATACTGGAAATGGGAGAAAGAAATCTAGAAGAAAAATTAAAAGGACAGAAAAGGTGCGAAATGAATTGTTAAGTCATCAATAAAAGGAATGTATAGATCTAGATCTGGATCTACACGCAGTCTACTGTAAAGGGAGAGAGGAGTCATTTATACCCCTTATTGGATTTTTTTTATTGTGGGGAGGGGTAGGGGGTATGTACATGTAAGTGAATAAGGTTGAATCAGACAAGAAAAGAAAGAGAAGGGGGGGCACTCCTTGAGTTTTGTGGTCCCTAACCTGTGGGCGATCAAATGGCTTGGTGGGCGGGATTCGAGGGGTGGATGAGTAGGATTCGAATACATGGGAGTCAGTCAAACCGTGAAGAGAGAGGGAGGGTGAGAGATAAAGAGATAGACATATTGACAGACAGACAGAGCAAGTAAATGTGAGAGACAGAGATAGAGATCTAAAGTTTCAATTGCTTAACAGATCAATCTGGCCTAATTCTTATGTGCTTGTGTATGTTGTCCCCACCCCCTTCCCCGCCCGCATTCTACCAGTGTTCAAATAAACAAATGAATACAATCAAATTGCGTCCTGTCTTTTTGAGTCAAACAAAACCTGCCAATACAATAAAAAAATAACAAAAAGACAGAAAGCACAGCTGGCAGATATTTTAATCAATTTTAATAGAAAAAAAATAACAAAAAGACAGGGAGTGCAGCTGGCTGGTATTTTATTCAATTTTAATAATCGAATTCCGGCCGCCCACCCATTTGATCGCCCACAGGCTAGGGACCACAAAACTCAAGGAGTGCCTGATTCAGTATGATTAGACATGGATTAATGATTGTCTTTAAATTCTTAATAGGTGAAA